>WNGS01164437.1:24513766-24547257 GCA_020271785.1 Procambarus virginalis
ATATATATATATATATATATATATATATATATATATATATATATATATATATGTATATATATATATATATATATATATATATATATATTATATATATATATATATATATATATATATATATATATATAGTATATATATATATATATATATATATATATATATATATATAGTATATATATATATATATATGTATATATATATATATATATATATATATATATATATATATGTATATATATATATATATACATATAATGTATATATTATATATATATATATATTATATGAACCCCCCTTCACGCCGGCTTGCCACCAGTCTTCAACCAGCCAACTACCCATCCCAGCTTGCCTGCTCCTGATTGGTGACTCGCCGACCGCACACCTGCACACTGCACCCTCTACACGAGTCGACGTCTGAGTCTGACCAGCTATCAACTTCTGAATATTCTTTGTGCTCTTAGAGTTGACATCTCTCTCTGGCATACTAAGCTCTCTGGCTTTCGTGTACTAAGGGAGGTCTCAGCCATAGCCAATATTCTCAGCACCATTTCACATTATATTTTAATCTATTGTCTTTTTTTATATTTATCTGTCACATTTTTGCATTAGTCATTTACCCGAGATTTGTCCTTATTTTCATTTATGTTTAAAGTAAATATATTAAAATTTCATTGTTCATACTGTGTGTTTTGCGCGTACCTCCCTCTAACTTACCACAGACAACAGGCAAGCAGTCTTTTTTTTTTTTGTAAGTGTAACCAGGCATTGACACCTGCCATTGGAGGACTGCCGAACATCAACACTAACACTTTCCCGTCACTATATCTATATCTAATTATATATATATATATATATATATATATATATATATATATATATATATATATATATATATATATATATATATACATATATATATATATATATATATATATATATATATATATATATATATATATATATATATATATATTATAATGTTATGTTTTTGCCTTGTAATCACATGGTAGCTTGTCCAAGTCTAGTATCTTTGCAAAACTGTCCTACTGACCGACTAGATATTTTATGTAATTATGCCAATTATTTCTTGAAATAATCAAACACACACACACACACACACACACACACACAGGGGCACACGCACTAGGGGACACAGGTGGAAACTGAGTGCCCAAATGAGCCACAGAGATATTATAAAGAACTTTAGTGTCAGAGTGGTTGACAAATGGAATGCATTAGGAAGCGATGTGGTGGAGGCTGACTCCATACACAGTTTCAAGTGTAGATATGATAGAGCCCAATAGACTCAGGAAACTGTACACCTGTTGATTGACGGTTGAGAGGCGGGACCAAAGAGCCAGAGCTCAACCCCCGCAAGCACAACTAGGTGAGTACAACTAGGTGAGTACACACACACACACACACACGTGTGTGTGTGTGTGTGTGTCCTATTACCTAAGCAATTCTTCCTATTCCTATTACCTAAGCAATAGGCAGCAGAAAGTTACAGTGAGGGGTGAGACCTCAGATTGGCGTGAAGTCACCAGTGGAGTCCCACAGGGCTCTGTACTTGGACCTATACTGTTTCTGATATGTGAATGATCTCCCAGAGGGTATAGACTTGTTCAAAAGAACATAAAGGTAACTGCAGAAGGCATATTGACCCATACGAGGCAGCTCCTATCTACAACAACCCAATCCCACTCATACATGTCCAACCCACGCTTGAAACAATCAAGGGACCCCACCACCACGTTACGTGGTAATTGGTTCCACAAAACAAACCTGTTACCGAACCTTAATTTACCCAAGTCTTTCCTAAATCTAAACTTATCCAATTTATACCCATTGTTTCGTGTTCTGTCTTGTGCTGATACTTTTAATACCGTATTAATATCCCCTTTGTTATGTCCATTCATCCACTTGTAAACCTCTATCATGTCACCCCTAACTCTTCGTCTTTCCAGTGAATGCAAATTAATTTAAGCTTTGTTAATCTTTCTTCATAAGAAAGATGTCTTATTTCAGGAATTAACTTGGTCATCCTACGCTGGACACGTTAAAGTGATTTTATATCCATTCTATAGTACGGCGACCAAAACTGAACTGCATAATCTAAATGGGGCCTAACCAGAGCAAGATATAGCTGAAGAACCACACCAGGTGTCTTGTTACTAACGCTTCAATTAATAAATCCCTGTGTCCGATTTGCCTTATTACGAACATTTATGCATTGATCCTTTTGTTTTAAATTCTTACTAATCATAACTCCCAGATCCCTTTCGCAATCTCGACACCATCTAGTTTGCATCTTGTAACTATCATCATTACCTAGCCTCAGAACTTTACATTTATCAGCATTAAACTGCATCTGCCAATCCTTTGACCATTTCATAACTATTTAAATCAACTTGAAGTGATAGTGAGTCGTCTTCCGTGTTAATTTCCCTACCGATTTTTGTATCATCGGCAAATTTGCAAATGTTTTTACTCAAACCCGAATCTAAATCATTATATATATTATAAACATCAGAGGTCCCAGGACAGAGCCTACATTCCTTTGTACTACCTCGAAACATTTTGTTTCTCCATTCACGATACAATTAATCCATTTAATTCGTGTAACCTTACTTTATAATGATTATCATTCCACACAGGGTAGTTTGAAGTTGCAATCTTGCCACGTCATCCTGTCAGTCTAGCAATTCGTATATTGGTTCACTTAGAGAAAAGTAATATGCAGAGAATATCCTTCTATAATTCATTCATAATGTTCCGACTTGCTGCATTCCGTCATAACTCAGAGAATGAAGTTGTCACACTCGTCAGTGCTACAAAGGCGGACCTGCTGACGCTAGTTGCCGAGTACCATATTACTCCTCCTCATGGTGCCACTAAAACTGATCTCCATAATCTCATTTTAGACTTCCTCGTAGACAACGATTGAATCACATCGGTGACGCATGAACATCATCCAATTTCAGACAAGAGCGCCATGTCAGCCATGAAGTTAAAGATCGAGCTAGCTACATAGAACGCGAACGTCAGAAGGAACAAGCTGCCCTTCAGAAGGAAGATCTTCGGGTAAAAGAACGGGAAGCTGCCCTCCAGAAAGAACAAACTGAACAACTCCAAGTCGTTGAACAATGTGCTGCATTGGATCGTGCACGTGACCAAGAGAGACTAGAGCTCCGCCGTCAATAGCTTGACCTTGAAACCATCCATATCACTCGGCTCCAAGAAGCTGAAGCTAAACTCGGTAGGTTTTAATGTTTCTCACGCCATTAAAGTAATGCCACCTTTTGTAGAAAAGGAGGTTGATGATTTTTTGTTATCTCATTTAAGTCTCTAGCTAACCAACTGAACTGGCCTCAGGATCAGGGGTCAATAATTCTCAGATCCAATTTGACAGGTAGAACTGCCTTGACCCTCAGTTCTCTGGCTACAGAAACTGACTAGCAGGTGTTGAAACAGGCAGTGCTTGATGCCTACCTCCTTTCGGTAGAGATTTACAGACAGGTTTTAGGACTACTACAAATCTACTACTACAACTTATCTTGTCATATTTTGGGCTAATCCTAGGTATCTAAGTGGCTGGAATCGGCCCAAATCACCTCCTTTGCAGATCTTCTCAACCTCATCTTGATGGAAGAATTCCTTCACCATGTTCCTACTCCTATCCGTCTCTACCTTTCAGACAAAGGAGAGACCAACCTTACTAAGTGTGCTCAAAAGGCCAGGGGCATAATGGGTCAGGTGTTGGAGGTCTGGAGGGCAGGTAGCCTAGGGGACATATTGATAAAGATGTCTTGGTGTGTGTGCACCTGCCTAAAACAGATATGATGAATCGTTTGATATGTTTTGATGCAAAAGGATGTCTAAACATTATAATGTCTGAAATAAAATAAAAAGAGCTGTACGAAAATATGAAAGAACGATTAGGGAGGGAATAAGGGGTATGAGGTATGGTTGTAACAGGTAGAGCAGGGGGTAGGGGAGGATGGGCGGGCGTGATTTTACGGCGACAGTAATAAATAATAAATAAATGTTTATTTAGGCAAGGTACATACATACAAGAGATTTTACAAAAATTGATAGATTTATAGATAGAGCTAATACATACAATGCCTAAAGTCACTATTACGCAAAGCGTTTCGGGCAGGAAAAACATTAATGACTAAAACTTAATACTAATTGAGTATAAAGAATAACACCAGCGGTAACACCTGCCTGGGTGAGGTAGACTCTGCGGTATCTGGCGGCGGGGGGGGGGGGGGAGGGTAGGCTGGGTGATTAATGACATCTTACGTAGCTGGGTAATGGAACTTTTTTACTTGTATAGAAATATACTCGTTTGTAAGAATTTATTTAAAAGCCTACAGTCTAAAATATCTGCTTATGACCATAGAGTTTATTTTCAAAAAGACGGGAGCAAACTTTGCCTCTGAATTTTTCTATAACAATTTCTTTAAGAAACGTCAATGATCGATGAAAATATTTTTAGTCTGAATTTCACCCATATGAATCCATTACTCTAAATCGGAAAAGTGAGAAATTTATCAGGAAACCGAAGCACCAGCGAATAATGGCCAAAATTGATCAAGAAACCCTGTGACAGACGAATTTTCCAAAAACCCAAAATTCGTGTTTACTCCTTCATCCCTACTACTGGGCTACTGGCACCTTGCATTTATTTTTTAAAGTATTGAATTCCATAAATATTGACCTAGAGCCGAGTGTATGGGCATGATTTTAATTTGTCAAAATCGGCTATGCTGGTGTTGATATCAATTTACAGGGGTTTGGGTATCACACAAAGATCTTCCACTTTCATGTTGTTTATTGGAGTGTTAAACATGTCCTCATACTCCTTCTTTTAGGATTTCAATAATTTCTTTGTTATCCTCCGTGTATGAACCTTCACTCGTACGAATAAGTCCAATACTGGCAGTAAGTAAGTATCAAAAGAAGGCACCAAACCGGGAAGGCTATGTAGCACCATCAAATGTGCGGAATAATCAGAGGGCGCTAAATATCACCAAGGATGCCAATACGAGAACAAAAACGCATAAGGCAAACGATATCAAAAGTATCCGAGTCACCAAGAATTCTATCGAGGGACAGGTGACCGCGAGGGGCAGTCAGAAAGCAAGACACATGCTCGTCCCGGAAGTCAGGACATTCAAGAAGGATATGCACGACTGTAAGAGGGACAAGGCAATTAGGACAATAAAGAGCAGGACGGCGCTCCATCAAGTGACCATGGGTTAAGCGAGTATGGCCAATACGCAACCTCGCCAGAGCAGTTTCCCATCGCCGGTTACGGTGATAGGAGGACGGCCACGGGGAAAGACAACATTTAAAAGTACGGAGTTTGTTACCAGTAACAGACGACCAAGAAGCCTGCCAACGGGTAAGAAAGGAGGAATGGATAACCGGGTAAAAGTCGGAATATGGAATACCTTTACGAGAGATGGGACAAGAGCGGACAGCTTCCTTGGCGGCAGCATCAGCACGCTCATTTAAAGACGCCAATATGGCTGGGAACCCAACAAAACTCAACTGACTTAAACTTACTGTGAACAAGAAACAGCCAATGCTGGATCTCGACAACTACTGGATGAACTGGATTAAAGGACCCGAGAGCCATAAGGGCACTACGAGAGTCAACAACAACCACAAAGGAAGACTGACAACGAGAAAGCAGGAGACGAAGAGCATAGAGAATAGCACAAAGCTCCGCTGTAAAGATGCTAGTCTCCGGTGGTAAGCGACACATAAGTGCGATCAGGAAAAACAGAGTAGCCAACACCGTCCGCAGATTTAGACCCATCGGTGAAGACAGAAACGGAGCGGGAGTGAGAAGAAAAGTGCTCAAGGAAAAGGCGTTTTAGAACCATAGGAGGGGTAAAAGCTTTAGTGATGCGGGTCAAGGATGTACAAAACTGCGGAAGGGGGACTCTCCACGGGGGTAAAGAATGAACAGCACGAGGAGAAACATTAGAAATACGAACGGAAAGAGATTCCTATAAGCGAGACAACCGGACAGAACTGGAGGTGGTGAAGAGGAACAGGAACCGCAGGAGGGGCAAAAGTTAAAGCACGACAGAGGCGAGAGGAAGGATGTTGTAAGGACCGCGCAAGATAGCGAAGACAGCAGCGATCAAGGCGGTCCTGGAGAGACAGGAAGCCAGTGTCAACATTCAAGCTAAGGACGGGAGTCGAACGAAAGGCACCAGTACTGAGGCGCAGCCCAGTATGGTGCAAAGCATCAAAACGGCGAAGAGTAGAAGGAGAAGCAGACGAGTAAGCAGGGCAACCATAATCGAGCTTAGACAGGACGAGAGAGGAATGCAAAGCAAGGAGAGTGCGCCTATCCGCTCCCCAAGAAGTATGGGACAATACTCGAAGGAGGGTAAGGGCCTTAGAGCACTCAACATGGAGGTAAGAGATATGGGGAGACCAAGACGAACGAGTGTCAATGAATAACCCCAAAAGCTTCGCGGAATCTTTGTACTCAAGGGGATGACCATAAAGTGACAAAGAGGGATGAAGACCGACCCGTTTCCGAGTAAAAGACATGGCACAAGTCTTGGAAGCAGAGAACTTTAAACCATGATCAGTAGCCCAAGACGGCGCTGAAGGAGAGGTGAATCATCACCCTGACAGCAAAGGGTAAGATCATCAACATAGAGTGTGGAGAAGACACCTGAAGGAAGAGAGGAAGGAAGACCATTGAGGGCAACCAGAAAAAGAGTAGTGCTCAGAACACTACCCTGGGGCACACCTTCGTATTGCTGAAAAGAGGCAGAGAGAGCTGTACCAAGGCGCACCCGAAAGGAACGACGAGAGAGGAAGCTGCGGAGAAAGAAGGAGATGACCACGAAGGCCAAAAGAATGAAGCTGGGATAGAATATGATAACGCCAAGTGGTGTCGTAAGCCTTTTCCAGGTTAAAAAGGACGGCAACAATGGAGGTCGTCGCAGCAAAAGCAGTACGAATATAGACCTCCAAGTTCACCAGGACATCTGTCGTGCTGCGGCACTTGCGGAAACCAAATTGAGAAGGGGAGAGGAGGTGATGGTGTTCCAGGAACCACATCAGACGAACGTTAACCATACGTTCAAAGAGTTTGTAGACAACTTGTGAGGGCAATAGGGCGAAAGTCTTTAGGGGAAGTTCCCAGAGACCCTGGTTTGCGAACAGGGAGGACAACGGCATCGAGCCAGTCCTCAGGGACTGACGACGACTCCCAGATCCGATTATACAGACTCAGTAAATACTGAGACGTGCACGGAGGGAGATGGCGAAGCATCTCATAATGAATACCATCGGAGCCCGCCGCCGTAGAACCGCAGAGGGCCAGGGCAGAACGAAGTTCAGAGAGAGAGAAGGGATCGTTATAGGAAAGTTGAAGACGAGTGCAGAAATCTAAAGGACGAGACTCAAGAACAGGTTTACGAAGAAGGAAAGATTGGGGAAGATGAAGACCAGAGCTAACAGAAGAAAAGTGGGAACCCAGTTCGGTAGCGACCTGCAACGGGTCCGCCACAAGAGTACCATGGAGGTGAAGGACTGGGGAAACATCAGGAACGAACTTACCCGCTATCTTGCGGACACGCTTCCATGTCTGTGGCAGGGGAGTTTCGGACGTAATTGTGGAGACATAAGAAGTCCCACATTCACGTTTAGCCATACGGATGGCCCTACGGGCCACCGCACTCGCTTTCCGAAAGAAATGAAAAGAATCGGTTGTCTGCCGACGGCGGTGCCTCTTCCAGGCTGCACGCTTACAGCGGACAGCCCGAGCACAGTCCGCATTCCACCAGGGAACGCACTTCCGTGGACCCCGAGAGGAAGAGCGAGGGCAGCAGCAAGAGCGGAGGGCAGCGTTGAAGACAGTGTCATGAAAAAGGAGGAGAGCGCGAGGGAGAGGCAGAAGGGAGAGGTCAGAGAGAGCAGCACTGAGGGTAAATAGGTTCCAGTCCGCTTTAGCAAACTGCCACCGAGGAAAAGAGAGGGAAGGGCGAAAAAGAGAAAAAGGACACAAGGATAGGGAAATGATCACTACCATGGAGGTCATCAAGAACCTGCCACGTGAAATCTAAGTAAAGAGAAGAAGAGCAGAGAGAAAGATCAAGACAGGAAAGGGTGCGAGTCCGAGAGTCCAAATGAGTGGGCTCACCAGAATTCAGAAGAGACAGGGAAGAAGAGAGGAGAAACGGCTCAAGAAGGCGACCCTGGGTATTCGTCAAAACGTCACCCCAAAGAGAATGACGACAATTGAAGTCACCCAGCAGGAGCACAGGCTCCGGCAAGGAGTCCAAGAGGTGTTTCAAATCAGGAGAGAAAGCGGGACACTTGGGGGGAGATAAATGGAACAAACTGTGTACCATTTCCCCACAAAGATACGAGCAGCAGAACAATGGAGGGGCAAAGGAAAAAGTAAAGGAACAAAGGGAACATCAGCGCGAATCAGGAGAGCAGAAAAATTAGGAGCCCCAGCAACGGCTGGGGGGGGGGGGGAGAGAAAGGAATAGCCACGAAAACGACAAGGACGAGCACCAAGCATCGGCTCCTGGAGACAGACACAAAGGGGCGAAAACCGCGAAATTAGAAGTTGGAGTTCGAGGAAATTGGCATAATAACCTCGAACGTTCCATTGAAGAATAGACATCGACGAGAAGAGAAAGGACAACAACAGAAAACAAGGAAGAAACAAAGGCGAAAGAGCAACAGAGAACGTTAAAGAATATCAGGGTAGGGATCAGGGTCAGCAAAGTCAGGGTTAGGGGGCATGGGTAAACTGAGCAAAGACGGAGGGAAGGAAGCGGGAGAACAGACCAGAGGTGGGCGGGCGGGGTCCCGAGAAGGAAGAGGAGGAGACAACGGAGAGGAGCAGTCAAGGACAGCAGCAGGAAGAGGGGGAGTAGAAAGAGGGGAGCGCACCTCGGCAAGAGCAGCAACCGAAAGGGAAGCAGGGGCCAAAGAAACCTCCATAGCAGGAACAGGGGGCGCAACCACTGAAATGGGAGGGGAAGGAGCAATAGAGCCAGTAGTAGGGGTCGAGGAAGAAAGCAAAGCCTTCTTACCCGCCGGGGAGGAGGAAGGAGAGGAGCCAGGCTTACGCTTCTGACTTAAAGAGACCGGTGTCCCAGCAACTACATACCGGGCAACGAATTCCAGTGTCTCAACAGGAGAAGCTGAACGAGAGCACACACGATGGCCGTTAGGAGAGCGATGGACATCCGCCTGCACCGAAAGGCGGCGGGGAGAGGCAATAGATAGGAGGAGGAGGATGGGAAGGAGGATCGGAGGGAGACGAGGAAGAAGACACAGGAGACACGACAGACCGGATAGAAAGAAGGGGAACCCCAGACAGAGGACCAGGAGGGGGACACTTCGGGACAGAACTCAAAGGAACAGAGGAGGAAGAAGTGGGCGTATCAGGGTCCAAGGCCCGGAAACGGTTGTGAGTCGGAGGAAGGTGGGAAGGACGAGGAGAGGAAGAGCGCAACACGCGAGCATAAGAGACGTTAGCATAAGGCGGGGGCCGGCGAACCTGGCGTCTCGCCTCAGGAAAAGATAAACGCTCACGGTGCTTCAAGTTGAGGACGGCCGCCTCAAGCTTGTAATGGATACAGGCACGGGAGAAGGTAGAATGGGCCTCACCGCAGTTGAGGCAGCGAGCTTGGGGAGAAGTGCACTCCGACTTAGAGTGACCTTCACCCCCACACAAAGGACAGAGAGACATCCCAGAGCAGCGGAGGGCACCATGTCCAAACCTCCAGCACTTGTTACAAAGTCGAGGAGAAGGAATATACTCCTGGACAGAGCACCTGGCACCAGCGAGAATGACAGAGGATGGAAGGGTCCTACCATCAAAGGTGACCTTCACAACTCGAAGGGGTTGACGGCGACGACCACGAGGGGCACGAGTAAACCTGGAGGACAGAATGGCCTTGGGCATCAAGGATATGCCGAATGTCATCGTGGCAGTCCTGCAGATTCCGAACACCGGTTGCAACATGGAGCGGGAGGAGAATAGTGCCAACACTGGCATTCAACCGAGTGTTCTTAGAGACCCGAACAGGGATCTCACCAAGGCAGGATAAGGCAGACAAGCGGGAAGCTGCATCCTGAGAAGGAGCAGCAACGACACTTGTACCGAGACGAGTGGGGTTGAAGGTGACAGACGCATCCACGGAATCAACGAGATGCCGATGGAGGGAGAAATCGTCAGGAGGCGCGGAATCAAGAGGGAGGAGATCAAAGTATTTGGCCCATGAAGCAGGACCAAACAAGGCCTGATACGCATCAGTACAGGAAGGAAACGAGCGAGTGCGGCCGTGGCGCTGACGGCGTTGAGAACCCCCTGAGAGAGAGGGGACAAAAGGCATAGTAGTCACAACGAGAGACTTAGCCGCACCAGGGGACGAAGTGGTCACCACTGGGGGCTGGAGGCTCGACCCAACCACAGAGGAGGGAGGGGAGCTGGGGGAAGAAGTGAGGATGGTCTTCCAATACAGGCCGACTCGGGGGCTTGGTCGCCCACCCCACGAGCTTGGGAGGGTACAACAGAAACATTAAATGGCATGTGTACGAAAAGCGAGAAATTCATCCACTAATGTGCCCCCATACCCACCATGGAGCCACAATTAGAGGCAGGACACCTAACAGGAAGCTATCGCCGATCATGCCGGGGCCCCCTAGGGGTGCGTCCTGAGTATACGCCCCACAAACGCCACCTTAAGAACCATCAGTCCGTCGTGATCGGGTTCAGCGACGAAAGGGGGATTGACAATAAAAGGTTCCCCTCGCTCGAGACGTTGGGTACTACAGTTCTACGGGTGCAAGAGTATGCCTCCTCAAGCACCCGGGCGTCAAAGAAAGATCCAAAACAAGCAAAAGGTCGGCAGGAAACGACAAGTAGATAGGAGAAGAGGGGGAGAAAAACGAAACAGAAGGAAAAGGAAAATGTGCTCGGCACAATTGGAGAGGACGGCAGCAGGAGCACAAGGCTAGAAAAGGACAGAGGACTGTCCCAAGGAGCATCACACTCCGGCAGCCGCCCACTAAGCCCCCCTCACGGCATCAACGAGCCGAGCGGGGAGGGGAGAATACTGGCAGTAGTTTTTGCTTTTGATTTTGCACACGTTAGAAATATTTTGGATTTTTCCTTTTTCTCCCGAATTGCTTTCTGTGCTAACTGCCTTTCTTCAGTCTGATATGATTGTATAAATTTCTGCTCGAGTTCTTTAATCTCCCTATTTAAATTACTCCTCCTTTGTAGGGAAAGTCATGTCTGCTTAAGCATTCCCATAATTTTTTCCCCTTCCTTTATAGTGTGGTCTGCATTCTCTTTCTGCGTTGGACCACTTTCTGACTTTCCTCAAAGGAACATGTTTCAGACAGAGTTGATAAGCTTCCAAACTCAGTTTTTTTCTTCCTTTTGTAGGACGTGTATTACTTAGAACAGTTTCCCATGGAATGTTTGTATGTTCCCTGTTTATTGTCTCCCAATCTATCCTTTTATTATTAAAATTTAATTTCTCTCGCTTGATCGTGGGTTTATGTCTATTCTTAGTATTTATGGTAGTTTTCACTTCAATGAGCTTGTGATCTAAGTTTGTGGTATCTGATATCGTAACGTCCCTGATAATGTCCTCATTGTTTGTAAAGTCCAGATCTAGAATATTTTCGTTTCTCCTTGGCTCTGATATCTGCTGGTTGAGTGAACATTTTCACAGAATCTAAGCAGTTCTCTACTCTGTGGTTTGTTATGTTCTGATAAATTTCCTGGTATAATAATATTGTTGGCAATTCTCCATCTTAGATCTGCCAAGTAAGTAATTATCAAAAGAAGGCACCAAACCGGGAAGGTTATGTAGCACCATCAAATGTGCGGAATAATCAGAGGGCGCTAAATATCACCAAGAATGCCAATACGAGAACAAAAACGCACACGGCGAACGATATCAAAAGTATCTGAGTCACCAAGAATTTTATTGAGGGACAGGTGACCGCGAGGGGCGGTCGGAAAGCAAGACACACGCTCGTCCTGGACGTCAGGACATTCAAGAAGGACATGCACGACTGTAAGAGGGACAATGCAATTAGGACAATAAGGAGCAGGGCGGCGCTCCATCAAGTGACCGTGGGTTAAGCGAGTATGGCCAATACGCAACCTTGCCAGAGCTGTTTCCCATCGCCGGTTATGGTGGTAGGACGACGGCCACGAGGAAACAACATTTAAGAGTATGTAGTCTGTTACCAGTAACAGACGACCAAGAAGCCTGCCAACGGGTAAGGATGGAGGAATGGATATCCAGATAAAAGTCGGAATATGGAATACCATTATGAGAGATGGGACAAGAGCGGACAGCTTCCTTGGCGGCAGCATCCGCATGCTCATTTAAAGACACCAATATGGCTGGGAATCCAACAAAACTCAACTGACTTAAATTTACTGTGAACAAGAAACAGCCAATGCTGGATCTCGACAACTACTGGATGAACCGGATTAAAGGACCCGAGAGCCATGAGGGCACTACGAGAGTCTACAACAACTACAAAGGTAGACTGACAACGAGAAAGCAGGAGACGAAGAGCAGAGAGAATAGCATAAAGTTCCGCTTTAAAGATGCTAGTCTCCGGAGGTAAGCGACACATATAAGTGCGATCATTACATTTGGCAAGTTAAGTCACCAAGTAAGATACTATGAGGTATCGGGTTCGCCAAATTATCAAGGCTATTCTCTATTTTGTTCATTTGTTCTGCGAATTCCTCAGCCGTTCATCTGGCGGCTTGTATATTTGAATTATAACTAAGTTTATTTGCTCTATTTTTACTCCCAGTACCTCTACCACCTCATTTGTAGCAATAAGGAGCTCTGAGCATACAAGGTCTTTCCTAATATACAGACCCACTCCTCTATGTGACCTAATTACCCTATCACACCTATATAGATTATAGCCTGGTATCCAGATCTCACTGTCCAAGAATTTCCCTGCATGGGTTTCTGTGAAAGCTCCAAATACTGAATTTGACTCCATGAGGCGGCCATTTATGAATTGTACTTTGTTTTTTGTTCTCTTTTATAGTCTGTATGATGGCAAAGATGAATGAGGTTACTCTATTTGGGAAAGTTTGACTGACACTTTTAGCAGGTCCATTAGGCGTGGACATATTGAGTTTGTTCGGCCCAGTGGTGATTGTTGAATGGCAGTTGCCTGTCAAAGTTGTAGTTCCTATTTTGGTGTGCAATTGCATCTGATTTTGGTATGCAAGTGGGTCTGGCATCACGTTTCATCCGTCTGGCATCCTGTTCCATCCATTCTCAATGTTTCCCCTTTTGAAATCTCTTTCGGCTTGGTATAAAACATTAATCGAGATTCCTCCATATTCATTATCTTGCTTGCCGCTTTTTATGTAGCATTCCGTGCTTTTCACGTGAAAGTATGGGCAGCTTTCACGTGAAAGTATATGCAATTTTTTGCTTGTCTTACTCAAAAGCGTCTATATGAGATGAAACACATGAAAGATTTAAATATCGAGCATGTCTTTGGTGACCTACAGGGACACAAGCATTTATCAAGCAAAAACAAAGTCGAGTGGAGACTGTTCTAGCAATGATGAAGCAAATGAAGCCCAGTACATAACTAGTGATGGACCCCTTGTTTGCCACTCAACTCACTAGAATGTTTGGTCCTGCTGGCTCTCTGGAGAGGAGTGGAGAGTTGACAGAGGACAAGAGTGTTGTACTTCCTCTGGAAGTTTGCCATATTATCCGCAAATACTAGGCTCATTCTCTTGACGGTAAATTCAAACATGGAGCAGAGGTTCTTGACAGTATTATTCGCGAAGATGAAACCCTTGCAAGGCGTTGGCATGAGAAAGAAGATTTTGACAGTTCGGAAAATGAGAGGAAGCATGATATATGAAATGAACTTTTCCGAAAAGACTCGCCTACTCATTTAAAGGAACTTATAGATCTTAAGCAAGCACTTCAAGAAGGCCAAGGAGACAAATCCTCCGAATTTTCCGCTTGTCTCACTCAAAAGTGTCCATATGCTTAACATACTCGTGTTAATCCTAATGCTTCAAGATATAAATTTACAAGACGTGTCATCAGTTATGAGGATACTGAAGAAAGCCGCATTGAAGCCGCCGAGCCGCAGGAAATGGTCTAACAACCAAAGCAAAACAGTTTGGCTAACAACAGAGATGAAAATTGTTTGGACCTGCACTTCATGGGTGTTGCCCAAGCACTGCGTGCAACTCGGGTATTCCTCAGAGAGCGACAGCTTGTCCTCACATCTCGAGGATGGACACAAATGCAGGTATCCTTAATTACGGGTCGAGGAGCCCGTGGCTCGGGAGGGCGACCCAAAATAAAACCATTAAAAAATTTCTTCTGGCAAATGACTGTTCCACGAAGCAAACAGTGGAATGTTTACCGTTACGTTAAAGTCATAGATTTCACATGGTTAGACTAAGCTTTAAAAGTTTAGGGTCATAGAATGTTAAAACTTTTTAAAACTAAAAAGCAAATGTTTGCAGTTATAATAAAGCATAAAGAATTTTGAAAGTTTGTTTTCCTGTATAGTATTGTTATTGTACAACCGAGTTTTGTGCAAGATCAATTACGAAATGAGCTTTAACGGTGTTCCGACTTCTACCCAGCCAATCCATGCCTGTTGGTGGGGTCGTGGGTCTTTATTACTGGTAACAAACGGTGTGCTCTCAAGGGTAGGGTGTCCCCATGGCCTACCACCGTAATCGGCGGTGGGGAAACGGCTCTGGCGAGGTTACGTAATGGCCTACACGTTTAACTCCCGGGTACTTAATGGAGCGCTGCCCTGCTCCTTATTGTACAAACTACATTATTCCTCTTGCAGTCTTGCATATCCTTGTTGAATGTCCCGACTTCCAGGACGACTTGTGATCTCAGTTTTCACAGCTTTGTCCCCCCCTAGAGCCGACGTTTTGTGCTAGTCCTGGTTATTCCTACGGTTATTATTTTCTCTTCCCTTCCTGCTGGGACTTAGCTCTAGTGGTCTGAGGCGTTACATGAGCCTGTGTTTCATTTGGGAGGTTTTTAGCCGTCATCATGACATGGGGTGACGGGAAAAATACCTGTGAACACCTTCTAGAGCCTTTCGTCCTCTCAAAGTTCTCTATTAAATTCTGGCTAGCTAACTCGTCTTGACATTCACCCTTTCCTGTCTGCTCTTTATAGACCTGACATGGTCTATAAAATGACCTTTTCCCTGTCCTCGTAACACATTTAATTTCCTCCTTCCCATGGTGTCGAGTTGATAAAGCTGACAGGACTCCATTCACACCCCCCCCCCCCGGGTCCAACCACTTTGAGTGGACGGTAGAGTGACGGTCTCGCTTCATGCAGGTCGGCGTTCAATCCCCGACCGTCGGAGTGGTTGAGCACCATTCCTTCCCCCCGTCCCATCCCAAATCCGTATCCTGACCCCTTCCCAGTGCTATATAGTCGTAATGGCTTGGCGCTTTCCCCTGATATTTCCCTCCCTCCAACACCTCCCCCCCCCTCCCTCCCAACACTACTATTTCCAGTCTGTGACCTGCCTCTCCCTCGAGCTCTTCCACCTTACCATTCAACGAAGACCTCTGCTCTTTTTCTTACTATACCTTCCTTGCTACAAGATTTGCCGTTAATCTTTGATAATTATTCGTTTTTTGCAAACAATTTAGGCTAAGGATATTCAAGCCAGATCCCATGTGCTGTTACACATGTCAGCACTACGGCCACCATAAAGATGCCTTCAGAGGCTCGGAACTGTCTGGAGTATGCAGCGAGATACACAATATTGATATATGCAAAAATCTGCACAAAGACGACAAACCACTCCCGCCAAACACACACCGAAAGTACGACGTTGGTACAACGTTCGAACAAGTTTTAACACCTCCTAACCAGTTATAACAACCAATATAGCAAGTTGTAACAACATTCTAATACGTCATAAACACGTTAAGCCAAGATGTAACAACTTTATTACAAGTTGTAACAAGCGGAAAATAGAGACAGTTTCGGTTTGTGTTTCCAGGGCTTAGCGCTTTACTCACGGACATATAATGGAACACCGCCACGCTTCTTATTGTCCAAACTGTATTGTCTCACTTAGGGGGCATTTGAATGGTTTCGGAAAAGTTGTTCAATGTCAACCAATATTTTTTCACTAGTTGTATATGAAAAGCGCTGCAATTGTTCCAAGTTTCAGTACTGCAGATTAAATAGAAAGGGAGAAATATTTTTTGTTTTTGTTTTTCAAAGAATTTTACACTTTCAAAATTAAATAAAACAACACACCTTTCAGGTATAATCATTCTGTGACACTGTTCTGACACAATAGCATATAATAAAGGATCTCTAGTTAGGGATTTTTCAAAACATCTTTACTTTTCCTAATACAAATAGTCAAAGTTCCCCCCCCCCCAAATAATTATGCAAATAGGTCATGTTTATTGCTATTATAAAATCAATAAATGAACTTAGGAAAAACCGAACACTTGAAAGTTTAGAGACAGACTTTACATATAAGGTGTAAGTTTCATGTAAATTGAATACAAAATGTGAAAGTTATTCAAACGTTTTATGTTAGTTAAAAATACACAAGAAAATAGTAGTCTACCTTCTAAAATCTGTGGCTGAGGTTGACATTAACCAATTTTCTCCAAAATTGGCACCCTTACAGATAGGAATACGTGCAGTCAGGTGTATAAGTTTCATGCAAATCGTCCGATAAAAAAGCAAGAAAAAAAAGCAAAAAAAAAAAATACTTTAAATTTTTTTCTAATAAAACTAATTATAATAGTTTTTAATGTATGCTATTGTGATAGCAAAGAGTCATAGATATGATTTCAGTTGACACTTGTGTTTGATATTCGTTTTTGACCATTTTGGAATAATTTTGACACCTACTTCAATATTTTTTTTTCTCCCTTCCTATTTATACTACGATGCTGAGACTTGGGCCAGATGAAACTTCATGTACAACCCCTCCAAAAAGTTTGATTGAAATTGAACCAGTTTTCATTTATTGCATATTTGGATCTAATGCCCCCTTAGTCATTCACCTTCTTGTAGAATGTCAATTTTCAGAACGAATGTATAAGCATTCTATCGAGGGACATTAGGAATGCATGAGCGTTATCAAAGTTAAGAGATTCGCCGTCTTGTGCGATTTTATTTTCGTATTTATTCTTGTGATGTTTAGGGCCTGTTAAATTTCCAGCGAGGTGGATAGCCTCCACAGCCTTCCTATCACCACGAATAAATTGCATAAGTGCCACCAAAAATATATTACATTAATAATAAATTTCCACCCCCACATAATCGGTTACAAATCTAAGCGTACTAATTTGCTTATCTCTCTTATGCTATAGTGATATACTGATCACTCGTGTGAATACTCTCGTGAAGGGTTATATCTATCTAGTTTTTTCCTTGGGCGAGTGTCATGTTGAGACGATATAGTTGAATTGGGGGTTTAGATCTCTTTAGAGTGTCACGCCTTTTAGGAATTTCCCCTCACCCATTGGCATGAAGATTGCTTACCCGAAGCTTGGCATTTGGCACTTTATTCACTCGTGTTCTTGAGGATATCCTCATAATGCTCCCAGAGTTTGCCAGAGCAGACTACTGATCACATGCCTCTGTATGACTAACCATCCTGTGTGATGGGAATATCAGCATCACGTAGCTAGCTTTCTAACACACTATACATACCTTCATATAGTCTAGGGCAGCTGCACAAATGCAGATGTACCTACAAGTGCTAATAAACAAAAAATGTCCCCTCACACGGATAAAGATAAAACCATGTAACACAAACTTTGTAACCCTTATATAAACTCTTGCCGTAACTAAATAAATGTAGATGTACCTCAGTATAAATTATCATCCACACTTCCGTGGAAATAAAGATACCATTCACCTGGGCTCCAGGAGTTTCGAACCGTGGATTCCACGCGTGAGAGGTCGAAGCTCTATCGACTGTACTGAGTAAACTTAATAGGGAAATTTAAAAGAAAACTTAACTTATTATGACCACTCATAGCACAGTCGATAGAACTTCGGCCTCACACGTGGGGTCCATTGTTCGAGCTTCCTAGAGCCCAGGTGAATGGAATACCGCAGTATATTTCAAAAGTGACCCTACATATCATGTATTCCTGTATGACTAACAATTCTTTGAGATGGAATGGGGCGGGGCGGAATTACACAACTCTTGACACAAACTATACACAGTAGCAGGCAGTCTAGGGTCCAGCTGCGTAAATGACCACAGACCTAAACAAGAAAATGCTTAGTTTGACTTATTTACGTTCTGGGAACTTGTCTACACCAAGTGCATTCCTCGCCATCAACTAATGTTCTCAACGCTGTTCTCACCATCACCCAGTCAACACCGTCTGCTGGTCGCCATCCTGAATAACTAACATCGCTCGTAAAAATTTTTTTTATTGAATCATAAATTACTGACATGTAGATAATAGTAAACCACATTGGAATTCGGAATGCTTTCTGTTTGACGCTCCTTACTTCAGCGATAATGTCATTATTTCGCCCGTTCCCTCTGCAACCTTAGTTGACTAATGCATATATTAAGCATATATATCACAAAAATTGGGATGGTGGTAACTGCATTCTAATCTTCTCTTATTACCAACATATCTGTCTGCATATGCCCTTTAAATAAAATTTGCACGTCTCTGCTCCTGGTCTGACTCGCTCTATTGGGGACCATTGTAGTGTCTGTACCTATCGAGCTGTCAGTGCTGTCTGTTACACTGTCAACTGTCGTCTACATCCGGACATACTGAAGAGTTCCAACTTCCTGAATATCTGCTTCAGTTTCCTCCCTGGCTATAGTCTCCGCCCCCTGGTCTACTAGAATTATTATTGTTCGTTTCTCACTCTTTCTGGATGGCTGGTAGGCTTTAAATGAACGATGTTTTCCGGTCATGCGTCATGTTGTCGAAGTTTTTTTTAGGATGGCAGATCATATTTACACACCCAGAGCAAACGGCCAGCTCTCAATCCCGTAGTGCTTGGGACTCGACACAAATCTGCTATTAAACAACAACAAACTCTGGCCATAGACAGCACTCCCCCCCCCCTTTACTTAAATATGTGAATATGTTAGATATTAAGTCACCGCACATTCTCTCATGTGTACTCTTTTTAAAACTGAAGTGTAATGCCAATCCTCACCTTAAACGCTTCCTAGAAGGTTGTAACAGAACCCATGGGTTTAAAATGCCATAGAAGACAAGCAAAACGCTGATGTAACATACAGATTTCGCGCGCGTAAAAAAAAATCTAGAGGAATTACTGGAGAAAATAGGCAAATGGATCTACAATTTCTTAAACCTCAATATGTAATAGTAAACAAAATAAAACCTGGACCATCAACTATGAGGATCTTAGTCCCCCAGGGTACTCTGCTTGCTCCAGGACTTTTTCTCATCCTCAAATTGGACATAGACAAGGACACAATCTATAGTACTGTATCATCCTTTGCAGATGACACAGATTTTTATGAGTAAACAACATGGAGGACACGGCAAACGTTCAATCAGATTTAAATCAGGACTTTCTATAGGCTACAGAAAATAATATAGTGTTTAATGAAGTTCCTGCACATGCGCTACCGAAAAAAATAAAATACATAAAAGATACCATGAACAAAACAGTCAAATCATAACATTGAACGAAAAGGTAATGTAAAAGATTTGGATTTACTCGTGTAGGAAGATATTACCTTTAAAGAACACAAAATAGCCGTCACAACTGCAAGAAAATTGACAGGTGCTATTCCAATGTGGATACTCTTCACGCCGGTAGTGCTCTCTCGAGTTGAATACTGTTGCACAATGACCGCCCCTTTCAAAGCTGGTAAAACTGCTAACCTGGAGAGCGTGTAGAGATCCTTTACTGCAAGAATCCATTCGTTAAAAACATCTAAACTATTGGGAACTAAAATATCTAAATGTGTATTCTCTTGAGCGCAGATGGGAGAGATACATAATAATCTACACGTGGAAAATTCTAAAGGGGTTGGTCCCAAACCGGCACACAGAAATAACACCATATGAGACCAGAGGACATGGCAGGATGTGCAGAATACCCACGTTGAAAAGCAGCGGTGCAATAGGTACTCAGAGAGAGCTCTATCAACATCAGAAGCCCGAGACTATTCACCAACGCTTCTACTACACAATGGGTATAAATGGTCGACCCTTGCAGTGTTCAAGAGTACTTGATAAACCCCTCCAAAGGATACCTGATCAACTAGGCTGTGATTCATACGTCATGCTGCGATCAGTCGCCACAAACAGTCTGGTTGACCAGTCCAGCAACCAGGCGGCTTGGTCGAGGACCGGGCCGCGTGGACGCTAAGCTCCGGAATCATGGCAAGGTAACCACACTAAAAACAATTACCTATTTGATATTTCAAGAGTGCAAGTTAACCAAACTAGAAATGCTTCGCAAATCAAGGAGATCCAGAACATAGAATGATCTTCCCCATCACGTCAAAGACTGTCCCTCTCTCGACCAGTATAAGATAAAAACTAAGTACTACCTAATAAACTCCATGTAACCTTCCTTACTCCTTAAATGTCAACCTATGTCTTGCTATTTTCAAATATTGATTGTTAACCAACTTGTATAACTGTTGATATCCACCATGTATATTGATATCCACCATGTATATTGATATCCACCATGTATATTGATATCCACCATGTATATTGATATCCACCATGTATATTGATATCCGCCATGTATATTGATATCCGCCATGTATATTGATATCCACACATTGAAAATTTTAGTCGTCTGTTTATATAGATAAATTTAATTGTGCTGATCTGTTTCAATTTTTATTGTTCCATCCATCATGTAATTCTTATCACTTATTTGTTTCCCCTTTTTCAATTCAATTTACGCATTTGATCTCAATTAGTTTCAAGTTTTAGTCAAAGTATTTTTCCCACATCTTGCCCGAAACGCTGTGTACATTAGTGCCTTTAGGCATAGGATATACTAGCGCTTATCAAGAAATCCAACATTCTGTTTGTAACTCATTTTGAATGAATGAATTTTTACCTGAATAAAATTATTATTATTAATTATCATCATGGTTATGAAACGGGAATTCAAGCAAGGCAGTCTCGAATACTATATACGATTAAGAGAAGGCAACTTCCCACTGCTGAAATACTCTAGATTGAAAAAAAAAATAAAAATGCGCACTCAGCCGAATAACAATGCCTAAGTAAGACATACTACCAAACTTCGATTATTCTTAAAAATGTTTTATAAATGACCCTTTAGACCACTATACGTGCTTTGTGAGATCTTGTCATCAGTCTGACCCAGATTTTGCTAGTGGAAGCTAATAGATCAGCCTTACATTTCATGTTCTCTCCTGATTCCATGTATGACTGACCTTCCTGTGAGGTAGGGTATGTTGGATGAGCTGGTAGCTGTTTCTTTTATCTACACTATATAACATTTCATACAGAATAGGGTAGCAGCACATTGCTGTGTATATCTATGTTATAATAAAAATAAACATTATTCGAACTGGACATTTTAGAAACCGATAAAAAATAATTATAATATAATATTTCAGTGATTCAGCGCTTATGAAAATCAGTGTTACTATTTTGAAAATAATATATTTTTAGTAGAGGCAGGTATTTTCTCTCCCGATTCCATGTATTACTAACGATCCTGTGAGATGCGAATATTAGATGAACTTATTGCTAGTTTTTTTATCTACTCTAATTCTTCATATAGACTTGGGTAACAGCACATTGCTGTGTATACCTAAGCTTGTTAATAAAAGAAAAAACAAGTATGCTGCCATGGCATGCAAACCCTGGTTGAAGAAATTCAAAACAAAACTAGAAAAGGTGTTTATAAAAAAAATGGTTCTTGAGCTAAGGGGACTGAGCTGTGTAGGAAGAGTTGGACCTCATTACATTAAAAGAAAAATCCCGTAGGTATAAGAAGGGTGTACAAGGTACAAAGGGCAACTGAAATATAGTAATAACGTCCACATTAATGCCATAACTAAACTGGAAACATGGATCAGTTCACAGTAATCACATTATCGTGATACATCAATGAACACACCCACACGACTAGATTTGTTACTTGATATATCACGATAATGTGATTTCTCTGTGCATTGAAAGATGGGCGTCAGAGGTAGAACTACAGGACGACATAACCAGAGTGCATGGGGGCGAAATGTGTGAAACCCTAGTTTGGCTTCAGTGGAAACCTCGGGAATCCAAGTGGGTGTAGCTGTACCCCAGATTGCCATTCGTTTGACCATGTCGTGGCACAGTCGACTAGAGCGTGCCGGGAACACCCAGTCCATGGGTTCGAACCTTCATCACGGCGCCTGTGGATTTGTTCATGGATCAGTAACAGATGTTTGGTTGTTTTCTGTCTTTAGTATTGTAATTGTGGGGAATTAGAGGAAGTTTTCAATCATAAATCGATAGTTTCATGCCTAAACAAGGAAAAACATCCCGTCCTCCAAACAGCTCGTCCTCCTCTAGGTTCTGTTGGCAATTATTTGTATTTGTAGTACGTGGGTGAAGCATTTACAGCGTTGTGGTTCGAACAAAATTCGTCAGTAAAACACTTGTTCCGGAAGTGTTCTAACGAAATCAGTTGCGAGTCTTGCATTAACCGTTTTTCATTCACAAACAGGTGGTTTGGCAGGTGCATGGAATCACTTTTGGGTCTTTGTTTGGAGGACGGGCTGCTGGATGTAATGGACTTTAGGCGAAGACGGGTTGGGAAAAAGAGTGAATGCACAACATTAAACAACTAATCTAAATGTTGGGACTAAAGAGGCGATGCTCAACCCCATAAGCCAATTGAGTCAAATACAATTAGACCTGGTAGACAATGTGCTGTTTTTGGACAGTGTTCTACAGATTATCGATTTATTGTATTTTGACGGGGAGACATTTTAACTTATTTAAAGGGACTCCTTTTCGGTCTTGATTGTAAAGAACAAATGTGACATAACCCAGCCGGCAAAGATGAATACCGTTCTGGTCTTTCTATGCCCCCAGTGTTTGTCCTGTTTTACTCCATAATTCCAGCTTGTAGCTTTTCAGATGACCAGTGTTCACAACGCAGTTTGCACACCACTCAATGAAAATATTCCAAATAATCGCCTGTGCTAGGCAGGCCCATGAAGCAAGCAAACTGTACTACCTGATAAACCACAGACTATGAAAAGTCAGCCTATTCCATCCCCGCCATCATCACACTCCCACGAACACAGGCCCCATCCCTGGCCTTCCAAGCTTCATAAAGCTTACACCGGGAGCTTCAGGTCAACACCAGAGGGCAGCAGATCCCGGGCTCTGCTCAATATGTACCTCACCTGCTGGGCATCAGAGGCATGTTAGACCAGATACTTGACGCAGCGATGGTCGACAACCCTCCCATCCCCGCTAGTTTAGATATGAATTATTAGACACCTTAGTTTAGGTATATTACTGCAAGATGATGACAGTTTTGTTACTACACAAAAACGGTCATGTTAGTAAAGGAGGAGTGTTTGTTACGGTGAAAAGTCTTAACAGACATGCTTAGTAACATTAACAGTATGACATAGTAAATTATATTGTAGATACGTTTTGACAGCGTAGTTAATGCCTTTAGTGAAGTTACTACAAAACAGTAGGATTACCTTTTGTTTCTCTTTGTATGTACTGTTCTCTTATTAAGATTGTTAAACACAATGTTGCAAAGTTATTCTAGTATAATATGTTATACAAACTATTAGTTTTATGTGCATGAAGTTGTTATATACGAAAAGTTACAATATTGAAACATTAACAATTTTGTTATATAGGTTACGTTAAGTTCGGGTACGAGTATATTTAGCATAAAGACGAGTGCTTAGCGAATTTTTCTTGCTAAGCGTTCGTCTTGATGCTTAAATGATGGATAGTAATC
The DNA here is from genome assembly GCA_020271785.1 of Procambarus virginalis. Classification (NCBI taxonomy): domain Eukaryota; kingdom Metazoa; phylum Arthropoda; class Malacostraca; order Decapoda; family Cambaridae; genus Procambarus; species Procambarus virginalis. The sequence continues at coordinate 24,537,811 of WNGS01164437.1, forward strand.
CTAATTATTTACGATCACCGTTCCCTGGCTTATTCCCAATTTTTATATGATTTACTCGAGTCTCCATGTTACTTGGAAATTTTTTTGTCCAAACTACTTTAACTCCAATAGTGAAACTATTTTAAGTTCAGTTAAGCACCATTTCACATGTTTATTCTAGCAACCTAAAATCACCGACATGCAAACATTACTGGGCACAGAAGCCTTAGACATTTATGACAGGATGTGCCTTTCTTCAATTATATCTGTGCATTATCTATCTACAACTTTAAGGCATCCATTATTTTGATAATTGACAAATAATATATACAGATAATTCTAAATAAGTTGAATTCTTATAGATGCGTTTGCGCGCCTGCACGTTAGTTGCTGTGAAAGGGAACTTTTGTCCTGGGTTTGATACAACACATCAGTGTTAGGGGAAGAGATTTTTCGATGATGTAATTGGAAAGTTTTGTCTTACGATGTTGCCTTGTAGAGAATAGTTTGAGGAGACTGTATTGTATGTTGGAGGAGTGAAGAGTTTTATGGAGTCATGTAAGTTGTCTTCCGGTTCATTTAGTACATAGGCGGCTTGTCATTTGGTGAGCTGTCACCACTGACCCTAGGTCAGGTCGCTAGCGAGGCCGCCTTCCCCCCTCCAAGTTTACCCACAAAGTAATAATGCCATGTGTAAGTGTACCACTTAATTTAGAGAGAGTATTGTATATCTGGGGCTTGTACCAAGCTATTCACTAAGCAAGGAAATACATAGTTCTTTTCAAAGTGATGGTAGAATCGGAAGGATGTGATAATGAGTTCATAGTATTTGTACTTGTTGGTATTGGCACTTGTTGATTTGGCACCATTGCAACGAGTCACCCTCAGCTCAGGTCAAGATGTTCTCTCAGTCAGCTGTAGTTTGCCACATGCTCCCTTGTTTATTAATTCATTAATTTAGAGAATTTCATGTTACTATCAGTAATTTTGTTCAATAAATACTTTGTTCATTTGCCCACGTAATTAACCATCATTTAAGTGTAAAGATTCAATCCCTTAAATTGGCCAAGTGCAGATGATTTAACTTTGTTAAGGAACTATGTCAACTAGTTGGTAACCAGCCAAGGTCGGCTTGCTTGGGAGATGAACGAATTTGAGCAGTGTGGCTTTGGCGGCCAGAGCAGGAAGGTGGGACCACTACCCCAAGGAGGCCAGGGCAGGAAGGTGGGACCACTACCCCAAGGAGGCCAGGGCAGGAAGGTGGGACCACTACCCCAAGGAGGCCAGGGCAGGAAGGTGGGACCACTACCCCAAGGAGGCCAGGGCAGGAAGGTGGGACCACTACCCCAAGGAGGCCAGGGCAGGAAGGTGGGACCACTACCCCAAGGAGGCCAGGGGCAGGAAGGTGGGACCACTACCCCAAGGAGGCCAGGGTAGGAAGGTGGGACCACTACCCCAAGGAGGCCAGGGGCAGGAAGGTGGGACCACTACCCCAAGGAGGCCAGGGGCAGAAAGGTGGGACCACTACCCCAAGGAGGCCAGGGCAGGAAGGTGGGACCACTACCCCAAGGAGGCCAGGGCAGGAGGTGGGTGGGACCACTACCCCAAGGAGGCCAGGGCAGGAAGGTGGGACCACTACCCCAAGGAGGCCAGGGCAGGAAGGTGGGACCACTACCCCAAGGAGGCCAGGGGCAGGAAGGGGGGACCACTACCCCAAGGAGGCCAGGGCAGGAAGGTGGGACCACTACCCCAAGGAGGCCAGGGCAGGAAGGTGGGACCACTACCCCAAGGAGGCCAGGGCAGGAAGGTGGGACCACTACCCCAAGGAGGCCAAGGCAGGAAGGTGGGACCACTACCCCAAGGAGGCCAGGGCAGGAAGGTGGGACCACTACCCCAAGGAGGCCAGGGCAGGAAGGTGGGACCACTACCCCAAGGAGGCCAGGGCAGGAAGGTGGGACCACTACCCCAAGGAGGCCAGGGCAGGAAGGTGGGACCACTACCCCAAGGAGGCCAGGGCAGGAAGGTGGGACCACTACCCCAAGGAGGCCAGGGTACGAAGGTGGGACCACTACCCCAAGGAGGCCAGGGTACGAAGGTGGGACCACTACCCCAAGGAGGCCAGGGCAGGAAGGTGGGACCACTACCCCAAGGAGGCCAGGGTACGAAGGTGGGACCACTACCCCAAGGAGGCCAGGGGCAGGAAGGTGGGACCACTACCCCAAGGAGGCCAGGGCAGGAAGGTGGGACCACTACCCCAAGGAGGCCAGGGTACGAAGGTGGGACCACTACCCCAAGGAGGCCAGGGTACGAAGGTGGGACCACTACCCCAAGGAGGCCAGGGGCAGGAAGGTGGGACCACTACCCCAAGGAGGCCAGGGCAGGAAGGTGGGACCACTACCCCATTGAGGCCAGGGGCAGGAAGGTGGGACCACTACCCCAAGGAGGCCAGGGCAGGAAGGTGGGACCACTACCCCAAGGAGGCCAGGGGCAGGAAGGTGGGACCACTACCCCAAGGAGGCCAGGGCAGGAAGGTGGGACCACTACCCCAAGGAGGCCAGGGCAGGAAGGTGGGACCACTACCCCAAGGAGGCCAGGGCAGGAAGGTGGGACCACTACCCCAAGGAGGCCAGGGCAGGAAGGTGGGACCACTACCCCAAGGAGGCCAGGGCAGGAAGGTGGGACCACTACCCCAAGGAGGCCAGGGCAGGAAGGTAGGACCACTACCCCAAGGAGGCCAGAACATCGGCTGGGAGTCTTTACATATTTTAAGGTAAAGTCTTGTATTGAGTTATTAGTTTTATTAAAACAAATTTGTTAATAAGTGCCTCAAGCCACGAATCATAGAGGTGTGTGGTATGGCAGCCATGGTATAACCAAGGGCTACATACGCTTCAAAAAGGAAGATTTCAACAAACTAGTTATGGAAGCTTTGCAAGGGAAATTAAAGGTAAAGGACATTGATGCAGAACTGTGAATTGTTGAAGGAGAGGAAGAGGAAGCGCAGCTAAAGAAGAGGAAGGAAGCTCGAGCCAGAGCTCGTGCCAATCCTGCAAAGAAGCGAAAACCTGGTCGAGGTGGCCATTTTCCAAACAAGAAAACGTTTCAGTTATGATATCATTTTACAAGATATCGTCACTGCTTTTTCAAATGCTTTTTTGTAATTTTTAATTATATAATTTAAATATTTGATGCGATATTAAACTAGTTTGAGCTACGATTGTACATATTTTAGCTATACAAATATAATCTTTCATCATTTATGAAGTTTTTATAGAATGACATTTATTTACATTATTTCCCTTTCAATTATCAGATTCTAAGGAAATACAGATATTAATGAGGCACAAGAATAAATTAACAGTGTTGGGAAAAATTACATTTTAGGTATATTTTAGGTGTAAAAATAATTTACATAAAATAAAGTAGCCGTCACAATTTCAAGAAAAACGACAGGTTGGATAACAAGAACCTTTCACACCAGAGATTCTATACCAATGATGATAATTTTCAAGACGCAAGTGTTCTTTAGAGTGGAGTACTGCTGCACAATGACAGCCACTTTCAAATGTAGAGAAATTGCTAACCCGGAGAGCGTGCAGAGATCCTTTACTGCTAGAATCCACTCAGTAAAATACCTAAACTACTGGGACCGACTAAAGAGCCTAAATCTGTATTCTCGTGAACGCAGGCGAGAGAAATATATAATAATTTACACGTGGAAAATAGTAGAGGAGCTGGTTCCAAACCTGCACACAGAAATAACACCACACGAGACCAGAAGGCATGGCACAATGTGCAGAATACCCACCCGTTTTGAAGAGCAGAGATGCAATGAGTACTTAGAACTATCAACATCAGAGGCCCCAGACTGTTCAAATCGCTTCCACTACACATAAGGGACATAACTGGCCGAGCCCTCACAGTATTCAAGAGAGGGCCTGTCATGTTCACAGAAAATGGTACCATCCGTTTTCTATGTGCGGTGGCTGGACGCCACTAGAGGAGGTAAACAAGAGCGCACAGGACGCCTGCCAAGCTTGGGAGCTACTCTATCATGTAACCGTTTATAAGTATTAAAGTCAGTAACCAGGAATGACTTTACATCAACCTTACTACCAAGACTATCTCGGCTATATACAGTCACCACATTGGCGACGAGGATGAACTGGGAACGCAGGTATTTTGTTCAACAAAACACAAGGGAGAAGCATGCTGCCTCACGCGCCCGGAGGAGGAAAGAGAAGCTGTGAGCACCATACCCCATGCTTATTTGTGCTGACTGTTGCTGTGTGCTGATCGTTGCTGTGTGCTGGCCGTTGCTGTGTGCTGGCCAATGCTGTGTGCTATCCCAAGCTATGTGCTGACTCAAGCTGTGTACTGAGTATTCTGCGAGGCGACGCTGTGTACGAAACGACGCTTTGATGCAGTGTACAAAACCCGATGTTTTGGTTACGAAACGACGCTTCGTGCTACAAAATTCTTCACGCTGTGAACCAACTGCTGTGCCAACTGCTGCCTACTGCTGCCAACTGCTGTGCCAACTGCTGCCTACTGCTGTACCAACTGCTGACAACTGCTTTACCAACTGCTAACAACTGCTGTGCTGCTTTGAGTTGGAGTAACAACACATGTACACAAGGGCTAGGAAAGAAGTCAGTTGCTGCTGTGTTGTGCACTGTTGTGAACTTTTGCATTAAAATGCTTGTGTGCTTTGCAAAATTAAAGTAATTACAGTGAATTGTTGAATAACATATACAGTGCAGTAAGTGTTATATATTCTGAGGAACATTTTAAGTGATAAGTTTAAATTTATTCAGTAAAAATGGCAAATATACCTCAGTTTCCTGCATTTGATCCTGACTGACCAGACAAACCTGTCACAGAGGTGGGTCAAATGGCTTAAAAGTTTTGAAAATTTTTTGATAGTTTCTGACATCAAAAGTGCTGAAAGAAAGCGTGCCTTTCTGCTTCATTATGCAGGTGATAGAGTTTGTGACATCTTTGATACACTGAAAGATACTGGTGGTGCTAAAGATTATGACACTGCCAAGGCCAAATTAACTGAGCATTTCAAACCAAGGCAAAATACTGCTATGGAAATTATGCATTTCAGGAGAGCAAAACAACTCTCTAATGAAACTGTTGATCAATACCATACACGTCTGCAGGGTTTAGCAGCCCACTGTGAGTTTGCTGATGTTGACAACGAAATCAAACAGCAAATAATTGAAACATGCACATCTACACGTCTTCGTCGAAGAGCTCTAGAACTTGTTAAGAGAACTTTCATCATCAACAAGATACTGGATATGGCTCGTCGAATGGAAGATGCTGCACGTGATGCTCGTGCCATGGAGTGCAGTGCCAACAACGGTTCTGCCACTGTTACTAACAGTCATAAAGTATGTAAGGTTCAGGGAGTACACCATGATCGTAGAAGATATCATGCCAAACCTAACATTAAATTGAGCCGAGAACCACATCACAACTGGAGTCGTGGAACAAGACTCAAGCAGTCACAACGACTCACATCAGAGGGTGTCAATAATAAATGTTACAATTGTGGAGGAGACTACCCACACCAAGATAATGTTTGTCATGCACAAGGTAAGAAGTGCTATGAGTGTAGAAAACTAAATCATTTTGGTGCTATGTGTCGTTCAGCACTAAAGAAACCACAATCAATATATAAAAGCAATGTACGAGGATCAAGTCATAGGAGTCGAGGTGGCAAACACAATATTGCACCTCAAATCAAGAATGTTAATAATATACAAGACAACATTTCATTACAACCAGTCTCAGATGACAGTGAATGTGATTATATTTATGGAGTACAATCAATCACAAAATGGAATGATCTTCCAAACAACCCAGAGACTATAGTATACATTGCTGGTATTTGTCTCCAAATTCTCAGTGACACTGGATCAAACATTGACACCATTGCTGAGTGCCAATATGAGAAATTTAAAACACAGTTACCAAAGCTTGAAAAATACAATGGTAAAGCCACTGCCTATGCTTCAAAGGTAGCCTTACCAGTGATTGGAACTTTCACTGCAGAGATTAAGTCAAAGAATGCAATGCTCATTACTACATTCCATGTTAGAAATGCAAAGGAGTCTTTACTCAGTTACAAGACTTCAACCAAATTGGGGCTACTTCAACTTTCTAATGCTGTAGCAGTGGAATCTGCAAACAATGTTGATGCTATTGTTGCTGAATTTTCTGATCGGTTTAAATCCATAGGTTGTTATACTGATAGCAAGGTACATCTGCATATCAACCCAGATGTAATTCCAGTTGCCCAACCACATCGCCGACAACCATTCCATACTCGCAAGAAAGTCGATGCCGAACTGGATAGGCTGATAGAACTAGATATCATTGAACCGGTAACAGGCCCAACACCATGGGTAAGCCCAATTGTCACTCCACCAAAGCCGAAGAATCCAGATGAGATACACATTTGTGTAGACATGCGTGTTCCCAACAAGGCAATAATGCGTGAACGCCATCCTACACCCACTGTAGATGATATGATCTACCGCTTGAATGGTGCAACTGTATTCAGCAAGTTAGATTTAAACAAGGGCTATCATCAGCTTGAACTTGATGATGAGAGTCGATTCATCACAACGTTTACGACACATCGAGGTCTGTATAGGTACAAGCGCCTGAGTTTTGGTATTAACAGTGGTGCTGAAGTATTCCAGCACATCATCAGCCAGGTATTGCAAGATATACCTAATGCTGACAACATGTCTGATGACATCATTGTTTATGGCCGTACCCAAGCTGAACACGACAAAGCTCTTCGTGCAACATTGCAACGCTTACGAGAAAAGAATTTGACGCTAAGCCGAGCAAAGTGTGAGTTCAATAAACATAAAATTGAATTTTTGGACATGTACTTAGTGACAAAGGTCTATCTCCAGATCCTAAGAAAGTTGCAGATATCAAGAATGCTGCACCTCCTTCAACATCCACTGAAGTACATAGTTTTCTGGGAATGGCAAACTACTGTTCTCGCTTCATTCCAGATTTTGCTACCATTACGAAGCCTCTACGTGAGCTCCTGAAGAAAAATGCATCGTGGTACTGGAGCGATGTCGAGCAAAATGCATTTGATGCTGTGAAAGATGCACTAGTAGAAAATGCGACTGCTGCGTACTTTGATCCATCAATGGACACTGAGTTAACGGTGGATGCTAGTCCTGTTGGTTTAGGTGCTGTGTTAGCCCAACACAAACCTGGTCAACCAGATTCAGGAGTAGTAATTGCCTATGCCAGCCGTTCTCTCACAGATGTTGAGCAACGATACAGTCAGACAGAGAAGGAAGCTCTTGCTCTTGTATGGGGCTGTGAACACTTCAATGTGTATCTGCTTGGTGCACCCTTTACCACGATAGTCACTGACCACAAACCGTTGGAGACCATCTTCAATAATCCAAAGTCCAAACCACCAGCTCGCATTGAGAGATGGGCTCTTCGTCTGCAACCATACAACTTTACGGTGAAATACAAGCCAGGTGCAGGCAATCCCGCTGATTACATCAGTCGACATCCTGCCAACAGTTTCACCATCACCAAGCATCAGCAAGTTGCCGAGGAATATGTACACTCTGTAACCTGTGATGCAGTCCCAAGGCTCTCACTCTTGATGAAATCCGTACTGCAACCCTAGAGGACCCAACTCTGCAAGCAACAGTGGATGCATTGACTAAGAAAAAGTTTCCACGCATCCCACCCTCAGGAGTTGACCAAGATGCATTCAAAGCACTTGAACGCATCCAGACAGAATTAAGTGTTACGCAACAACGCGACACCGTGCTGCGAGGTACTCGTATCGTCATTCCAGCTGTTCTCCAGCAACGTGCTCTGAAGCTTGCACATCAAGGACACCAAGGTCTTGTAAGGACCAAACAGCTGCTACGAGAAAAGGTGTGGTTTCCTGGCATTGATCGTCAAGCTAAGGACATGCATGATGCCTGTGTCCCTTGCCAAGCTGCAGTGGATACTTCAAGACCAACACCTCTACAACCTTCACCACTACCTGCTGCACCATGGATGGAAGTATCGATGGATTCTGTGGACCGCTACCAACTGGAGAGTACTTGATGGTAGTCATTGATGATCACTCACGTTATCCAGAAGTAGAAATCATCACTTCCACATCTGCAAAGGCTGTCATCCCGAAGCTCGACAAGATCTTTTCAAACTTTGGCATTCCTGAAGTTGTCAAGACGGACAATGGACCGCCATTTAATGGACAAGACTTTGTCAACTTTGCTGAGCATATTGGATTCAAACACCGCCGTGTGATGCCACTACATCCTCAAGCAAATGGAGAAGTAGAGAGATTCATGCAACTCTCATGAAAGCTGTACGCTGTGCTCATGCCGAAGGACGATCCTGGAAACAAGCTATGTATGCTTTTCTCAGGAACTACCGTGCAACACCGCATGGAACACTGGGCAAGTCGCCTGGCGAACTTTTATTTGGACGTCCTATGAGATCGCACTACCTGTCATGCCAGCCAAGGTAACGGATAAACGTCTCGCTCAGAAGGATGCACTAGCCAAGGGCAAAATGAAAATTGCTCATGATCAACGTGCAAAGGAACAATTCATAAAGGTTGGAGATACTGTTCTCGTTAAAAAGAAAAAAGAGGGAAAGTTAGATATGCCGTATGATACAAAACCATATAAAGTGATTAGTGTAAAAGGAACTATGGTAACAGCGAGTAATAGAGATCATAGTATAACACGTAATATGGCTTATTTCAAAGTGATTCCAACTAGTGTAGAAAATGATGAAGTGCAAAGTCGTGCAAAAGAAAAGAAAAAATGAGTTATAACTCGATAAACAATTCATCGAGGGATATTCTTGTACTTAAGGACTCTCGTCCAAAACGTCATGTTAAACGCCCTACACGATATGATGAATTGTGTTCCTATGTAATGCAAAGTATTTACTTGTTATGCTGAACTAAATTTAATATTGTTTGAATAATGCAGATCTCTCATTCAATATTTTGTAACTTTGTATTACAGTTTCTTTCATGTTTGTTTAACATTGCATATGTATTTTTAACATTGAAATCCTTTGTGGTAAAGATTGTTTAAATTCTTTGTGTTTAATTAATGTTAAATGTATGCATATCTCTTGATATGTTAATAACTTACTTTGTGTCAATAACTTTGCTTTGTGCTACAAGCATGGTAGACATCCTGTATTCATTCTTTTTAAAGAAAAGGAGGGATGTCATGTTCACAGAAAATGGTACCATCCGTTTTCTATGTGCGGCGGCTGGACGCCACTAGAGGAGGTAAACAAGAGCGCACAGGACGCTGCCAAGCTTGGGAGCTACTCTATCATGTAATCGTTTATAAGTATTAAAGTCAGTAACCAGGAATGACTTTACATCAACCTTACTACCAAGACTATCTCGGCTATATACAA
>WNGS01164437.1:24553257-24562899 GCA_020271785.1 Procambarus virginalis
CATATATTTTTGAATGTATACGTAGATTTGATATGGGTCTGTAATGTCTCCCTGATTGCCTCCTTTATGAACTGGCGTTACTCATGTTTTTTTAAGGATATCGGGGAAGGTATGTCACTATAGATTTGTTGAATAGTAGAGCTATCGGTGGCATAAGGGCATGGGAGGCACTCGTGTATACTAGAGATTTTATTTCACTGATGTTCCTAGCTTTGTTTTTAGTGAGTGAATGATGGACACAACATCTGTCGGGCTGACGTAGGAAAGGAGATTAGTTTGCATAGCTGCCTGTAATATGTAGTAACATATGTCGGAGTGTGGGATTTTTCTAGCAAGGTTAGTTCCAACCGGTGATAGACGGTTGAAGCTATTAAATTCAGTTGCCGTTTCTAAATCTGTTGCCGGTGTATAATGGTCCGAGGAGAGTTTTATCCGGTTATGTGATTTTTGATCGTAGGATGTTAGCTTTATACGATGCCTTTAGCTTCTTTGAATCTCTCTCATAATCGGAAATTTTTGCTTCTATTATTTTTCTGGTAAGCATTGATGAGTACCTCCTTGACTACTACCTGTGTAACTAGACCAATCCTAAGATTTTTCATATTTTCATGTTTCTTGTTGATTGCTTTGAATATGCCACTTGTGAGCCGGAAATTGTTTAATCTTTTACCAGTTACTTGATTGGTGAGGAGAGGACGATGAGTGTTGTAGTCTTAGAATTTTGGAAAGGAAGAGGTTAGCTAATGAATTTATATCCTGTGTATTAATGAATTCATATTCCCAGTTTATATTGTGAAGTGCATTTGGGAAATTGCCTATTGCCGCTTCACTGTTTAATCTGAAGGCAAGTTTCTTGTTATCTAGTGATGTTATGTCCATGTTTGCTCTGAAGAAAGGTAGGATGGTGGTCAGTTCTGTCAGTGATTATACCAGATTCAAGGAAAGCTGTTATGATAGTACATAAGTGATCCAAGGTTGTACCGGATGTTTGAGTGATTCGGTTGGGCTTGGTGATTGCCGGGATTAGCATTAGTTCATGCTATTTAGAAAATAGTGGACTTGAGGGCTAATTAGTTGACACAGGTCAATATTGAAGTCACTTCCTAGAAAGACATGATTTTTATTGAGAATGTTGTTTGTGATAAGAATCCTTAGGTTATCTGAGAATGCGGCTATATTAGTATTGGGAAATGAATAGATAGCTCCAATAGTCAAGGAGGATTTAAGGAATTTAATAGAGAACTGAGCGAAGGTATATTCACAGTAGTCGTCTCTTATTAATGGCACTATTGCAGATGGAGGTATCTTGGTAATATATAGCTGTGCCATCTCTTCTTATTAACCTACAGTTGTAAAAAGCTTTTAACCAGCTTAGTTGTAAAGTTGGGTGCAGTCTTAACTTACCAGTGTTTGTTAAAATAATGAACTATAGTACCTAGTGCTGTGAGTAGTGAATTTATATCATCAAAATATTTACAAAGTGATCTGTCATTTTGGTTGAAAACTAATTTGAAAGTGTTATTTTGGAGTTTTTTTTTCAATGTTTGCTGTGTAATACCTGCAGTAGTGATGATAAATATGCTGGTTATTGTAGATTTGTGACAGCAGATTTAGTTCAGGATCAATATCAGCTTTCATGTAGATGCAATGGAGTCAAGATACAATAAGGTATGCAATTACATAACAGTAAAGTACAAAATCTGCTGTAAATATAAAATATCTAACAAAATAGAAACGAAACTCAAATGCACATAAATAGAAAAAGTAAATAAAATATAGATCACTGTACTGTAACAGTAATAGCAAATAACAATACAGTAAGTGACAAAGAAATTAATAATATAAAATGATGGGATAAACAAGCTAAAAACAAAAAAACAAAAAATATACAAAATAAAAACCTTTTGAATTGAAAGGGAGAGCTATAGTACACTGTTAGATGAAACTATAAGTTACACTCTGGGGTTGAGAGGGTTGTGTGGTAGAAGTGATCCCAGTGATAGGGTCCTCTTGGCATCTGGTTATTCAGTCATTAACCCCACAGTCAGTGAGGAAAGATCTGAGGTGCGCCTTGGTGGTTATTTCATAGATTTTCCCAGTGTCAGACTTCTTAGCTAGTATTTTACCATCTTTTACAACTCAGTTTAATTGATCCATTGGAATTGTTGTGGACTTGACAGTTTAAGAAAAAAGATTTTGTCTGTTCTTGGTCAAACATCTATTCCCAAACACTGGATTTGTGTTAGACACCGCAGCTCCGATAAGGTCTGATTTGAGCGAACAGCTATCTAGTTTCGCGAGAATTTTTGTTATTTGCATCTTGTAACTTAGTACCCATTCTACATGCTGCAATGATGTGTCTCGGTAGAATTTCATAATTCATCTTTTAACTTAGTTCACGGATCACAATAGAAGCACAGTCCTCCCTGTTAGTTTCTTGCGGAAAATTGCGTGAGAATATTGACAGAATCGAGGACCTTTTATTGGTGAGATTCGACGTGAGAAAAGGCGTTGCTGCTGAAAGGTGTTGAACTGATTCTCAGACTTCTCCAAAACTTCCTGTTTCCTAGTGGTTTCTGTGGGATCTAATTGATTATTTGTATCCCCCTGAGAGCTTATTTTCCTGTTTAAGGAGGCTAACTTTTGAAGACAGGTTTCGATTTTCCTTAAGCCAGGCTATTGCTTCGCCACGCAGGCTAATTATTAGGGTCGATTGCTCTTCGATTAGTCATTTGACCTTTAATTATCTGGGCTAACAACCTGAACCGTGAGTTCTCAGTGAAGCGCCTGAAGTCGGGACAAGGAGCGGCAACTCGTTTAAGGTGTTCCATGTGTTGATTAAATTGTAGCATAGCCCATGTTGGACCTCGGATCTTTCCTCACTGACTATGGATTAATACCGAATAACCAGATGCCAAGTGAACCCTATCCCGGGGTCCCCTCTACCACAGAACCCTCTCAACCCCAGAGTGTAACTTAGTTTCATCAAACATCCAAAGTGTATTATAGCTCTGCCCTCCCTGGAAACACAAACCGAAACCGTCTCTATTTTCCGCTTGATACAACTTGTAATAAAGTTGTTACACCTTGGCTTAACGTGTTTATGACGTATTAGAACGTTGTTACAACTTGCTATATTGGTTGTTATAACTGGTTAGTAGATGTTAAAACTTGTTCGAACGTTGTACCAACGTTGTAGTTTCGGTGTGTGTTTGGCGGGCTTCCATTCAAAAGGTTTTTAAATTGTACATTTGGTATTGATTTTTGCTTGTTTATCCCACCATTTTATATTGTTCATTTCTTCATTTGTCACTTACTGTATTGTTATTTGCTATTACTGTCACAGTAGTGAGCTTTATTTTAACTTTTCGATTATATGTGCATATGATTTTTTCTTGCTAGAGATTTTATATTTACAGCAGATTTAGTATTTTACTGTCATGTATTTTCTTACCTTATTGTATCTTGACTCTATCGCATCTACATGCAAGCTGATATTGATCCTGAACTAAATCTGCTGTCACAAATCTACAGTAAGCAGCATATTGATCATCACTACTGCAGGTATTACACAGCATACTTTGCAAAAACAAACTCCAAAATAACGCTTGCCTATTAGCTTTCAACCAAAATGTCAGATCACTTGCTATACCTTTTGATGATATAAATGCACTACTCAAAGCACAAGGTACTAAACTATAGTTCATTATTGGCTTTCAACCAAAATGTCAGATCACTTGGTAAACCTTTTGTTATAAATGCACTACTCAAAGCACTAGGTACTAAACTATAGTTCATTATTTTAACAAACATGCGTAAGTTAAGACCATATGCAACTTTACAACTAAGCTGGTTATAAAACTTGTCACAACTGTAGGGGTAAATAAGAAGGTGGCACACCAATGTATTACCAAGATACCTTCATCTGCAACAGTATCATTAGTGATAGAGACAACTACTATGAATATACCTTCGCTCAGTTCTCTATTAAATCCCGTAAATCCTCCGTGACTATTGGAACTATTTATAGATTTCCCAATACTAATATGGCTGCATTCTCAGATAACCTAAGGAATATTATCACAAACAATAATATCAACATAAATCACATTCTAGGACATGACTTCAATATTGACCTGTCAACAAACTAGCCCTCAAGTCGACTATTTCCTAAATAGCATGAACTCCTGTAAGCTATAATCCCCACAATCACCAAGCCCAACCAAATCACACAAAGATCCGCTACTACCTTGAATCACTTGTGGACTAAGATAACAGCTCCCCTTGCGTCTGGTATAATCACTGACAGAACTGATCACCATCCTACCTTCCTTCATAGCAAACATGGACATATTACTAGATAACAAGAAACTTATCTTTAGGTTAAACAGTGAAGCGGCAACTGGCAATCTCACAAATGCACTTTACAGAATAAACTGGGAATCTGAATTTATTAATACACAGGATATAGATTCATTAGCTAACTTCTTCCTTTACCAAACTCTAAGCCTCTACAACATTCATTGTCCTCTCCCCATCAAGCAAATAACTGGCAAATAATTAAACAATTCTTGGCTCACAAGTGGCATACTCAAAGCAATCGGCAAGAAACATGAATATGAAAAAACTTACGATTGGCCTAGTTACACGGGTAGTAGTCAAGAGGTACTCATCAATGCATCAGGCAACATAAAGTCGTCTCTAACGTCCTACGATCTACACAAGAATCACATAACCAGATAAAATCTCCAAAGATGGTTATACACCTGCGTCAGATTTGAAACGGCAATGAACTTAATAGCGTCTTCCATCGGTAGGTGCTAACATTGCCAGAGAAATCCCACAGACTCAGACACATGTCACTACATATTACAGACAGCTATCCAAACACACTCCTCCTTTTCCCAGTCAGGCCGACAGATGTTGTCCATCATTCACTCACTAAAAACAAAGCTGGAAACATCAGTGAAATACAATCTCTGGTATACAAGAGTGCCTCATATGCCCTAACACCACCCATAGCTCTACTATTCAACAAATCTAGTGTCATACCTAACCTGATATGCCTAAAAAAGCCCGAGTAACGCAAGATCATAAAGGAGGCAATCGGGCAGACAAACAATTACAGACCAATATCAAATCAACGTATACAATAAAAATTTTCTAAAGATTTAGAAACGGCTCAACTCCTTCATAAAATTCAACGTACTAAATTCCAGTCAGTTTGGGTTCTGCTACCAAAAGAGTGCCAATGATGCAATTATTAGTCAGCTTGATATAATCTACTCTGCCCTTGACATAAAAGAGTTCAAGATTGGACTCATAATTGTCCTGAGAAAGGCGTTTGATACTGTTACCCATATCTACCTCTTCAACTCCTCCATTATGGAATCAGAGGCCTCTCTCTGAACTATATTCGATCGTATCTTAGTGACACACAAATATGTAGCCATCAATGATTTAACCTCTCCTAAATCTACCATTAAATGTAGGAGTGCCACAGGGCAGCATCCTAGGACCTCTTTTGTTATATATATATATACATCAATGATCTGCCTAATGTCTCTAACCACCTTAAACCTACAATATTTGCTGACGATACTACCCTCATCTATTCACACCGCAACCCACACATTAAAATGTAAATAAATAATTAAAAAAATTACATATATGGATGTCAACCAGCAAACTCATATAAACATGGGAAAAAACTTACTACATCTTATTTGGAAGCAAATCAACAAATACAGTTCAGCTTCAGATAGACAATGTTAACAGTTGCAATAAAAATGATGGGAAATTCCTTGGCCTGTACTTAGACACGAGACAACTTCAGCACCCATATACCACACACATCCAAGAAAGTTTCAAACAGCTGGTTTACTCTCAAAAAACATTGTTCTAAACTCTGCTCTCCTTTTCCTATACTGCACAATAATCTATCCCTGTCTTGCATATGGTATTTGTAGACGGGAGTTCAACCAATGCAAACTACCTTAATCCCATCACCCAGAAAAAATCGGCGTTCAGGCAACACTCAGCCCCTCCCCCTATTTAAATTCCAAAACATACTAAACAAACTCACTCCTTACATTTTTTGTGGCATTTACATTTACAAAACTTGTTCTTAAATGCAAAACCTGTTCTGAAACTCTTCCTGGACAGATTTAACCACCAATAATCACCACATAAGAAATAAATGTCTGATATCCCCAGAGTCAAATTAAAATCTGTGTAAACACTATACAAATAAAGGGACCTAGTCTATGGATCTCCCTCTAACGAACTGAAAAGCTGTCCAACTTTTGCCTTCTTCAAAAACAGAACCAAAAATTACCTAATTTAATCTTCATAGTTTCCTACCTAGTGCTTAAAACTCGCACTATCTTGTGCTACCCAATCCCCCAATATATGTACCTAAGCTAAACAACTTTACCATTGTAATCATTGCTATAATCTTTTATCATTGTTGTTATATTGAATCCATATTTTGCTGCATTATACCTTGAAATAACTCTCAAATTATGCTACAATTTATATGTTGATAACCCTCTAATTTTACGTTAATATACCTAATAGTCGTTGCCAAATTCTTATAGTATACCTGTACAAATGTTTGAAATTTTGCGAGAAATTACCTACTTAAAATTATCTGTTAGATTAAGGACCTGCCCGAAACGCTATGCGCGTTAGCGACTTTACAAGAACGTAAAAACATCAATGCTTTGTACTCTCATAAACCCAATGTACCTTGTATATAAATACAAAAATTAAATGTTGTTGCAGTGTAATCACATGGTAGTTTGTACTTCATGTCTAGTATCTTTGCGAAACTGTCCGATTTGCAGACAAGATATTTTATATGTATGCAAAATATTTCTTGAAATACAACTATCAACATACACACACACACACACACACACACACACACACACACACACACACACACACACACACACACACACACACACACACACATACACTATTGGCTCCCATAGCCCATGCTACTTGATACTGTTTGTTTCGAGTAGCTGAATTTAAAACAAGATAGTGTATTCAGTGAGAGCTCTTGATGAGGTAAAGTGTTAACTGCCTTTTGCTTTGCCCGTTGCAGTGTTGTTTGAAGAAGAGTGCAAGAGGTCCCACTGTTTTATTGTTGACCGGAAAATGAGCAATACTTACCAGTCCCTAGTGCAGAGGATATAAGTGTCGATTGCAATGATAAATGTACCAAATCTATTCGCATGTTTCATGCCAACTTATTTGCATCCCTGGGTTGCCGAGGAGCACTGAAGATTTACGATTATTATTTTCATATTTCACGACCTAATAGTAACATGAAAGTGAGACAGTAAGATGTAGTTTCTTCATGATAGTGTCAAGAATACCGAATTGGATAATAACATTCTTTACAATGTCAAAACAAGTTCCCCTTTGAAGGAATATTTTGCTACTTACACTGATACGAATCCTGAAGTCAAATTTATTTTCGCCTTCACTTCAAAGTGAGCAGCAGCTCAAGACTGACTGAGATTTTTAAAAGTTTATTGCGCACTCTTGAAAACAAGACAGAAAAGTCTTTCATAGATGACAAGGATTGTGGACTGCCGGTCATGTCACTGAATGGTTTAGTGTCCCAAGCTCACGAAGACAACTACCTTGGATCGGGGGCTTTCAGCCATTGCTACAAACTTATCCATAAAGACGAGTCCCAGTCTCTCTAAAGCTATTTAAAAATAGTGTAAATATTGACCACGTACTTCAGGAGGCATAGATGTTGTATGCAGTAGATCTTAAAGGGTTCCCAAAGGTAATGGGAAATGTCCATTTTACCCTGCAATACTCATGTTATATCATGGAAAGTCGACCGTGGATTCATTGATGGAAATGAAAAAAAGACGCCCGACCGGAGTTCAAAACCCTGATAAAGAGCATGCTGGATATGTGTACTATTGTGAAGACTCTACACAGTCCAGGTAATATTCATAATGATTTGAAGATTGACAACGTGAGCGTAGTGGTGGACGGGGACACTCAACACCATCCTGGACGTAGGGTCCGTGGCTCCAATAGGAAGCCTGTGTCCAATACGCAACTAAGAGTTCACTCGTCACGATGGGGAATTTGCAATCCCTAAGTTATCCTGGACTAGGGGCGAGGTCTTCCTGAGTGATAATGGGAACTCGTTGTCGTCTTCCGGCTAATGACGTCCGTGAATCGTCCTGCACACAGACCCTTAAATTATTGTTCATGAGACACTTCATCTTGTCGCTAAATATACGCCTTAATCTGGAAGAGTTGATAGTGTCTTGAAACTCTTTTATGCTACTATTCCTAATTTACCTTATATGTACATGGGTCATTCCATCTCAAATCACCAAAAAGTCACCTATGGCTCCCACTCGACCCTCTCCAATGCCATGAAATTTTGTAGTAAGATAGCCCTAGACCCCAAATGACACTTTGCAAAATACTAGAGCTCAATCTGCTTTGGTTCTTAAATAGCAGGTCCATATTGAATGGGCTCTCGTCCCGTTATTGCGTAAATATCACAAATTACCAACTTTGACCCTTCACGACTAGTGCCCAGAGAGGTTTGAAATTTGGCATATCGGGGCAACTTTTGGTGCGGAATACAACGGTGTAATCAAAAAAGTAGTTTGGGAAGCCATTCAGCTACCAATCCATGCTAATATCACTGCCAATATATCTAAAAAATATCTCAATATGCGTCAATCATTCCCAATTTAGTTCTGAATGACCCCATTGGATAGAGCAGTTTCCTGTACAAGAGTAACTTTTATTTAGATTGGGATCCGAATTCTTGGTTCAGCCAGAGGACTCTGAAAATGACATACCTTGGTACGATATCGAAAAAATCAAATTATGATTCTCCCTCTTCTTTGTGCACTGATCATTACTCCTAGCAAATTGATATCCAAACTGATTGGAAAAATTTTAAGCTTCATTGGGTAGAACCTTTTTTGGGTGGGATTCGGATTATTATTAAACAATCAGTGCTATTTTTGGTTCCTGTTCTATATTTATCTTTACATCTTTGTAGTATTGTGTCAGCAGGTCAACATTGCTGTTTACTTGTTTGTGTATTTACTTGCAATAAATACACAAATAATAAAAAGCAATATTAATGTATTACAGGTCTCACTTGAAATTACTGTATTCAGTTAGTTAAATAATTTGATATGAATTCGATTATGGATACGTCATGAATCAGGATTCCATTGGTTTGTCATGTGCTATTGCTAGCCATGAGCCTGGCTCTTCTGAATGTCACTTGACAACCTACACTCCCAACAAGGCTTGAAGTTTCTAAAACAGTATAGTGCAGAAGATCAAAAACTGATAGCAAAGCGAAGTGAACTGAACTTGGATGGAGAATCTCAAGTATGCCTCCATCATGAAGCTTTGCTGTTGACGAAATATGAATTTTTGCAAAAAAAACTTGCTGCAATCCCTTCAAGAAGAAATGCCATGTAAACGAAAAGATTTGCGACCAATCACAGTAGCTACGCAGAGGATAATCCTAGGATATAGACTCCACATGAGGCTTGGGAACCTATCAGATACCCAACCTAACAGGCTGGGAACCTGCGAGAAAGTGGCCCGCCTGTGGCTAGCCTT
>WNGS01164437.1:24563899-24583915 GCA_020271785.1 Procambarus virginalis
GAGATTACTATAAGCTGTGAACTATGTTTAGAGCGAAGTATGTTAGGCGCTTGGCCGGTAAGCAATTACCAGGGGCTTCAAAATCCTCCACAGGTTGATATGCTTTGACCACAAAAACATCCCTTCTTGCGCTGTCTTATGTGTGTACCAGGAAAGTGCTCTATGCAGTCAATGACTAGGTATCTACGTCTGCTATATGGTCGATTGGCTCCAGCTATATCTAGTGTCTGCAATGTATGTGCAGACTGGTAACTCTATTTCTAGTGTTATATGTCATGTCAGACTCTGGCTAACCTAGGCTATATTCTAGTCGTCTGCATATGTCATGTTGTCAAATCTCTGGCTAACCTAGGCTATATTCTAGTTATCTGCATATGTCATGTTAGCACTGTCTAAGCTAGGCTATATGCTAATGACCTGCATTTGAAAAATTTACTGCTGTTAGCATTTAACTATTTAATAGTTAAATTACTTCTTTCCTAGTATTTGCAAAACGGCAAGATTGGTTGCCTTGTTTCGTGTCTTTACAAGGTAATGACAATTTATACAATTACGTACTTATTTCATACATATGGAATAGTGACGAACGCCTTCGTATCATCCAGCACATTTATTATATATACATGTAATATATATATATATATATATATATATATATATATATATATATATATATATATATATATATATATATATTATATATATATATATAATATATTTTATTTATTCATTTATGATCGTATTGCTGGCATTTCCTGCCCGAAAGCTTTGCGTAATAGTGGCTTTAGGCATTGTATGTACTAGTCTTTCTATAAACTCATCAATATTTGTATCACCCCTTGTATGTATGTACTTTACCTGAATAAACATTTGATGATTTGAATTTTGAATTTGAATTGTTGATCTTATGGTGCAAGCTTTCTTTGCTTCTATTTTCTAAGTGCAGTATCAGTATTTTGAAGAGAAGTTCCAAAATTCATGGTAAAGAAATCTGGTAATTACTGTAGGATTTTCGACAACGTTTCGGTCCTCTGTGGAACATCTTACAGGTAAAGAATAAATAAATTATGTACAATTTTTGGTTAAATTCACATGTAAAAAGAGTCGGAGAGGTCGGGGATGAGGTGATGGGGCAAAAATAGGGTAACGGGATAGGGCGAATCAAACATAGGGAAGGAAGGGGAGGCCAATTAAATATTGGGTAAGGTATTGAGTAAAACTGTGGTTCTCTCGGTGGGTGGGGAGACCTCGGTAGATACGTCACTACCTGGTGATGTTTTGGTGAGGTCTGGGTCTGAGTGTTGGCAAGGAAGCCAAGTTGTTATTTTGTATTTTTAAGGTGCTTCTTTCTCTTATAAGTATTGCTTTAAGGATTTGTAATGTTATTTGGTCAGTGGTAGATTCCAGGATTGTTGTATTATCTACTAGCGTGTTCCTAGCGAGTGTTGTGTTATGTTCACGTGCATAATTCTGGGGACATCAGCTTGTAGGTGGGAAGTAAGTCTTTGTGAAAGTTTTGTGGTGGTCATACCAATATGGACTGGTAGATCGGTGACGTCCTTCATTGGGGCATGTAAATTGATTAACCACGTCTGCTTTTTGGAGAAGGTTGTATTGTTTATTGAGGTTCTTGATTTAATAAACAAGAACAGCTCCGATAGACCAGGATCCGAACCTGCATTATCAGGGGCTCACCCCCACTGGCGTATACAATACTAATACCACTTCAGCATATATTGACTATGGAGTATTTTGTACAAAATATGAACTGTGATGTCCCATAAAACCCAGGTTTTGTTCTAGTGGTTTTTGTATAGGACCGAGAATATATAAGCTAATAACCTAATGTACTCTTTTTCTACTACTTATTATATAGTACATGTATATTCGACCTTAGGACTATGATTGCAGATATTAGGCCATTGCTTATATTAGGCCTAGGAGAAGTTAGGTCATTGCAGTTTTTGTTTAATGCTCTTTAATATTCCAATACTACAATAAAAAAATGGAATGGAGGGGGGGGGGGGCGGAAGAGTGTTTGGATTGCAACAGTCAATATTTTGCACAGTCGCTCCGTGTATTATTTTTGGCGCATGAGTTGGGTCTTGAGAGACGACAACATGTTTGCTTTTGTCAAAATAATATTAGGAAAATGTGGTCATGTATTAAAGAAAATTTAATTAATATACCTCATAGATCTTAAAAGTTTACGATTGGAATGTTATACATATTAAATGCTAAATAAAGTCCTCGGAAAGATAACCAAACTGTTTCTGTAACGGTTTGAGTGTCGTTGAAACTTGAAACAATATACGTATATAAAACATTGTAGGTACAGGGGCAGGAGAGGCTACAGTATATGCTGCTGGTATTCTGGCAGGACTTGTGGCATCCCCTGGTCTAGCTCCTACCCCGCGCTCTCAAATAAACTTCTAAGTGATTCCTAAACGACGCTAATTCAAGTTTCTAACTTGCGTTAAGCCAGCGAACACTGTATAGCAAATAGTAGCGAGACAACATAGGAAAAACTAGCAACCACAAGCCTCTGTATAACCCCACATTGATGCCTTTCTTACTTTAACTTATTTTTCAGCCTATTATGGGTGTCAACATGTCTTTGGGGCAGCCCGTTCTCGCGACCTTCGACAGAAACTGTCGTACTAAAGTGGCCGCTCATGACCTACCAGAGGACCACCCATGGTTACGGACGACCTAGTTACCCTGAAAGGGTGCTGCCAAGAATTGTAAATTATATATTCAGTAGGTTGCAATTTCCCTTGTCGGCCGTTAGCGCTAGAAATATTAAAACGATCACTGGGAACCTGGAACAGCCTTGCTAAGTGTCGCAGAAAGTTGTTTCCGAGCGAATACTATAGTTAGCTGGTCTGGGTTCTTTGGCACCAGGCTTCTACCATTCTTCTCTTGTTGTTCTTGTGCTAAGCGCCACTGTTCGGAGCAAAGAACCAACTGCGTGCCTAAGATATTGATTTGTGATGTTCATTAAATAAACCTTGAGTAAAACATTAAATATATATATGTTGTACCTAGTAGCAAGAACGTCCCACTCGGCCTACTATGCAAGGGCCGATTTGCCTAATAGGTAAAGTTTTCCTGAATTTATATATTTTTCTAGTTTTTTTCTTATGAAATGATAAATTTGACCATTTCATTATGTATTGGTCAATTTTTTTAAATTTGAGTTAAAACTAACGTAGATATATGACCAACCCTACCTAACCTATCTTAACCTAACCTAACCTATCTTAACCTAACCTATCTTAACCTAACCTAACCTATCTTAACCTAACCTAACCTATCTTAACCTAACCCAAACTAACACAACTAAGTCAATAATTTATGTTCCTAATATAATATAATAATAATAATTCAAAAACTAATTGGAAACGATTTATTGAAAATAAAGAAAATTACTCGGCTTATTAGGCAAATCGAGCCTTGCATAGTAGGCCGAGAAGTGCGTTCTGGCTACTAGGTACGACATATATATATATATATATATATATATATATATATATAATATATATTTATATATATATATATATATATGCGAACAAGCCTGAACGGTCTCCAGGCATATATGCAACTGAAAACTCACACTCCAGAAGTGACTCGAACCCATACTGCCAGAAGCAATGCATCTGATGTACTGGATCCCTTAACCACTCGATCCCTTAACGAGCGGTTAAGGGATCCTGTACTCCAGCAGAGTGCTCCTGGCAGTATGGGTTCGAGTCACTTCTGGGGTGTGAGTTTTCAGTTGTATATAGTCCTGGGGACCATTCAGGCTTGTTCACATTTGTGTTCCTCACGTGTGCCCTAAAGAATGAGGTGATTTGATAAAATACCATGCCAAGATTACCAACCGAGTGCCGGCGGGGGGATGGAAATAGCTTCGGCTATCCTCTTTTGTCCGGTCGTGTTGGTCGAGCGGTTATGGGATCCTGTTCGCCAGCAGAGTGCTCCTGGCAGTATGGGTTCGAATCACTTATGGGGTGTGAGTTTTCAGTTGCATATAGTCCTGGGGACCATTCAGGTTTGTTCGCATTTGTGTTCCTCACGTGTGCCCTAAAGAATGAGGTGATTTGATAAAATACCATGCCCAAGATTACCATCAGAGTGCCGGCGGGCTGATGGGCTAAATAGCCTCGGCTACCATTAGCTTTTGACCGGTCGTGATGGTCGAGTGGATTAAGGTGTCCTGTACACACCAGTTGCAATGTGCTCCTGGCAGTATGGGTTCGAGTCACTTGCTGGGGTGTAAGTTTTCAGTTTATATATATATATATATATATATATATTATATATATATATATAAATATATATATATATATATATATATATATATATATATATATATATATATAAGATGGTTACATTTTATCTTCTGAAGCTTAGTTTTAGAATATATAATAATATTAAATGAAACATGAACACAGATAATGTCTCAGATTATTGAAAATATATTAAAAGTTCTCTTTCGCTAAACATCGTTGTACTGTAGCCTCCAATGACAATGTCTTCTCGTGGCTCATTCCACCCCCCCCCCCACCCCTCCCACCCCGAAACAAGAGGGCATGAGCTACTTGCCGGAGATCTGTGAAAGCCTCGACACCAATATCGATTATCCTCCTCGGGTCCATCCTCCATTTACTGCAAGCGAGACCCAAATATCGGCTTGGTCCACCCGTTAAGAACAAAGAGCAGCGTAGAGTGCATGAGCAGCTCCTGCCCGACAGTCTCAGGACAAACTATGAAGACTCTGGCTGCCTCATGGTTTCCTGGTTGTCGGGAAAGGAAAAGGATTTTATTCACCTTCATAATCATTATTTTTATTTAATATTATTAATACAGGGTGTTAAGTCAAGAAATGCAGCCCCATGAAGAACGCGGATATCGCTCTAAATGATATTTTATACAATGAGAGGTGTTGAATAGTTATCTGTGGGTAGGTGAAACATGGTTCACCTACCAAGATCATTACATATGTTTCCTTTAAGCAGTCTCCGTGGCGTAGTGGTAAGACGCTCGCCTGGCGTTCCGCGAGCGCCTTGTCCTGGGTCGGTATCCTGGCCGGGGAGGATTTGCTGGGCGCAAATCCTTAACTGTAGCCTCTGTTTAACTCAACAGTAAAATGGGTACCTGGTTGTTAAACTATTCTTCGCGGGGTCGTATTCCTGGGAACTTAGGATTAAGGACCTGCCCAAATGCTACGCGTACTAGTGGCTGTATAAGGTTGTAACAACTCTTGTATATATAAATAAAAAAATGGTTTCATTTGGACTGATCATATATACTGTATATAAACATATAGACTCCACTGGGTTGTTTCTTTTGTAACCTTCTCTACGGCATTAGTTATTTAGTCTTATTTCTGGTTTTGGGTAGGCGATGGTTGTACTCAGTAAACTGGTGTACAGGTTCCTGAGCCTATTGGGCTCTATCATATCTACACTTGAAACTGTGTATGGAGTCAGCCTCCACCACATCACTGCCTAATGCATTTCATGTATTAACTACTCTGACACTAAAAAAAAATCTTTCTAATGTCTCTATGGCTCATTTGAGCACTCAATTTCCACCTGCCCCCCTAGTGCGTGTGCCCCTTGTGTTCAATAAACTGTCTTTGTCTACCCTATAAATTCCTTTGAGAATTTTTTGTGGTGATCATGTCCCCCATAACTTTTGTCTCCCAGCGATGTGAGGTTTAATTCCCGTAGTCTCTCCTCGTAGCTCATACCCCTCAGTTCGGGCACTAGTCTGGTGGCAAACCTCTGAACCTTCTCCAATTTAGTCTAATGCTTGACGACTCCAATTTAATCTAATGCTTGATATGGACTCCATGCTGGAGCTGCATACTCCAAGATTGGTCTGACACGTTGTATACAAGATTCCTTACACAAGTTTCTAAAGGCCGTTCTTATGCTGGCCAACCTGGCATATGCCGCTGATGTTATCGTCTTGACATGGGCTTTGGGGGATAATTCTGGCGTGATATCAACCTCCAGGTCTTTCTCTGATTCTAGAATAATTTCATCTCCCAAATGGTACCTTGTATCTGGCCTCCCGTTCCCTACACCTATCTTCATTGCATTACATTTTCCGGGTATAGTGAGTTATATAGTCATATATATAGTTATAAAATGGTAAATACTCTAACAACCATTTGTTGGACCTTATTTTCAGTTTGTCCAGGTCTTTTGAACCCTCATGCTGTCCTCCTCTGTCTTAATCCTTCTCATTTTGGCGTCGTCAGCAAACATTGAGAGGATGAGTCTATACCCTCTGGGAGATTATTGACGTATATCAGAAGCCGACCATCACGTTGAAATGGTCGGTGGGAGCTGCGTCACCGCTTCCACCAGTATTAAAACAATATAGCCTCAAATGTTTTTTTTTCATATTTCTGATAATGTGGACGCTGGCTCTTGCTCTCAGAGTCTCGTGCTGACCTTAAGTTGTGTCAGGTCTTAACCAACCTGACAACTCGCTGGCGGGCGTTACCACGCAGGCTAACGACAGTCAGTGAGTAGCTCGTTACCTCAGTCGTTAGACTCCTAGCCTATACAACCGGATGGTTGATTCCTAAGAATCAAACACAAGGTAACATAGAAACATGACAGAGTACTCACAGTATGGTCGACCTTCCATTGTCCCACAGTGATATTTACATATATTTTTAATTATATATACAAGATGTCTTACATTCTTGTACAGCCACTAGGACGCATAGTGCTACGGGGACTGCAAGTAAACACGTATACACCTCGCTGTTTACGACGGCTCTCAGAATACGTGAACTTCATCTGTTTATTGATGAACAGTTACCTGTCGTTGGCAGCCAAGTTATGGGCGCATTAACCTGCGTATTCGCTCTTGTCACGTGACGAGCACTTAATGGAGACAAGCACGTGGTAATTACAGTAATTAAGCTGTTAACGCGACACGTTAACACAACAGAGTTGACGACCACATCAGTAAGGCTTAACAGTCCCAAGTCTTGGCTGATTTATATATAATTTCTTCATATATACATAAAGATTAATCACGATCTTCCCATACAGCTAACACGCGTGTATATATATATACCTTACACACTGTGAGTAGACTTGTGGTGTAACGATGACGGAGAGTGTCAGATACAGTCCGATACTGCCATAGGCCAGGGGTCTCCAAACTTTTCAATGTAAGGGCCACATTATATATTTCCCATATTTATGCGGGCCGAAGGAATAAAAAATGAAAAAAAACAAAAAACAAATCAGTGCCAGTAATTTAATTTCCTCAAATATTAAAGTATAAACATGGAAAAATTAAAACATATCTTTTTGGAAAAAATTAGGGTAAACTAAATAGATTCCTGCCTTTAGTTTTATGCAACCAAATTAGTGTGACGAATGATACTGTCGTTTTGACTTCAAAATTTCATTAAAATCAGGTTCCAGATTAGATGAGCCAATTGTAAGAATTGATTTCAAGTGATCATCAGACAAATTTGCTTGATAGTTAGATTTCACATACTTCATTTTGGAAAATGTTTGTTCACACAAGTATGTTGTTATCTTTTCCATATCTGAAAACATAAGGGTAAAATAAATGAAATAAATTCTACAGGAAAAAAACAGCTTGTATGTGGTGTTAAAAAGCATAGCATATTATTATAAAGTGGTAAATATTATGGCAACAGCTTTCGTTGATAAACTTAATGGTTACCATTTTAACTATTTTAAACATGCAATATTTTGGCTACAATAGTATTATTGCTATTTTGTATAACTAAGATAAAGGTATTGTCAAAGTACAGAGAAAAGAATATTGTACAGTGTTTGTGCTCCCTGAAACAGAAGCAGCGAAGCCCCACTCGCCCTCCATCCCCACAATATACAGTTATACACAACTGATTGGTTGTAATGCACAACACATACCTACCAGTACTAGTATCTGTGCGTCACACTATCGAGAGAGAGGAAAACTGACTCGGGCTGAGCGCCACCAGTCAGCAGCCCCAGCTTTGAATAATTCTGCGATGCCATTCGTACGATAATTATTTTTTCAAGGCCACCACACAGGGATTTGTTTGGCGGGCCGGATGAAATTATGTGGCGGGCCGGGTGTGGCCCGCAGGCCATAGTTTGGAGACCCCTGCAATAGACTACTTGAGTTTCCCTCAGTCAGTTATTATTCATCACTTGACGTAATGGAGTTCCTCAAGTATCACTAACTTACAGCACACGACTTGTGCAGCAAGGTCGCCAGCAAGGTCACCTGATGTGAGAACGCCTCATACAAGTCCCGGAGACGTCTCTAGTGACGACCCGCGTCGTAGAACGTCTATAGTGACGACCCGCGTCGTAGAACGTCTATAGTGACGACCCGCGTCGTAGAACGTCTATAGTGACGACCCGCGTCGTAGAACGTCTATAGTGACGACCCGCGTCGTAGCACGTCTCAACTCGGGGGGCACTTGTTGACAGAATGACTTAGTCTCCCCATACACATGGCTAGAGGACCTACTGCCTTTGGGAAAGACATGACTAACGCAATCGAAACACAGTTTTCTCATCGAACCCATCAGCAATTAGATTCTATGCACATGAGGGGATTGTTCTTGAAACCTCTAGAAGCTTTTAGAGTAGTGTAGTGACTCCAGGAGAGTTAGCTAACTTTGCTAACCCACCTGGGGCGGTTGTGCGAGCTGACCTCACCCGGCGGTGGGAAAGTTGGGCAAGCGCACATCAAGTTGGACCACATACTGACATGCACACAGAAATCACAATAGCGTGATGCATCAAATGAACAAATCCACAGAGGCCGTGATGAGGGTTCGAACTTACGCCCAGGATGATCCCAGACGCGCCTTAGTCGACTATGCCACGACATGGAAGAGAATTGTGCAACCGGGAGTGCTTCTACTCTCACACGGATCCTGCTGCCTCTCCGAGACACAAACCAGGGGTTTTAGTTCGAATCGTCATCACGGCCGTTGTGGATTTGTGCACATACTGACCTCTCACCCGGTGAATCACCTCTAGTAGCACCAAACTCCCATTCTTGCTACCAGCTCTGGGTATACACACATAACCAGGTGATTAACTACTGGAACATGTGGACGCTTGCAGTGACACGCCATGACAGCTATCACGGTGTCATTATTCTGTTGACATGAGAGGCCGTCAGACAATACCCCACAAGGTATTGCAGGTCCAGGTAAGGCCTGTGGACAGTGTGCACACTGCATCTGGCGCACCCTAGGCCATCAACCCTAATGCTCTACTTGTGCACAAAACTGCACATTTCAAGACATTGTGAATTCCTGACCCTCTCACTTGACAGCTAAATTATCTAGTTAACATAATAAAAATTTAAAGTTGATTTGGCAAGAAAATTACCCATAAGGTGTGTGCAGGTGATCATAGGCGATACATCAGTGGAAACCATAGCCTTTCCTACCATGCGACCCACATGAGTCGACTGACTCTGAGGTACCTATTTAATAGTTGGTAATCGGCATTGAGTGTAAGGATGCGTACCGAAACGTGTCGTCCTCTCCTGGAATTTATCCCAGACCAAGCAGTTGTGAGCTGATTGTATGACTACAGGTCATCGATAGTTTGGGAACNCAATTTCTAGAAATAAATCCCAGTATCCTATTTGTCTTATTCCGAACATTAATGCACTATTGTTTGTTTAAATTCCTACTAATCATGACTCAAGACCTTTTTTCACAATCAGATTTCGCGATTGTAACACTATCCAGCTGATATGTTAACTCATTACCTAGCCTCTGAATCCTACATTCTTCAGGATTAAACTGTATTTAGCATCTTTTGACTATTTCAGAAGCCTATCTAGATAGATAGGCTTCTATCTAGATAATAATAATGATCGTCTTGAAGTGACTGAATCTTCTGAACTTATTCCCTCCCAATTATTTTGTCTGCAAATTTGCAAATTTTACTGCTCAGTCCTGACTCTGAATCATTTAAATATTTGATAACAATAGAGGTGGCAGGACAGTGCCTTGGCACATTCCACTTGCAGCTCTCGTCATATAGCTGTAGCTCTCGTCATATAGCTGCAGCTCTCGTCATATAGCTGCAGCTCTCGTCATATAGCTGCAGCTCTCGTCATATAGCTGCAGCTCTCGTCATATAGCTGTAGCTCTCGTCATATAGCTGCAGCTCTCGTCATATAGCTGTAGCTCTCGTCATATAGCTGCAACTCTCGTCATATAGCTGTAGCTCTCGTCATATAGCTGCAGCTCTCGTCATATAGCTGTAGCTCTCGTCACATAGCTGCAACTCTCGTCATATAGCTGTAGCTCTCGTCATATAGCTGCAACTCTCGTCATATAGCTGTAGCTCTCGTCATATAGCTGTAGCTCTCGTCATATAGCTGCAACTCTCGTCATATAGCTGTAGCTCTCGTCATATAGCTGTAGCTCTCGTCATATAGCTGTAGCTCTCGTCATATAGCTGTAACTCTCGTCATATAGCTGCAGCTCTCGTCATATAGCTGCAGCTCTCGTCATATAGCTGTAACTCTCGTCATATAGCTGCAGCTCTCGTCATATAGCGAGGACGACAAAGCATGGACCAGCATCACTCGACAGCCACCTGGTAACCCATCCTCCAGTAATATATAGTATTTGTTGTAACTATGTGCACCATAGTATAAAGATTGACGTTCTAAGCAATTAGATAATAGAACTTTATACTATTCACTTTATAGAGTTTTAAAAAATGAAGATAAAAAAGAAACAAATATTCCTAAGCCTAGTATAGTATAGCACACATATGTACCGTATTAGGCCTCAGATTTCGTGCATTAGATCTATGAAGTTTAGGTTAGGTTAGTTTAGAGTGTTTTTGTAACATAAGTAGGAAATAGTTTTCCGACTTGTCCAACGCAATAGTTCAGATTTCTACTTTCTAATTTCGTTGTAAGTGGGTATATGTAGGATGGTCGTCATCGTTACTATAAGTACTACCACAACAGGAGGCTGGGCTGGATCCCAACATCAGGGTGCAGGTGACCATAGAGTAGGCCGACAGGGTCGCCCAACAGGACCACAACACGTTCCTCAAGATAGTAAACAACTTTCTGTGAACCAAGAACATGACAGCCGTACTCCTGCCAGAAGGGACGCCAGAGGGGGCAGCCACGCAGAGCCACATCAGAGGCCGACAACGCCACCTATTGCTCTGGCAGCCTCTATAGCTGTAGCTCCTGCTGAGACCACATCCACCACGGCTAAAGCTGCACCACCAGAGGAACATGAGGATGAAGACATCGATACATCAACAGACGACGAATCTGAAGATATAATGAATGTCTCTGACATCTCTATCTCCACAACACCACAAGCACAAGATACCTCAACACCACGCAAAAGAATAATTCCTTCTTCGTGGTCTGACTTCTTGTCCAATCACTTGGGTTGGACGGTAGAGCGACGGTCTCACTTCATGCAGGTCTGCGTTCAATCCCCGACCGTCAAAGGGGTTGGACACCATTGTTTCCCCCGTCCCATCCCAAATCCTTATCCTGACCCCTTCCGATTGCTATATAGTCGTAGTGGCTTGGTGCTTTCCCTTGATAATTCCCTCCTACCTTAGCAGGTCAACCTCCTGCTGCTGCAAATATCCTGGAGACCAGCGACGGAACAATCACCATTTGCGCCTCGGGACGGCCAGTCACCATTTAACACCTAGTGGGCCAGCCAGAGGCTTAGGGCCCGCGCAGGAATATCCCTGCAAAAATAAAAGCAATGTTACCAGACTTCATCAAGAGTCACCCACCACCACATGAACCCAAACCATTGCGTGCGACAACTTCACTGTCATCGTCACCTGCCGTTGATGGCAACAATATGTAAACATGAAGCCAGACCACAACGAAGAAGAAAAACAAAAACTGTTAGAATCCAGAAGTCCACGAAAAGATGTAGTCAAGCAAATGAAATTGAAGAAAGGCATGAAATTCTGAGCTGCTCCAGAGCTCTTGGACCCCACCTGTGAGATTGTGACATGTGAGGTGATTCTGTCGACGGTGCGACTCGAGGGTTAAGCCGCCCCACTTAGCGTTCCGTTGTAGGCGAAGAGTACAACGCTTTCCCCTCCCAGCCCGTCCTCATAAACTAAGGCCAAAGTCCATTCCATGCACCCGCCAAACCCCCTGTTTTTTAATGAAAAACGGTTTACACACGACTCACAACTGATTTCGTTCGAACACTTCCGGAATAAGTGCTTCACTGACGAATTTTGTTCGAACCACAATGCTGTAAATCCTTCATCTGTGTACTCAGCCCGTCCTCCAAACAAAGATCCAAAAGTGATTCCATGCCAAACCCCCTGTTTATGAATGAAAAACGGTTTACACACGACTCACAACTGTTGACGTTTGAACACTTCCGGAACAAGTACTTCACTGACGAAGCACTTTATTTGAACCACAACACTGTAAATGCTTCACCCACGTACTACAAATGCAAATAATCGCCAACAGAACCTAAACACCTAACTAGCCTAACTATTTATAGAATTTGTATGTATAATAATTTTAATTTATTTATGAAAATAAACCTTTTTTTAATACACAGTATGTTAAAATTGATAAATGCGTCTGGGGAGGACGGCCGCTTCTGTAAACAGCCTAGTGTGAGGACGTTGCTGTAAATGCTTCACCCACGTACTACAATTACAAATAATCGCCAACAGAACCTAAAAATCTAATGTAACCTAACCAATGCCTAAATATCCACGGTATGCTAATATATAATAATAATAATTTATATTTTAGAAAATTCCTATTTTGAATGAACAACATATTGAAATTGATGAATGCGTCTTTAGGGTCGACCACTGGATGGAATGTATTTGGTCTGAGGACGGGTTGCACACTATTCTTAAGCTTTACCCACTTCCCCACTCGCCCATACGTGTCCTGTATATTGTCTGTTCTGTTTTGAACTTTAATCTTCAAATATGTTCAGGAATAAAGTATACTTGCTGATTGGTCAGTAAGCAAGTATGACTTAAATTGCAGAATTATGTTTTTCTACAATTTAATGCAAAAAAAATATAAAATACAATAAATATTATATCTTGTGTGATTATACACTCTTAGACTGTATAATCTCACAAGATACACCATATAAGGTTAAGTGTTTTTGTTACATAGATCTACTTCTACTGTGTTTACAGTATAGTGGTTGAGGTTAAGAATGAATGACACGCCTCGATTCACAGCCTCGAGCAAGGCTTGGCCTTATACATAAATAATGTTATGGCCGAAGGATGATCTGTATGTTGTACATACATCCCCAACTCGTCCTCAGGAATGATGCTTGGCTAACCTGCTGCGACCTCAAAATATAATTCATCAATTTTAAGGTACTGTGTGTGCATGAAAAAACTTGTATTTTATCAAATATAAACTAATTGTATTATTTATATTTGAATTTTATGTATGGTTAAGTTAGGTTCTGTTTGGTATTTATATTTATAGTAAGTGGGTGAAGCATTTATCGAGGGTTGTGATGCATATACGTGAACATAGCACTGTTCAATAACAATGTTAACGTGATCACTTGAGGGAGCCGGTCCTGTTTTGGGTAATACATAGATACATGAAGTGTTGATAGATAATATTGTATATTTTACCAACAATTCTGTAGAACGGCAGAAATTAGTTCAAAATATAGATCTAAATGAAACGAGTTGACCAAATCACACACTAGAAAGTGAAGGGACGACGACGTTTCGGTCCGTCCTGGACCATTCTCAAGTCGACACAATCGACTTGAGAATGGTCCAGGCCGGACCGAAACATCATCGTCCCTTCACTTTCTAGTGTGTGGTTTGGTCAACATATTTCAGCCATGTTATTGTGACTCCTCGTCTGCTTAAATGAAACAAATTTCTTCTTCTCTTAAGATTCTTGGAACCATTTACCATGCATATTCAGAGAGAAAAGAAAAAGACAACGACATGTCCTCAAGTTAAATAATTAACAGGTAACCCCAGGATGACGAAATAAACAGAGTCGGTACAGCGACTGGACTAACTTTTCGCCCCATTTCTTACCATATGACACAAGCACAATTGTTGCTGGTGGCAGTCATTCAATTTGTTATATTAAGAAACAAACATAACTGATCTTAACCATTTGTTTATTACAAGTATTTTGATCAAGACGCACGAATCTCGACGTCACTTGCAGGTACGAAGTGTCGTTTTCTGTTATAAACTTCTGTAACATAACGAGAACCTGTCAATTTCTCCATGTACATACATTTGACTTTAAGGTCCTTTACAACAAAGAATAAAATCAGTGCAGCATGATTGATTACGTATGATTCGCTCTTAACCAAATTGAAACGTTATAACTTTGTATAAGTTGGTGTTATTCTGAATTTGCCTTTATTGTCGCGGAGTGACTCCTCTTGTTATGAAACTGTCGGCTGGCCTGCTGGAGGGCGCCATCACTAGTGTGTTGTGGTCTGTGGCCGTGTGTGCGTCAGCTCTCATGTGAGACTTGGCTTGTACAGAAATGACAGCAATTTGAAATATTAGTGTTGAATGGTGAATATGTTTTAGGCTACACAAGATACATTAAGTGTATTGGAAGTTTGTTGGCCTGTTGAAGTGTGTAGACAAGTAGATAGGGACAGGTGAGGTTCGCTACAACACAACCCAGGCTCTTCAAAGCACTAATTGTTAACAAGTAATGCGTGAAATTGTGTTTTGTGGGCGTGTGTGTAATCATAGTACATGACTCGAATTAAGAGATAAACTGAGCCTCAGTGGCTGGAGCAGCAGCTGAGAGCCTCACACCCGACGAAGGAACAATGCAGAACATGAAATACAGTTCTCAGCAACTACGAGGTAAGTCATGGCAATGAAACACAAGTAAAGCTTTGGGAATGTTGTAAAGTCTGCCGGCGCTTGATCACTCTCAAATATATCATGTCAACATATTTATAGACAGCTGCACTGAGAGGTGTTTCTAAAGCTTTACATGTGTCCGTTTCATTGCTGTTTCGCGCCGCTACACTTGGATTCCACTCAAGGTTGGTAACGGTTTATTTGAGTTAATTGTAAGGGTATCAGATTAATCGGTATTTGGATTGGCGGCAATACTTCATTATCCTGTGCTTTTTTCATATTTGAACGGAACCCGATCACATTTTATTTTCTATAGTGTGAACAATAATCGAAGTGCATGGTAGACGCATTGTTGCCTATCCGGTACGTTGACACGTGTACGTACTGAGGCGTACCTTAGATCTGGTACGTTGACACATGTACGTATTGAGTCGTACCTTAGTGATAAAACGGGCGCGGTAAACAACCCTTGGATAGGTTATGTGCTGTTTTGTACGCAAGTCAAAGTTCGTTTCTTTGGTTAAGTATAGTTTACAATATACAATATTAGATTTAGGGTAATACATACAGTATTGTATATAAATACCCAGGTGCAAAATCAGTATACTTAAAAGTATCTTGTACATTCATCATTTCCAACCAACATTAGTACTTGTACCTTGTGTGGTACGCCACTTGTTACTACATATATAGAATGTAGGTATTAACATAATAACGAGCTAGGATGGTCATGCTGAAGATGACTTACGTTAAGCCTGCTTCACCCACTCCTGTTCTGAGCTCATTTCTTTGGTTGTGTGAATGTATGTAAAAGTGTCGAAATATGTACGCAGATGTTTTTTTCTTTTTGTTACATAAACACTGAGAGATTACTATAGCTGTGAACTATGTTTAGAGCGAAGTATGTTAGGCGCTTGGCCGGTAAGCAATTACCAGGGGCTTCAAAATCCTCCACAGGTTGATATGCTTTGACCACACCAGTAGAGGTAACATGCTCCTATATTCTTGTGAACTGCCTATTTCATTAATGTCAGCGCTCTGGCTAACCTAGGCTATATTCTAGTCGTCTGCATATGTCATGTTGTCAGATCTCTGGCTAACCTAGGCTATATTCTAGTTATCTGCATATGTCATGTTAGCACTGTAAGCTAGGTATATGCTAAGACCTGCATTCTGAAAAATTTACTGCTGTTAGCATTAACTGTTTAATAGTTAAATTACTTCTTTCCTAGTATTTGCAAAACGCAAGATTGGTTGCCTTGTTTCGTGTCTTTACCATGGTAATGACATTTATACAATTACGTACTTATTTCATAATATGGAATAGTGACGAACACCTTCGTATCATCCAGCACATTTATTTATATATACATGTGTATATATNTCCTCCACATGGTGGCCCTCCAACCCACCTCAACTGTCCTCCACATGGTGGCCCTCACAACCCACCTCAACTGTCCTCCACATGGGTGGCCCTCCAACCCACCTCAACTATCCTCCACATGGTGGCCCTCCAACCATTCCTCAACTGTCCTCACATGGTGGCCCTCCAACCCACCTCAACTGTCCTCCACATGGTGGCCCTCCAACCCTCCTCAACTATCCTCCACATGGTGGCCCTCCAACCTCCTCAACTGTCCTCCACATGGTGGCCCTCCAACCCTCCTCAACTGTCCTCCACATGGTGGCCCTCCAACCCTCCACAACTGTCCTCCACATGGTGGCCCTCCAACCCACCTCAACTGTCCTCCACATGGTGGCCCTCCAACCCTCCACAACTGTCCTCCACATGGTGGCCCTCCACAACTGTCCTCCACATGGGGCCCTCCACAAACTGTCCTCCACATGGTGGCCCTCCACAACTGTCCTCCACATGGTGGCCCTCCAACCCTCCTCAACTGTCCTCCACATGGTGGCCCTCCAACCCTCCTCAACTGTCCTCCACATGGTGCCCTCCAACCCACCTCAACTGTCCTCCACATGGTGGCCCTCCAACCCTCCACAACTGTCCTCCACATGGTGGCCCTCCAACCCCCTCAACTGTCCTCCACATGTGGCCCTCCAACCAACCCTCACAACTGTCCTCCACATGGTGGCCCTCCAAACCCACCTCAATGTCCTCCACATGGTGGCCCTCCAACCCACCTCAACTGTCCTCCACATGGTGGCCCTCACAAACTGTCCTCCACATGGTGGCCCTCCAACCCTCCTCAACTGTCCTCCACATGGTGGCCCTCCACAACTGTCCTCCACATGGTGGCCCTCCAACCCTCCTCAAGTGTCCTCCACATGGTGGCCCTCCAACCCACCTCAACTGTCCTCCACATGGTGCCCTCCAACCCTCCTCAACTGTCCTCCACATGGTGGCCCTCCAACCCTCCTCAACTATCCTCCACATGGTGGCCCTCCAACCCTCCACAACTGTCCTCCACATGGTGGCCCTCCAACCCTCCTCAACTGTCCTCCACATGGTGGCCCTCCACAACTGTCCTCCACATGGTGGCCCTCCAACCCTCCTCAACTGTCCTCCACATGGTGGCCCTCCAACCCTCCTCAACTGTCCTCCACATGGTGGCCCTCCACAACTGTCCTCCACATGGTGGCCCTCCAACCCTCCTCAACTGTCCTCCACATGGTGGCCCTCCAACCCACCTCAACTGTCCTCCACATGGTGGCCCTCCAACCCACCTCAACTGTCCTCCACATGGTGGCCCTCCAACCCTCCACAACTGTCCTCCACATGGTGGCCCTCCAACCCTCCTCAACTGTCCTCCACATGGTGGCCCTCCAACCCTCCTCAACTGTCCTCCACATGGTGGCTCTCCACAACTGTCCTCCACATGGTGGCCCTCCAACCCTCCTCAACTGTCCTCCACATGGTGGCCCTCCAACCCTCCTCAACTGTCCTCCACATGGTGGCCCTCCAACCCACCTCAACTGTCCTCCACATGGTGGCCCTCCAACCCACCTCAACTGTCCTCCACATGGTGGCCCTCCACAACTGTCCTCCACATGGTGGCCCTCCAACCCTCCTCAACTGTCCTCCACATGG
Organism: Procambarus virginalis; assembly: GCA_020271785.1. Taxonomy (NCBI): domain Eukaryota; kingdom Metazoa; phylum Arthropoda; class Malacostraca; order Decapoda; family Cambaridae; genus Procambarus; species Procambarus virginalis. The sequence goes on from WNGS01164437.1 coordinate 24,581,858, forward strand.
TGGCCCTCAACCCCCTCAACTGTCCTCCACATGGTGGCCCTCCAACCCACCTCAACTATCCTCCACATGGTGGCCCTCCAACCCACCTCAACTGTCCTCCACATGGTGGCCCTCCAACCCTCCTCAACTGTCTCCACATGGTGGCCCTCCAACCCACCTCAACTGTCCTCCACATGGTGGCCCTCCAACCCACCTCAACTGTCCTCCACATGGTGGCCCTCCAACCCTCCTCAACTATCCTCCACATGGTGGCCCTCCAACCCTCCTCAACTATCCTCCACATGGTGGCCCTCTAACCCACCTCAACTGTCCTCCACATGGTGGCCCTCCAACCCTCCTCAACTGTCCTCCACATGGTGGCCCTCCAACCCACCTCAACTGTCCTCCACATGGTGGCCCTCCAAACTCCACAACTGTCCTCCACATGGTGGCCCTCCAACCCTCCTCAATCCTCCACATGGTGGCCTCCAACCCTCCTCAACTGTCCTCCACATGGTGGCCCTCCAACCCTCCTCAACTATCCTCCACATGGTGCCCTCCAACCCTCCTCAACTGTCCTCCACATGGTGGCCCTCCAAACCTCCTCAACTATCCTCCACATGGTGGCCCTCCAACCCTCCTCAACTGTCCTCCACATGGTGGCCCTCCAACCCACCTCAACTGTCCTCCACATGGTGGCCCTCCAACCCTCCTCAACTGTCCTCCACATGGTGGCCCTCCAACCCTCCTCAACTGTCCTCCACATGGTGGCCCTCCAACCCTCCACAACTGTCCTCCACATGGTGGCCCTCCAACCCTCCTCAACTGTCCTCCACATGGTGGCCCTCCAACCCTCCTCAACTATCCTCCACATGGTGGCCCTCCAACCCTCCACAACTGTCCTCCACATGGTGGCCCTCCAACCCTCCTCAACTGTCCTCCACATGGTGGCCCTCCAACCCTCCACAACTGTCCTCCACATGGTGGCCCTCCAACCCTCCTCAACTGTCCTCCACATGGTGGCCCTCCAACCCTCCTCAACTGTCCTCCACATGGTGGCCCTCCAACCCTCCTCAACTGTCCTCCACATGGTGGCCCTCCAGCCCTCCCAACTGTCCTCCACATGGTGGCCCTCCACAACTGTCCTCCACATGGTGCCCTCAACACACCCACCTCACTATCCTCACATGGTGGCCCTCCAACCCTCCTCAACTGTCTCCACATGGTGGCCCTCCAGCCCTCCACAACTGTCCTCCACATGGTGGCCCTCCAACCCTCCTCCACATGGGGCCCTCCAACCCTCCACAACTGTCCTCCACATGGTGGCCCTCCAACCCTCCACAACTGTCCTCCACATGGTGGCCTCCAGCCTCCGGGCCTCATTGATCCATATGACAGACGATCCTTCTCACTCTCGGCGGAGCAAGTCAAGGATCCCCTTCGTCCAGCGAGGACCGTTTCTCACGGCATAGACCTTCCCCGCGCTTCCCTTCCCTTACAAAAAAATCTTTTTATTTGTGGTTTTATTTTAAATTATTCATTCCTTCATGTTTTATCAGCTCCTGCTGCTACAGATATATATAATTATTGTTAAATCATAGGTATGTAAGGGTTTGGAAATATACATAATGTGGATTCTAAACTTAATTATCCAGGGCATTTTCGGAGAGTTGCCATAGACAGTCATAGGCTACGACCACATTAACACGCAAAATTCGTCCTTCAAATGAGTTCTTTCCCGTATTTTTTCCGATTTTGAAAACAATGTTAAACCTGAATATTATTTTAATTAAATGAAGTGTTTAATAATTAAAACAATAATGAAAATTTGATAGTTGGTATATTTTTGTGTGTGATATTGACGATATTTACAAAATACACATATACTAAATGTGATAATTATCATATAGGGCAAACTTTAACAAATTTAAAGTATAGTCTCTGATTATAAACTGTAAGACACAGTCAAATTTCTAAGACTCGTTTTTCTTTCTTAAAACTCATGAAATAGATTGGAGGGGTTCTGTCTTCTAAGGTGGTACCCCTCCCCCCCCCCTCTCTCTCTCTCTCTCTCTCTCT
>WNGS01164437.1:24583925-24597689 GCA_020271785.1 Procambarus virginalis
CCCTCCACCCCACCTCAACTATCCTCCACATGGTGGCCCTCCAACCCACCTCAACTGTCCTCCACATGGTGGCCCTCCAACCCACCTCAACTGTCCTCCACATGGTGGCCCTCCAACCCACCTCAACTATCCTCCACATGGTGGCCCTCCAACCCTCCTCAACTGTCCTCCACATGGTGGCCCTCCAACCCACCTCAACTGTCCTCCACATGGTGGCCCTCCAACCCTCCTCAACTATCCTCCACATGGTGGCCCTCCAACCCTCCTCAACTGTCCTCCACATGGTGGCCCTCCAACCCTCCTCAACTGTCCTCCACATGGTGGCCCTCCAACCCTCCACAACTGTCCTCCACATGGTGGCCCTCCAACCCACCTCAACTGTCCTCCACATGGTGGCCCTCCAACCCTCCACAACTGTCCTCCACATGGTGGCCCTCCACAACTGTCCTCCACATGGTGGCCCTCCACAACTGTCCTCCACATGGTGGCCCTCCACAACTGTCCTCCACATGGTGGCCCTCCAACCCTCCTCAACTGTCCTCCACATGGTGGCCCTCCAACCCTCCTCAACTGTCCTCCACATGGTGGCCCTCCAACCCACCTCAACTGTCCTCCACATGGTGGCCCTCCAACCCTCCACAACTGTCCTCCACATGGTGGCCCTCCAACCCACCTCACTGTCCCCCACATGGTGGCCCTCCAACCCTCCACAACTGTCCTCCACATGGTGGCCCTCCAACCCACCTCAACTGTCCTCCACATGGTGGCCCTCCAACCCACCTCAACTGTCCTCCACATGGTGGCCCTCCACAACTGTCCTCCACATGGTGGCCCTCCAACCCTCCTCAACTGTCCTCCACATGGTGGCCCTCCACAACTGTCCTCCACATGGTGGCCCTCCAACCCTCCTCAAGTGTCCTCCACATGGTGGCCCTCCAACCCACCTCAACTGTCCTCCACATGGTGCCCTCCAACCCTCCTCAACTGTCCTCCACATGGTGGCCCTCCAACCCTCCTCAACTATCCTCCACATGGTGGCCCTCCAACCCTCCACAACTGTCCTCCACATGGTGGCCCTCCAACCCTCCTCAACTGTCCTCCACATGGTGGCCCTCCACAACTGTCCTCCACATGGTGGCCCTCCAACCCTCCTCAACTGTCCTCCACATGGTGGCCCTCCAACCCTCCTCAACTGTCCTCCACATGGTGGCCCTCCACAACTGTCCTCCACATGGTGGCCCTCCAACCCTCCTCAACTGTCCTCCACATGGTGGCCCTCCAACCCACCTCAACTGTCCTCCACATGGTGGCCCTCCAACCCACCTCAACTGTCCTCCACATGGTGGCCCTCCAACCCTCCACAACTGTCCTCCACATGGTGGCCCTCCAACCCTCCTCAACTGTCCTCCACATGGTGGCCCTCCAACCCTCCTCAACTGTCCTCCACATGGTGGCTCTCCACAACTGTCCTCCACATGGTGGCCCTCCAACCCTCCTCAACTGTCCTCCACATGGTGGCCCTCCAACCCTCCTCAACTGTCCTCCACATGGTGGCCCTCCAACCCACCTCAACTGTCCTCCACATGGTGGCCCTCCAACCCACCTCAACTGTCCTCCACATGGTGGCCCTCCACAACTGTCCTCCACATGGTGGCCCTCCAACCCTCCTCAACTGTCCTCCACATGGTGGCCCTCCAACCCTCCTCAACTGTCCTCCACATGGTGGCCCTCCAACCCACCTCAACTATCCTCCACATGGTGGCCCTCCAACCCACCTCAACTGTCCTCCACATGGTGGCCCTCCAACCCTCCTCAACTGTCCTCCACATGGTGGCCCTCCAACCCACCTCAACTGTCCTCCACATGGTGGCCCTCCAACCCACCTCAACTGTCCTCCACATGGTGGCCCTCCAACCCTCCTCAACTATCCTCCACATGGTGGCCCTCCAACCCTCCTCAACTATCCTCCACATGGTGGCCCTCTAACCCACCTCAACTGTCCTCCACATGGTGGCCCTCCAACCCTCCTCAACTGTCCTCCACATGGTGGCCCTCCAACCCACCTCAACTGTCCTCCACATGGTGGCCCTCCAACCCTCCACAACTGTCCTCCACATGGTGGCCCTCCAACCCTCCTCAACTATCCTCCACATGGTGGCCCTCCAACCCTCCTCAACTGTCCTCCACATGGTGGCCCTCCAACCCTCCTCAACTATCCTCCACATGGTGGCCCTCCAACCCTCCTCAACTGTCCTCCACATGGTGGCCCTCCAACCCTCCTCAACTATCCTCCACATGGTGGCCCTCCAACCCTCCTCAACTGTCCTCCACATGGTGGCCCTCCAACCCACCTCAACTGTCCTCCACATGGTGGCCCTCCAACCCTCCTCAACTGTCCTCCACATGGTGGCCCTCCAACCCTCCTCAACTGTCCTCCACATGGTGGCCCTCCAACCCTCCACAACTGTCCTCCACATGGTGGCCCTCCAACCCTCCTCAACTGTCCTCCACATGGTGGCCCTCCAACCCTCCTCAACTATCCTCCACATGGTGGCCCTCCAACCCTCCACAACTGTCCTCCACATGGTGGCCCTCCAACCCTCCTCAACTGTCCTCCACATGGTGGCCCTCCAACCCTCCACAACTGTCCTCCACATGGTGGCCCTCCAACCCTCCTCAACTGTCCTCCACATGGTGGCCCTCCAACCCTCCTCAACTGTCCTCCACATGGTGGCCCTCCAACCCTCCTCAACTGTCCTCCACATGGTGGCCCTCCAGCCCTCCACAACTGTCCTCCACATGGTGGCCCTCCACAACTGTCCTCCACATGGTGGCCCTCCAACCCACCTCAACTATCCTCCACATGGTGGCCCTCCAACCCTCCTCAACTGTCCTCCACATGGTGGCCCTCCAGCCCTCCACAACTGTCCTCCACATGGTGGCCCTCCAACCCTCCTCCACATGGTGGCCCTCCAACCCTCCACAACTGTCCTCCACATGGTGGCCCTCCAACCCTCCACAACTGTCCTCCACATGGTGGCCCTCCAGCCCTCCGGGCCTCATTGATCCATATGACAGACGATCCTTCTCACTCTCGGCGGAGCAAGTCAAGGATCCCCTTCGTCCAGCGAGGACCGTTTCTCACGGCATAAGACCTTCCCCGCGCTTCCCTTCCCTTACAAAAAAATCTTTTATTTGTGGTTTTATTTTAAATTATTCATTCCTTCATGTTTTATCAGCTCCTGCTGCTACAGATATATATAATTTATTGTTAACAATCATAGGTATGTAGGGGTTTGGAAATATACATAATGTGGATTTCTAAACTTAATTATCCAGGGCATTTTCGGAGAGTTGCCATAGACAGTCATAGGCTACGACCACATTAACACGCAAAATTCGTCCTTCAAATGAGTTCTTTCCCGTATTTTTCCGATTTTGAAAACAATGTTAAACCTGAATATTATTTTAATTAAATGAAGTGTTTAATAATTAAAACAATAATGAAAATTTGATAGTTGGTATATTTTTTGTGTGTGATATTGACGATATTTACAAAATACACATATACTAAATGTGATAATTATCATATAGGGCAAACTTTAACAAATTTAAAGTATAGTCTCTGATTATAAACTGTAAGACACAGTCAAATTTCTAAGACTCGTTTTTCTTTCTTAAAACTCATGAAATAGATTGGGAGGGGTTCTGTCTTCTAAGGTGGTACCCCTCCCCCCCCCCCCTCTCNGACGCATTTACTGCGTTGTGGTTCGAAAAAAATTCGTCAGTGAAACACTTGTTTCGGAAAGTGTTTGAACGAAATCAGTTGTTGTTGTGTTGATTTAGGGCAGACGACGATCGTGGGATCTGATGGGCCTCGGCGACCCGATAAGGGTTAATCGCGAAGCTTGGAAAGGTGAAACGCCAAGCTTAATCGCGAAACGAGTGACGCCAATCACTTGAAACTAATATGCCTCGCGGCAGAGAGAGGCTAACGGGTAGATGATTGGGGAGCCAAAGGAGTCCCTCAGGGTGACTAGCACAACTCCACACTTGGAGTTCAGCTCCACACTTGGAGTTGAACTCCACACTTGGAGTTGAACTCCACACTTGGAGTTGAACTCCACACTTGGAGTTCAACTCCACACTTGAAGTTCAACTCCACACTTGGAGTTCAGCTCCACACTTGAAGTTCAACTCCACACTTGGAGTTCAACTCCACACTTGAAGTTCAACTCCACACTTGAAGTTCAGCTCCACACTTGGAGTTCAGCTCCACACTTGAAGTTCAGCTCCACACTTGGAGTTCAACTCCACACTTGGAGTTCAACTCCACACTTGGAGTTCAACTCCACACTTGAAGTTCAGCTCCACACTTGGAGTTCAACTCCACACTTGGAGTTCAACTCCACACTTGGAGTTCAACTCCACACTTGAAGTTCAGCTCCACACTTGAAGTTCAGCTCCACACTTGAAGTTCAGCTCCACACTTGAAGTTCAACTCCACACTTGAAGTTCAGCTCCACACTTGGAGTTCAACTCCACACTTGGAGTTCAACTCCACACTTGGAGTTCAACTCCACACTTGAAGTTCAGCTCCACACTTGAAGTTCAGCTCCACACTTCGAGTTCACCATATAATCTTCCTCAGATGCGAAACTCCTCCACTAACTTCTTCCATGCAAACCTGTAACTTCATTACCAATCCGTTTTCATAATAAAATATAGATACATATATTTACACCGAAATAAATTCCTCCTTTCGATATCTCTTCTACACACTGGCTCAGCCACACTGGGAACTCCCCCATTTTTGGACAAGTCCACACTGAAATCAACCCACGACGCCCGCCGGGGACTTCGCCCCTCAGTCACTCACTGACCTCAGGAGAGAGTGGATGTGCTACTCCTGTCTCCAGCATGTCTACTCATATCTCTAACTCCTTATATCTGTTCACTATCTTTATAAAATATTCAACCTATGTACATAAACATCTACAATCGCTGGGCACGCGATCAAGCACTAATAAACAATCTGTCAACGATTTAAGTGACCTTACCGCAGAAATTATGGACGGCACTTGCCCACAACGCCCCGAAATGGCGCTCTCTTGATCATCCACCAAATCCAGTTGGACTGCCTCTCAAGGCTCCTCACAGTCCCGACTTGAGTCTACGAAGTCGCCTGGCAGGCATCACACAGAAACACCTGCTTGCTTTCCTCCATTCCAGGATATTTCATATTTCGAGTCCACACAGGCACGACCATCCTCTAGGCTTCAGGTCCCCTCTAATATCGTCATAATCACTGAGATATGACGTACGACGCGTCCTCGGCAACTTCCTCACCAGATATACACTGTAACCTTCACTCAAACTCTTTACCAATAACCGTATTCTTCCATCTTCCCAGGACACAGTGACGTACGCCCATTCCTGACGACTGTAGCAAGTCAAGTGACATGTTACGACGTCCGTCGGCGTCACGTCACGTCACAAAATGTCGACATCTTATTCCATCTAACTTTTATAAGATGCTTATCCTCTGCTTATATTCTGTTAAGTCACTCACTGACGGTTACCTAATAAATTCCCTTCCTCTGACATCTTAATCTGTGGTCAGGTGAGCAGAATAACCTCACCTGGCAGATCCACTCCGCTAGGCTACCTGGGACCATAACAGGAAGCATCAGTACTTACAATGTACAACATATTGACATGGCACACACGCCTTTTGTTTCTAGTACAGTATTGGCAGTCAAGACGACTTGGGTGACACTTGATGGGCATCAAGACAACCTGGGTGACATCTGGTGGCCGTTAAGTCAACCTGGCTGACATTTGGAGTCTTTCAAGACGACCTAAGCGACACCTGGTGGCCGTCAAGACGACCTGGATGACACTTGGTTACTGTCAAGATGACCTGGTTGCCGTCAAGACGACTCGAGTGACACCTGGTGGTGGGAGAGAGAGACCACCGCCATCTGTCGCTATGGCCGACTCCGCCTGTCCTGGGCTCTCAGTACCTCTCCAACTTTGCTTGCACTGGACGAGAAATGAGCCAAGTTTGATGGCTCCCTATCACAAGTCACTAACTTACATGCCACACTCCCTCCTCACACCAGGGGCGATGTAGTGTGTGGACCAGGTGTGTGGTGGCGTGGGGCAGGTGTGTGGTGGCGTGGGCCAGGGTGTGGTGGCGTGGGCCAGATGTGTGGTGGCGTGGGCCAGATATGTGGTGGCGAGGGCCAGGTGGTAGTAGTAGTATAGGTATGTGGTACATGCATTTGTGTTGTTCACGTGGCCCAGAGAGTGAGGTAATTGGATGACATATCTGTGCCCGAGGTGACCACCGAGCGCTCTCACATCTTGGATAAAATAGTCTCATGACTACCAAGATTTTTGTACAGTCATGTGGTCTAGTGGTTAAGGTACCAGGTACACCAATGTGCACAGTGCTCCTGGCTGTTTGGGTTCGAATCCTTCTGGGGTGTGGATTTTTCAGCATTTTCTATTTTTCACATGTGGTTATTCTGCACACACACACATATATATATATATATATATATATATATATATATATATATATATATATATATATATATATATATACCCTTGTGAGTGGTCAAGGTTAGGGGAGGGAAGGTGGGGAAGGGTAGGTAAGGAGGTGAAGGTTAGGTAACGTGAGAAGGGTCAAGAGGGTGGTGAACAGTCGGAGAGGTAGTGAAGGGTAGGCAAGATAGTGATGATCGATGATGATAGGTGGTGATGGGATGCCGGGTAGTGATGAAGGTAGTGTGTAGTGAAGATGGTTACAGTGATGAGGGTAGTTTGAGTGAAGATGATTACAGTGAGGCAGATGGTGTGTTGTGAAATAAGTCCCACTCCTGATGGAAGCTGCCGTCTGGTATCGCTATAAGACATCATGCTCGTGTGGTTTTCATCGTGATGTAATTGGCCTCTCTCCCAGGTTTGCCAGTAGATGGCGTCATGTTTCACGGCATCTATCTTGAGGTCATCTTGAGATGATTTCGGGGCTTAGCATCCCCCCGGCCCGGTCCTCGACCAGGCCTCCTTTTTCATCACACACACAAATCACGATAGCGTGATGCATCAAATGAACAAATCCACAAGGGCCGTGACGAGGATTCGAACCTACGTCCGAGATCGTCCCAGACACTGCCTTTATGGTCGAACTCCTTTTTGTTACACATCCCCCCAGAAGCAGCCCGTAGCAGCTGTCTAAATCCCAGGTACCTATTTACTGCTAGGTAACAGGGGCATCAGGGTGAAAGAAACATTTTGCCCATTTGTCTCTGCCTCCACCGGGGATCGAACCCGGAACCTCAGGAATACGAATCCGAAGCGCTGTCCATCCAGCTATTAGGTGCCCGTGAAGGTTAGGAAACATATTTGTTTAGGTATGGGTACATATTTTTCTCCTTTCATTAATGGAGGGAAAAGTATTTGTATGAATTTATTAGCCCTGCCACCAGAGTAAATAAGATAACCAAACTACAAATCAAAAGATAGAGAAACGATAACGTTTCAGCCCATCGTGGACCTTTGGTGTGACAGACGGCACGAAACTACGCGCCAATATATCAGGCAAGAGAGTGAGGTGAGGTGCATGTAAGAGAATATGGTCATTTGTAGAAGGAAGGAAGGAATTATCAGAAGTACCCAGCCATTATGACTGTTGCACTGGGAAGGGGTCAGGATAAGGATTTGGGATGGTGAGGGGGTAAGGAATGGTGCCCAACCCCTTGGACGGTCGGGGATTGAACGCTGCCCTGCATGAAGCGAGACCGTCACTCTACCATCCAGCCCAAGTGGTTGAGCATAATTTCTATAAGAAGGTAAGAATAAGGTGAAAAATAAGAATAGGATGAAAGGTATGAATTGGATGAATATAAGAATGAGATGAAGGAAGAATGGTATGAGGTAAGACTAAGAAGGTCACAAAAAGAAAGGGGGGTAATAAAAAGGGGATAGACTTAAGTCAGGTCACATTTGTTAGGAAGGTTAGAACATTTCAGTATGTACTGTGAAAGGGAAGAGTCAACAGCAACAAAGCCACGACCAAAGTTCATGTTGGGTAGGTTCGGTGTTAAAGCCAATTCAACAAGACGGTGTATGTGAAGAGTAGAGGCAGGAAAGATTATTTTAGAAGACCAATCTATAGGAAGATTAGAGTCCCTAACATGACAGAAGAGATCATTTTTTGTGTCTGCAGACTTAACACTTCTTTTGTGTTCCTTAAGTCTGTCATTTGGTGTATGACCAGTTTCACCAAAGTATCGAGGTAGAAGACGAACAGGAAATAAGTCCTAATGGCTTATAGTCCTGCCCCAAGATTTAATTTCCGTTACAATGGTTTGGAGCTCCTAGAGATAATTTTTTTGGCGGTGAAAAGTCTTTCGAAGACAGCGTTTGACTGTCCCCACCATCCGCTCGTAGAAGCCTCCATACCACAATGCTCTGGGGGATACATATTTCCAGTGGCACTGTCGCTGATTTAGAGCGTTATGTACTACTGGGCAATTCCAGACCTCTCTCAGGCATGCTTCCCCAGCCACCAAGTTGGATCCATTGTCTGAGATCATCAACTTGGGACAGGACCAGCAGGCATCAAACCTGTGAGAGGTCTGTATGAATGCTTTGACACTCATGTCAGGGTCACTTCTAGGTGAACTCTCCTTGTGAATAGGCAGATGCAAGCCTTCACCGGAACTTTGTCTCTAGTGTCTGTTAAGGTTATTGTTCATGTGTAGTCTACACCAGTGGTCTCAAAAGGATGAAGGTGGACAACTCGTTCCTTGGGGAGTGGTGGAGGTCCTGGATAAGGATACACCCGAGTGTCACATCTCCGGCAGACCACACAAGAATTTAGTATGGACTTGACAGTCTGGCTACCTTGAGAAAGAAAGACCTTGAGAAAGCCACAACTGTTATCTCAATGAGGTGAGGGTATCTAGTACCCCACCATGCAGAGTGCAGGGTTTGTGTATATGTAATACAATTAGACTGCTTACTCTGCGGTTACGAGGGAGAAACAATGGGTGTTTCATTTCTAGATTTATCTGGACATGCTGTAAGCTACCCCCCTCACCTTAAAATGTTATAGCTCTCTGGATCAGTCCAGAGACCCAGGAAGGTTTACAGGAAGAAAATCCTCCCCATAACTTTCAGATTGGGCTCTTTTGACCCATTATTTTAGGGCACCAGAGAATTTGTGTCTGTTTCCTATTTTACTCAGGAAATCGAACACCTTTATGTGATGCCTAATAATTGGCTAAGTTCAGAGTACCGAGGAGAATCAATTACCAAAGTCTGAGGTGGTTCTGGTTTCTTAGTGGGAGCAGTGACATTAGTCACAATGACTTGTGTCTTTTGTTTCGGCCACTGGTCAGTGACTAGCCACTGAGGTCCATTAAGAGTGATATAAGGACAGACTGCGAGCTGGGAGATGAGTGGGGCTGACAGTCCCCAAGTGCGGGACTGCTCTTCATGCTCTTATAGTATATTATTAGTTCAATTATCTGCTTGGTGTCGGGACGGGTCACATTTCTATCAATAATGTTTTTTTCAATGACCGCAGGAGGCTGGACACGCACATGTAGCCATCTATCGTCTTGAGCTTCCACCATACATTAGCATTCAAATGAACTTTACTTCTAGCATTCAGCTTTTTAATGGGCGTCCTATGCAAGTTATTTACTGAGGTCCATTAAACCACATCTCGGCTTTGGCTAATTGTCTTAAAGTCAGGCCTCTGGTGAGGTAGTCAGCGGGATTCTCTTTTGTGGGTACATATCTGAGTTTGTACCCATCTTTGTACCCAGTTTGTTTTTTGTTATTTAAAGAGCAATGTCATATTGAGAAATTTAGAGAGTATCTTAATGCACAACATTGTAATATACGTTTCACTGCAGAGTGTGAAATGGATAATTCGTTGTCGTTTTTTTATGTCAAAGTGAATAACCTTAATGGGTTTAACACTAATGTTTACAGAAAACAAACTTTTACAGGTTTAGGTTTAAATTTTAATTCTTTTGTTCCAGATATTTTTTATGAAAAATTCAGTGAATACTCTACTGAATAGAGCCTTTGCTTTATGTTCGAATTGGTCTAATTTTGATCAAAAAATTAATTTCCCTGTGAATTTTTTTTCAAATAATGGTTATCCTTCGCATATGGTATATACCTTTATAAGGAATTTCTTAAATAAGAAGTTTCACCCTTCTTGTAGGATTACTACAGTAGAAAGGGATATTAAATACATTAAATTACAATTTTACGGCACTATTAATTTTTCTGTAAAAAGTCGATTGAGGAAACTTTTACAGCATTGTTATCCTCAAGTAGACTTTAGATTTATTTTTGTCAATACAAATACCAAAGGCTCCCATTTAAAATTTAAAGATAAAGTGTCAACCCTCTCCCTCCCCCTGTGCTCTAGTATCGTATATATGTAGAATTGTTCCAGCTGTAATGCTGGATACATCGGGAGTTCCATTCGGAACTTTAAGATTGAGATACTTGAGCACCGGGGAATATCATTCAGGACTGGATTACCATTATCCAAACCAGCATTCTCGGAGATTAGAAATCATTGTCATCAGTTGAATCATTCGCTGCTGGAATCCGATCTTAAAATTCTAGACACTGGTATGAATGACCAGTCGGATTTGAGAATAATGGAATCCTTGTATATCAGGGAGCTGCGGCCTCTGTTAAATAGCAACCTTTCGGCTGTTCAATTGTACACTATAAGGCACAGTAGGCATTGTAATTTGATTTATAGTTCATGCTGGCATTTTTTTAATTTTTAGTTTACCATGATTTCTCTTTTTTTTTACTTATTTCTTGTGTTGATGTTGTATATTGTTATTTTCCTTAATTAAGCATACATTATATTTTTTGGTGTTTAGTTTTGTTTGATATTTATGTTTCCATAAGGTTTTGGCTAATATTTTACAATTGTCTTTATTTTGCTAGTGTTTTATATACATTTTTTGTAAGTGTGAAGTCATTATTATAATTTTTGTATTAGCGTTGATTATCCATGTGTTACTTATCGAGTTTCGCTCCGTTTGATCACTTCACGTAAGTTTAATAGTATGATCTGTTTTAGTAGTTAACATTTTATTAATATTTTTGTATTTAGTTTTTATTATCCATGTGACAGATATATTATTAGTTTTATTCGGTTTCATTTATAACCTGTTTCGCTTGATGTATCTTTTCTTATGATAGGTAATTTTATTCAGTATGAGGTTTTTGTTTGTTAGTTGTTTTATTGTGACTTCTGTTTTTTTTTCTTTAAGAGCTGATGATGAATACGAGAAGTATTCGAAACATCATGCATTTTAAAGTAAAGAATCTGAAACAAGATGTTTATTATATCAATGGTTTTCCTTTTCATTTAAAATTAGTAAATGGTGTGTATATATATATATATATATATATATATATATATATATATATATATATATATATATATATATATATGGTGCCTTCCAGCACCTGGCTTAGACTCTCACTCATCCCTCCCAGCATCTGAGTCTCACTCACCTCTCCTGGAGAGACCGCCTGGCTGATACCACTCTCCTGTGCTCCTGGTAGAGTCCACAGGTCTCACACGACACACTGGCTCACCTCACATACAATATATTCCCAGACACAGTTCCAGGTACTGTATACACTGGAATATTGAATTATAACCCGGTGGTTTAACTTGTCGGTCCGGGGACCTTAGTGGCGTTGTTTTGTCCACTGTTTGGTAGGTAAACCAACACGGGGCTTCTCTCGTGGGTCTCTAGGGACTCGGGGTCTCACTAGGGGACTCGTGGGTCTCACGAGGGGACTCGTGGGTCTCACTAGGGGACTCGTGGGTCTCACTAGGGGACGTGGGAACACAAGAGTGTGGAGTGTGTCATGAGAGACAACAAACATGCGAGACCACATGCCAGTCACAGGGATTATACAGGTTGTGCACCCTGGCGCTTGCACTCTGCGGTGCTCGAGTGCACTCCAGTCTATCACTCTGTCAGTGTGGGAAAATCACTCGCTCACAATTGCGCTGTGGTTGATGGCGCTGTGGTTGATGGCCTGGTGATGGATGGTGAGGTGAAGGAGCTTCATAAGTGTTTAGCCCAGCAGGAAGAGGGTCTAAAAGCTACTAGGCCCAAACCTGCACAGCTTTAAATAGTGCTCCCATAGAAATAGACGCTCTGTGGCCAATGCTCAAAACTCTGGTCACCGAGTTGATCGAAAGTCTGCTGTCATCACATGGAATCAAGCAAACCACAGAGACTCGGAAGACAATTGAGCACAAAATCAAGAGATTCGAAAATGTAATATCTTCACCTTCAAGACAGCAGGGCAGGAGACACCCCTCTAAAAAACAGATAGCGTCTAGATCGTCGGAAAGCGACATTGATGAGTCAATTTCAGGTCCACTAAGAACCTATACACCAATTGCAACTTCCATGGCGTGTTCATCAGACCATGGATACCACGGAATTATCGCAAATTCCAAGAACATAGAGGTCTAAGATCCTGCAATGGAATGCGCAAGGACTGCGCACTAAATTGCAACACTTGCAATGCATAGCAGTAACCAAGGGCATAGACATCCTGATACTACAGGGAGCTTGCTTCGAGCAGGATTAGAACCTAAAATCTCAGGCTATCGAGGCTTCTTCCTTCCATGGATCAATGGGCAATCCAGGGGATGTGCAATCTATGTAAAATGTGACCTGATCTCCAAGTCCATAACCAGCCCACCTGATTGTGGAGCAGGGACAGAGGTAATGGGAGTAACCATTGAGCTAAGACACGACACACTTGAGGTGTTTAATGTGTACAGGTCTCCACATGCCGAAATGGATCTCTCTGTGTTATTTGGAAACGGGACAACAACAAACACAATCAATTGTGGAGATTTTAATGCCCATCATCGATTGGTACTGGGCTCGAACACAACACAAACGAAGCCGGCATTCACATTGCACACCTATTAGACCAGCTTCCAGAAATACAAACTAAACAAGAATGAACCTACCCACATCCAAGGAGGCAGACTAGACCTAACCTTCGTTTCAGCCTCCCTAAGAGATGTAGCGACATGGTCAGTTGAGCCCACACTCACAAGCGACCACTATGGGGTCCAAATTGATCTTACGTTAGACCTACCCACTCCACCTCCGCCTCCATCTGAAGCCTGGAACTTTGCTTTAGCAAACTGGGACCGATTTCAAAACCTCATTTCAGAGTGGTATAGAAACTATGATCTTCCCGGAGACATTAATCAGGCAGAACAAGAATTTGTCAAAGCGATTCAAAGTGCAGCCAACCTCAATCCCACTGAAAAAAACAGTCCACCGGACACCATAAAGATCATTGGTACTATTGCGAACGTGTCAAAGAACTCAACCATAGACTCAACAGAACAAGAAAGCTATACAGAAAGCATCCGAGTGACCGCAACAGGTCCTTACTTTGTGAGGTCAAGGAAACATGTACATCGAGAGACCAGACTAATAAAAGAAAAAAGTGGTGGAATGGTGTTCACACCTGAATGAACACACCTCTCTTGGAGAGATGTGGCAGCAAATCCACCGGGCCAAGGAATAAAACACCTAAAGCCCCCACACCCCAAGGATCCTCTACAGGAAGCCGAAGTACTGGCAACCAGGTTTGCAGAGAGAGCAGCCAGCAACAACTTCCACCAGATGTATTAGCAGTACAGACAGGGAC
>WNGS01164437.1:24618928-24633924 GCA_020271785.1 Procambarus virginalis
CCAGCTGGTTCAGCACGGCTATGATGGCTCGACATTGGTGCTTCCGCTTATGTGCCAAGTAAATATTGGTCTTCAAAGTTTATTACGAAACGACACCATGTGGGAGTGGCTGGGGCGAGGCTGGAGCCCTACAGTGGTCGACCTATGTAAGGACGCACAAAATGGGACGTTATAAGAGTGTAATTGGGTGATTGTGGCCACTATTTCTTGCCAATTTATTAAATATTGCTAAAACTTGTATTTATTACAAGAAGCAACTGTATTTTTATATTTTATTTACTTGATCATTTTTTGCTGACATCGAGTCTTATATGAAGGACATCATCCGTGTCGTATATGGAGGACATCATCCGGGTCTTATATGGAGGACATCATCCGGGTCTTATATGGAGGACATCATCCGGGTCTTATATGGAGGACATCATCCGTGTCGTATATGGGGAACATCATCTCCCATCCCAGTGCGTCCCCAAGTGCACACATGCACTAGGGGAACATTCCGTGTCTGACACACACATGCACTAGGGGAACATTCCGTGTCTGCCACACACATGCACTAGGGGGGGGGAACATTCCGTGTCTGACACACACATGCACTAGGGGGGGGGGAACATTCCGTGTCTGACACACACATGCACTAGGGGAACATTCCGTGTCTGCCACACACATGCACTAGGGGGGGGGGAACATTCCGTGTCTGCCACACACATGCACTAGGGGGGGGAACATTCCGTGTCTGCCACACACATGCACTAATACTCGGCTCACACATCCTGTGGGCTGTATCCTAGGGATGTATACTCACCTAGTTGAACTCACCTAGTTGTGCTTTTGGGGTTGAGCTCTGGCTCTTTGGTCCCGCCTCTCAACAGTCAATCAACTGATGTACAGATTCCTGAGCTTCTCGAGCTTTATCATATCTACATTTGAAACTGTGTATGGAGTCAGCCTCCACCACATCACTTCCTAGTGCATTCTATTTACTAATTACACTGACGCTGAAAAAGTTCTTTCTAATGTCTCTGTGAAATTTGGGTACTCAGCTTCCACCTGTGTTCTCTTGTGCGTGTACCACCCGTGTTAAATAAGGCATCCTTGTCTACCCTGTCAATTCCCCTGAGAATTTTGTATGTGGTGATCATGTCTCCCCGAGCTCTTCTGTCTTCCAGCGACGTGAGGTGCAGTTCACTCAGTCTTGCCTCGTAACTCATGCCTCTTAGTTCTGGGACTAGCCTAGTGACATATCTCTGAACTTTTTCCAGCTTCGTCTTGTGCTTGACAAGGTACGGGCTCCATGCTGGGGCCGCATACTCCAGGATAGGCTTTACATACGTTGTATACAAGGTTATGAAAGATTCCTTACACAGGTTCCTGAAGGCAGTTCTGATATTAGCCAGCCTCACATACGCCGCCAATATTGTGGGCTTCAGGAGACAGGTATGATGTTATATCAACTCCTAGATCTTTCTCTCTGTCCGTTTCGTGAAGGAATTCATCTCCCATTCTGTGTATCCTGTGTCTGGTCTCCTATTTCCTCATCCTAGTTTCATCACCTTATATTTACTTAGGTTGAACTTAAGTAACCATTTGTTGGACCATTCCTTCAGTTTGTCTAGGTCATCTTGAAGCCTTATACTATCTTCTTCTGTCTTAATCCTCCTCATAATTTTTGCATCATCAGCAAACATTAAGAAGAACGAGTCTATTCCCTCTGGGAGATCATTTACATATTTCAGAAACAGTATAGATCCAAGGACTGACAGCTGCGGGACTTCACTGGTGACGCCTCACCAATATGAGGCCTCACCCCTCACAGTGACTCGCTGTCTTCTGTTGTTTAGGTACTCTCTTATCAAATGGTACTTTCCCTTTCACTCCCGCCTGCATTTCCAGCTTGTTCACTAGTCTCTTATGTGGTACTGTGCCAAAGGCTTTCCTTGCAATCCAAAAATATACAGTCTGCCTAGCCCTCTCATTCTTGCCTGATTTGTGTTGCCTGGTCATAGAATTCAATTAATCCTGTGGGGCAGGACCTGCCATCCCTGAACCCATGCTGATGTTGTGTTACAAAGTTCTTTCTCTCCAGATGTTGCACTAGTTTTTTCACAATCTTCTCCGTCATCTTGCATTCAATGCAAGTTAGGGATACTGGCCTGTAGTTAATGCCTCTTGTCTATCACCCTTCCTGTATATCGGGACTACATTAGCCGTCTTTCAAATTTTTGCAGTTCACCTGTTACCAGTGATTTGTTGTACACCATGGAGAGTGACAAGCACAGAGCTTCTGCTTCTTCCTTTAGAATGCATGGTGAGATTCCATCCGGGCCTATAGCCTTTGTCACATCCAAATCTAGCAGATGCTTCCTCACCTCCCCGCTGGTAATTACAAACTACTCTAGTGGTGTCTGGTTAGATATTACCTCTCTTATCTCTGGGACTTCTCCTTGCTCTACTGTGAAGTCCTTCTGGAATTTCTTATTGAGTTATTTGTACTCTTCCTTGTCGTTTGTAGTGAATCTGTCTGCCCATGTCCTCAATTTCATTACCTGTTCCTTCACTGTTGTTTTTCTCCTGATGGCTGAGCAGCAATTTAGGTTGATTCTTTGCCTTGCTCGCTATGTCATTTTTGTATTGTCGCTCTGCCTCTCTTCTCACCCTGATGTATTCATTCCTGGCGCTCTGGTATCATACTCTGCTCTCTAGTGTCCTGTTATTTCTATAGTTTCTCCACGCCCTTGTACTTTGTTGCTTTGCTAGTTTACATCTCTGATTAAGCCATGGGTTTCATGTCTCCATTTAATTTTTTTCCTTTTGGACTGGGACGAACTTGTCTGCTGCCTCCTTATACTTCTGTGCGTTGTAGTCCATCATGTCTTGGGCCGTCTTTCCTTTGAGCTCTGTTTCCCAAGCTATATCTGTTAGGAATCTCCTTATCTCCTTATAGTTTCCCTTCCGGAATCCCGGCCTTTTGTTTTCTGGGCCCTTCCTTGAGTACCTTAACCCTACTTTGACCAGATACTCAAACGTCAGTACACTGTGATCACTTATTCCTACTGGGGCCTCGAAGACCATTTTCCTAATGTCGGAGTCATTCAGAGTGAAGACTAGGTCGAGTCTCGCTGGTTCATCGTTTCCCCTCATTCTTGTGGCTTCCCTGACATGTTGGCTTAAAAAGTTTTTTGTTGCCACCTCCAGTAGTTTAGCTCTCCATGTATCCTCTCCTCCATGCGGTTCCTTGTTCTCCCAGTCTATCTTTCCGTGACTGAAGTTCCCCATGATGAGCAGATGGGATCGATTTATACAGGCAGCAGTGGCTGCCCTCTCAATTATAGTGTTAACTGCCATGTTGTTTCTGTCGTACTCTTGCCTGGGTCTTCTGTCATTCAGTGGTGAGTTATAGATCACTGCTACTACTACTCTTAGTCCTCCCATCGTCATGGTACCTATTATGAAGTCTATGAACCCGCTTCGCAGCTCGGAATAACCATCTCCTCGAAACTCCATTCCTTTCTCATCAGTAGAGCCACTCCACCTCCTCCCCTTCTTCCCCTCTCTTTCCATATTGCAGTGTAGTCCTGGGGAAACACTGCATTCGTTATCATTCCTGAGAGTTTTGTTTCCGTGCGTCCAGATACATCCGGGTTCACTTCTTGTGCTCTTTCCCTAAGGTAACTTGCCTTGCTCGAGATCCCATCGACGTTTGAGTACATTACCTTGAAGCTGACTCTCTTCTGTCCATCCTCAGTTTCTGTTGAATCCACTGGAGTTGGGGGGACAAGAGGTGTCCCGGGGGGGGGGGTAGGGCCTAGGAGAGAGGACCTGGGGGTTCTGGGATGTGAAGGGGTTTGGGGAATCTGGTACAGGGGGGCTGGGAGGGTCTGGTTTGGAGGTCAATTAGGGCATGGGAAGGGGGACCAGGAGGCAGGTGGTGGAGTGGGGAGGGGTGGAGGTCATGGGTTGGGGAATGCTGGGGAGTCTATGGTGTGGAGGAGGGGGCAGGGAGATCAGGGGTTGGGGAGGGAATTTGTGTGTATTCACCTAGTTGTGCTTGCTGGGGTTGAGTTCTGCTCTTTTGGCCTGCCTCTCAACTGTCAATCAATCAACTGTTACTAACTACTATTTTTTACACACACACACACACACACACACACACACACACACACACACACACACACACACACACACAGTATGAGTTATATATGTGGAAATGTTATGAGGAGCACAACCAAAAAAGAGAGACTGGACAGGCGTCGTTGGCCTAGCCACCGTCCTCCTCCTCCTCCGTCATCTTCAGTCCTCAGTGATCAAAGCTGCCACGCTGCCTGCTCCACCGGAAGCTACCACACCAACCAATATTGCAACAGGAAAAAGGTTTTTGGGACTTGATATGGAGGTGAGGCGGCTTAGAAGTGGCGAGGAGGGAGGGGGGGGGGGTAAGCCGGCGGGGATTGTGGTGCCGGGGGGGGGGGGAGTTGCAGGGGAGGCGGGGCTGTTCATTAGTGCTCATTTTCCATTTCTTTTCAAACTTGTTGACGAATTCTATTACTGCGTTCTCTGCCGGTCCCCAGCCGTGGGACGCGTTACGACTAGCATCGGACGCCTGTTTGTGTTAGTTTTATACCAGATGAGTGTGAAAGGTCACACGTGAAGGATGAGTGTGGAAGGTCACACGAGAAGGATGAGTGTGGAAGGTCACACGAGAAGGATGAGTGTGGAAGGTCACACGAGAAGGATGAGTGTGGAAGGTCACACGTGAAGGATGAGTGTGGAAGGTCACACGAGAAGGATGAGTGTGGAAGGTCACACGAGAAGGATGAGTGTGGAAGGTCACACGAGAAGGATGAGTGTGGAAGGTCACACGAGAAGGATGAGTGTGGAAGGTCACACGAGAAGGATGAGTGTGGAAGGTCACACGAGAAGGATGAGTGTGGAAGGTCACACGAGAAGGATGAGTGTGGAAGGTCACACGAGAAGGATGAGTGTGGAAGGTCACACGAGAAGGATGAGTGTGGAAGGTCACACGAGAAGGATGAGTGTGGAAGGTCACACGAGAAGGATGAGTGTGGAAGGTCACACGAGAAGGATGAGTGTGGAAGGTCACACGTGAAGGATGAGTGTGGAAGGTCACACGAGAAGGATGAGTGTGGAAGGTCACACGAGAAGGATGAGTGTGGAAGGTCACACGTGAAGGATGAGTGTGGAAGGTCACACGAGAAGGATGAGTGTGGAAGGTCACACGTGAAGGATGAGTGTGGAAGGTCACACGTGAAGGATGAGTGTGGAAGGTCACACGTGAAGGATGAGTGTGGAAGGTCACACGTGAAGGATGAGTGTGGAAGGTCACACGTGAAGGATGAGTGTGGAAGGGGCACACGAGAAGAATGAGTGTGGAAGGGGCACACGAGAAGGAAACTTGTGGAAATGGGAAATAAAGTGTGAGTTATGAAAGCAAGTAGTTTGTCCATCTCGCTGGTACGATGTGTGTGTGTGTGTGTGTGTGTGTGTGTGTGTGTGTGTGTGTGTGTGTGTGTGTGTGTGTGTGTGTGTGTGTGTGTGTGTGTGTACTCACCTAGTTGTACTCACCTAGTTGTGCTTGCGGGGGTTGAGCTTTAGCTCTTTGGTTCCGCCTCTCAACCGTCAATCAACAGGTGAACAGGTTCCTGAGCCTATTGGGCTCTATCATATCTACACTTGAAACTGTGTATGGAGTCAGCCTCCACCACATCACTTCCAAATGCATTCCATTTGTCAACCACTCTGACACTAAAAAAGTTCTTTCTAATATCTCTGTGGCTCATTTGGACACTCATTTTCCACCTTTGTCCCCTTGTGCGTGTGCCTCTTGTGTTAAATTGACTGTCTTTATCTACCCTATCAATTCCCTTGAGAATCTTGAATGTGGTGATCATGTCCCCCCTAACTCTTCCGTCTTCCAGCGAAGTGCAATCCCGTAGTCTCTCCTCGTAGCTCATACCTCTCAGCTCGGGTACTAGTCTGGTGGCAAACCTTTGAACCTTTTCCAGTTTGGTCTTATCCTTGACAATATATGGACTCCATGCTGGGGCTGCATACTCCAGGATTGGCCTGACATATGTGGTATACAAAGTTCTGAATGATTCCTTACACAAGTTTCTGAATGCCGTTCTTATGTTGGCCAGCCTGGCATATGCCGCTGACGTTATCCTCTTGATATGGGCTGCAGGAGACAGGTCTGGCGTGATATCAACCCCAAGTCTTTTTCTTTCTCTGACTCTTGAAGTATTTCATCTCCCAGAAGGTACCTTGTATCTGGCCTCCTGCTCCCTACACCTATCTTCATTACATTACATTTGTTTGGATTAAACTCTAATAACCATTTGTTTGACCATTCCTTCAGCTTGTCTAGGTCTTCTTGAAGCCTCAAGCAGTCCTCCTCTGTCTTAATCCTTCTCATAATTTTGGCATCGTCCGCAAACATTGAGAGAAATGAATCTACACCCTCCGGGAGATCATTTACATATATCGGAAACAAGATAGGACCGAGTACAGAGCACTGTGGGACTCCACTGGTGACTTCACGCCAATCTGAGGTCTCACCCCTCACCGTAACTCTCTGCTTCCTATTGCTCAGGTACTCCCTTATCCACTGGAGCGCCTTCCCAGCTACACCTGCCTGTCTCTCCAGCTTATGTACCAGCCTCTTATGCGGTACTGTGTCAAAGGCTTTCCGACAATCCAAGAAAATTCAGTCCGCCCAGCCTTCTCTTTCTTGCTTAATCTTTGTCACCTGGTCGTAGAATTCTATTAAGTCAGTCAGGCAAGATTTACCCTTGTGTATGCAAGGGTGTGTGTGTGTGTGTGTGTGTGTGTGTGTGTGTGTGTGTGTGTGTGGTGTGTGTGTGTGTGTGTGTGTGTGTGTGTGTGTGTGTGTGTGTGTGTGTACTCACCTAGTTGTACTCACCTAGTTGTGCTTGCGGGGGTTGAGCTCTGGCTCTTTGGTCCCGCCTCTCAACCGTCAATCAACAGGTGTACAGTTTCCTGAGCCTAATGGGCTCTATCATATCTATACTTGAAACTGTGTATGGAGTCAGCCTCCACCACATCGCTTCCTAATGCATTCCATTTGTCAACCACTCTGACACTAAAAAGTTCTTTCTAATATCTCTGTGGCTCATTTGGGCACTCAGTTTCCACCTGTGTCCCCTAGTGCGTGTGCCCCTTGTGTTAAACAGCCTGTCTTTATCAACCCTGTCGATTCCCTGAGAATCTTGAATGTGGTGATCATGTCCCCCCTAACTCATCCTGTGTGTGAGGATGTGTGTGTGTGTGTGTGTGTGTGTGTGTGTGTGTGTGTGTGTGTGTGTGTGTGTGTGTGTGTGTGTGTGTGTGTGTGTGTGTGTGTGTGCAAAGATAAGTCAATATACTTGTGTACGTTTTCACTCCTCAACTTTATGCGTAGTAAATTACAGGTTTTGAACATAAAAAAAAACAATGCATTAAACTTATTGTAAATGAAACCGGTTACAATTTTTATAAATGTGAATTTCCGTAAATATTACGTAAAATATTTTAAATTTGAATTTTAAATATTTCAGGTCTTTCCGAAATATTAGTTTAGTGATGCTGTAACAAAACCTGAACACCTGAGCTAGGATTAAAATCCTTAAGCGTCCAATTACGAAACCTGTGCATCTTTCCTCAATTATGGCGGCTTAGTTTGTGTATATTAAATAGTTTTCTGACCTTCGAAGAACCACGAGGTTGTCAGTATCAATAACAACACTGTTGCTATTGATAGTGAACGGGTAGTGAACGAGGTTGTTATTGATAGTGAACGGGAACGATCGCGTAGAGATTCTCAGCTTGTAGACTATTTAATAGATACAAAGCCGGCGTGATTGAAGAAAGTGATTTGATGTAGTCTGGCTTTGGTCAGTAACTGGATGGGTGATTAAGAGTAAAGCTACGCCATTGGCTAGGTAGATTAAGGTAGACTTGCTAATTGGCTTTTGGAACAGGTCAACGGTCGTTTACTGCTAGGCCAATTTTGTTTCCGTAAATGATCACATCTGTTTTATAAACTCGAAATTCTATATAAACTTGGATATAACGTTGCTTCATAATCTTAAAATGTCTTCAAACTAGAGCCAGGATTTATCAAGCATTTAAGCAATCTCTTACGAAATCTGTGCAGCTTTTCTTAAACGAATTATCGTCAGGCTGCGAGCAGCCGCGTCAAACAGCCTGGTTGATCAGTCCAGCAACCAGGAGGCCTGGTCGACGACCGGGCCGCGGGGACGCTAAGCCCCGGAAGCACCTCAAGGTAACCTCAAGGTAGATCACAATTGCATAAGAGGTCTCTGCAACATGGGCTGATCACACACAATGCAACTCGACTTTTCTTCTTGGTGGGAGGTACTTTCTGATGGCTTAAACCTCCAAGTTTCGTAAAAGCAGGAAAATATTCGACCTCAAACATTGACCTTGGCGTCAGAGAGCTTAGGGAGGACGTCTTGACCGTACCGGAAGGATGCCGACGCCTTATTTAGAGCCCTGACGCAATGGTAAAAGTCAGCAGTGTTCGTGTATCTCTGAGGCATCCTTCCTAAGTTGTCTGAAGCAAAGGTCAATGTTCGAGGGCGTATAATACCCTATTTTATATAATTTTGAGGTATAAATAATAGGAGACTGATACTACCCAGGGAACAATTTTTATTTTATTTTATTACTCAGCGTTATTCTCAGCTTCTAAAAAGCGTAAAGTTCAGAATACATGTAAAGGTATGGAGCTTCGTCTAGCTTGTGTATTTTTATGTATGATTTTGTATGTGTGTGTATGAGAGAACGTGTAGACCAGTGTGAGGCAATCAAACTAATAACTTGTAGCTCTGATTTAAGAAAGCTGAACGCTTAGTTATATGGAAATGGGAGAGAAATTAAGTCAAAGTGCCCTCGGCCATCACATAGTGCCCTCGGCCATCACATAGTGCCCTCGGCCATCACATAGTGCCCTCGGCCATCACATAGTGCCCTCGGCCATCACATAGTGCCCTCGGCCATCACATAGTGCCCTCGGCCATCACATAGTGCCCTCGGCCATCACATAGTGCCCTCGGCCACACATAGTGCCCTCGGCCATCACATAGTGCCCTCGGCCATCACATAGTGCCCTCGGCCATCACATAGTGCCCTCGGCCAACACATAGTGCCCTCGGCCAACACATAGTGCCCTCGGCCATCACATAGTGCCCTCGGCCATTACATAGTGCCCTCGGCCAGCACATAGTGCCCTCGGCCATCACATAGTGCCCTCGGCCATCACATAGTGCCCTCGGCCAACACATAGTGCCCTCGGCCATCACATAGTGCCCTCGGCCATCACATAGTGCCCTCGGCCATCACATAGTGCCCTCGGCCATCACATAGTGCCCTCGGCCATCACATAGTGCCCTCGGCCATCACATAGTGCCCTCGGCCACACATAGTGCCCTCGGCCATCACATAGTGCCCTCGGCCATCACATAGTGCCCTCGGCCATCACATAGTGCCCTCGGCCATCACATAGTGCCCTCGGCCACCACATAGTGCCCTCGGCCAACACATAGTGCCCTCGGCCAACACATAGTGCCCTCGGCCATCACATAGTGCCCTCGGCCATCACATAGTGCCCTCGGCCATCACATAGTGCCCTCGGCCACCACATAGTGCCCTCGGCCACCACATAGTACCCTCCAAAATGAAATACTCTCCATTTGACCCCTCCAGGCACGGGCTGTCCTCCACCTGCACACACACACACACGGTTGAGAGGCGGGACCAAAGAGCCAAAGCTCAACCCCCGCAAGCACAACTAGGTGAGAACACAGTACCCTCCCTACCAATTTCCTCTTTCAAATTAACTTAACAACTTCCACCCGGAATGAAAGAAGAGTTCTAAACTTGTGAAAAACAGTTTCCCTTTCCTGCTAATTCTATTTCCATCCCTCATTTTATTCAGCGATGAAATATCCTCCTGAATTTTTCTATGCATAAATCGTGTACTTTACTCGACATTAGGGTACATGATGCGAGGATTTCTGATATTACTGTTGAAGAGGAGAAAGTGGTGGTTATGATCTTTTGATGACGAATGTAGGGAATTGTTAAGAGTTACTGGCTGTCTCGAAAGACCATTAGGAGGTCCAGTTGTCTCCTTGATAGACTTTAAGTGACACCCGTGTCAAGTTGAAGTGTGTACTCACTTAGTTGTATTCGACTAGCTGTGCTTGCGGGGGTTGAGCTTCGGCTCTTTGGTCGCGCTTCATAACTGTCAGTTAACTGGTGTACAGGTTCCTGAGCCTATTGGGCTCTATCATATCTACACTTGGAACTGTGTTTGGGGTCTGCCTCCACCATATCACTTCCTAGTGCATTCCATTTATTACTATTCTGACACTCACTAAATTATTTCTAATGTCTCTATGGCTCATTTGGGCCCAGAATTTCCACCTATGTCCCCTAATGCGTGTGACTCTTGTGTTAAATAAACTGTGATTATCTACCTTATCAATTCCTTTTAGAATCTTGTATGTGGTAATCATGTCCCCCTAACTCTTCTGTCTTCCAGCGACGTGAGGTTTAATCACCATAGTCTCTCCTCGTACTCATACCCCTCAGCTCGGGTACTAGTCTGGTGGCAAACCTCTGAACCTTCTCCAATTTAATCTTATACTTGACGAGATAGGGATTCCATGCTTGAGCTGCATATTCCAGGACTGGTCTGACATATGTGGTGTACAAGGTTCTGAATGATTCCTTACACAGTTTCTAAAGGCCCGTACACAGAGGAAATCACATTATCGTCATGTATCGATGAACAAATCAGCCTGTTCTTAATAAAAAGAATTATGTTACTGATAGTTTCCTTGTTATGTAGTCATTAGCTGTTATTGCCATATTGATGTCATGCTTCTGGTGTGATGTCCTTCTGTTGATGTCCTTCTGTTGATGTCCTTCTGCTTTTATCTTACTGTTGGTGAGTGAAAACGGAGGGTGGGTAGCAACAACGGAAATTACGCCATTAGTGGTTAATAAGAGCAACGGTACAACGGTACACACAATAAGAAAGGTTTGATAAACAGCTTACTGTGAGAACCTGTGTACGAGACCCTGTGTACGAGACTGTCATTACCTCATCAAAGTCCTTTANGGCGAGGCGGGGCGGGGTGTCCTTCTTAGGGCGGGGCGGGGCGGGGCAGGGGTGTCCTTCTTGGGGCGGGGCGGGGCAGGGGGTGTCCTTCTTGGGGCGGGAAGGGTGTCCTTCTTAGGGCGGGGCGCTTTGTCCTTCTTAGGGCCGGGCGGGGCGGGGGGTGTCCTTCTTGGGCGGGGTGGGGAGGGGGGTCTTGACAAGTCCATATAGATATGGTAATGATGGTGATGAGATAGTAAATTGATTAAGAAGATCTTTATGTTTACTTAACAACTTCCTCCAGCTGCTATTCGACTTGTCAAGACGCATAAGCCTAACAATCCCATGAGGCCTATCATCAGTTCTGTGGGGTCCATTTCTTACAAGCTTTCCAAATGGCTTACCAAAATCTTGTCCCCATTGTTAGGAACTATTCCCTCTTCTCCTTTGACCAATTCTCTTGAATTAGTTAACAAATTGAATAGTGTTCCTGTCACTCCTGATGTAAAGTTAATCAGTTTTGACGTTTGTTCCTTGTTCACAAAGGTACCGGTTGATGATATACTTGATTATCTTGCTCGTGAACTAATGAGCCATGTTTTACCTCTTTCTGCTGATATTGTTGTGCTTCTTGTTAAGTTGTGCATTAAGGAATGTAAATTTACCTTTAATAATAATTATTATCTGCAGACTTTTGGAATGGCAATGGGGAATCCTTTATCGCCATTGCTTTCAAACTTGTACATGGAATTCTTCGAAAAGAAATTTGTTTACAAAATTACCCCTGGAATCATTCCATGGTTTAGATATGTTGATGATATTTTGTGTATATGACTTTCAGATGTAAACACAGACGAATTTGTAGCTAAACTTAATGATCAAGTCACCTCTATAAAATTTACTAAGTAGTTTGAAATTGATAAATGTTTGCCATTCCTCGATGTAGTTATTCACAGGGAAGATTTTTCACTAAAGTTTAGTGTCTACAGAAAACCTACGAATAATTTATCTTATATTTTTTATTTCTCAGGGCATAGATACAACGTGAAAAAATACATTTTTTCTTCAATGTATCTAAGAGCTCTTCGAGTTGTGAGTCCAGAATTCTTAGATGAAGAGTTTAAGAATATTGATTCTATTGGTTTCAAGCTTTGTTATCCGCTGAGTTTTTTGGAAGTTTGCCGTAACAAAGCACGTCGTACATATTATAATAATATATGCAGTGAAAAAATTCGCCCAAAGAGTGTGTTATGTTTACCATATTTCTCTGGGTTTGCGAATATTGTCAAGGCCTTGAAACTTTTTAATATACATGTAATGTTTAGCTACGAAAATACTGTTGGTAAGCTATTAGTTAGAAACAGCCGTCGTAGTGATAATTGTGTCATTTATATAATATCTTGTAAAGACTGTAATAAGTTCTATGTTGGGCAAACATCTAAAGATTTGAAATGTAGAATTTCGCAACATAAACACTCTGTAAGACATGGCCAATTGTCTAATGTTTTGTTTGTTCATTTGTCAGAAAATGCTCACCAAATTGATTGTGAGATGGCTTCTTCAACAACGAATTGTAAAAGCACTTATAACAGGAATATGATTGAATCTGCTTTAATACAGAATACAAAAGAATGTAATTTGAACATTAGCAGTGGTTTATATAACTTAGATCCATTTTTGATAGATCAATTAAAGGGCGATTTGAAATGTAGAATAATATATATATATATATATATATATATATATATATATATATATATATATATATATATATATATATATATATATATATATATATATATATATATATATATATATATAGCACGTGGAAGGAATGTGGATAGGTATCTGTAATAGGATAGAGAGAAGGAATGGTGCTCATCCACTTAGGCAGTCTTGAACGCTGGAGCATATTAAACGCCCAACCACTTGCACCGGACGGTAGAGCGATGGTCTCGCTTCTTGCATGTTGGCGTTCAATCCCCGACCGTCCAAGTTGTTGGGCACCATTTCTATCTTCTATCCTATCCTAAATCTCTATTGTTTCCAAGTGTTATTTTGTCGTAATGTATTATTGATTTCTCCTGTATTACATTACCCTACCTGCAAGAAGCATGGCCGTCCCTCTACCGTCCCGTCCAAGTGCCTGAAGAAGACTGTGTTTAGTCCTACGGCTTTAATTACGTCTAGATCCTTAAGCTGCTTCCTCATCACATCTGTTGCAACTTCCTTGTTGTTTAATTTCTCACTCAAGGGTGTCCTGTCCTCCACCCCTGGGAGGTGCACTCTGTTCACTCTTATCTGAACTCTTCCTTTAAGCTGTTACAACCCAATGTAGTTCTTTGTACCTAAAATAATAATTACTTTATTGTTTACAGTTTCCTCTTGGTTGTACTTTACCAATTGATGCTTAATCACTATTGCTTCTGCGTTTCTATTTTGATTCTCTCGTATTCGTTCTTTCTCGATTACAGTTGCTTCAGATTTCCTCTGTTCTGTTTTCATGTACTTTTTGCAAGTTCTTCTACTTTTCTTCTGGTTTCAAGTCGTTGTCTCTTAAACCACCGACTGACCATATGCCCCTTTGTGATGGACTAGATCTATCTTGTGAACAATGCTGGGCCCCATTGTTCATTATGCCTCTCACACATGTTTCTCACATTATCTCTCACCGCACTCCACTAATTCCCCTAATTTGGCATTTTCCCATTTTCTGTTTACTGGACTCTATTCTTCTCTCTTTCTGCCCACTTACTTTAGTTTACATAAGATTTATGTTCTCAAGTATCGGTACATAGCGTTCCATGGCTTCTAGTGGCGCTGCCTGGTCTCTTAATTCAGCGTCCGCCTCATCCTGAACCGCACAAGATGTGCACGATGATTGGTGTATCTATTTAAAATTTATTTAGAATTGTTTTTAGAAAAAAATCTATTTAGAAATGAATTGAAACCTCACGATTAGAATGTGCTCCTTTTCCAAGAGCAATTGCTGTTGCCATTTGTCTGTTTAATGCAGTCCTTCTTCTCTTATATTGCTGGCCGGGGAGTCTGGGTTTTGGTGGTGGGTTTTACACAGCTGCCACCACTATTTTGCCTGCATGTGTTACATTAACTTTTGTGACTCTCTATATAAATTTGTATCTGTGACTCACAAACTTTCACCCCCACGAGAGTATCAGTGCTAAAACCTTAATTCCTCTACATCACACACACAAATCCCAATAGCGTGATAAATCAAATGAACACATTCACAAGGGCCGTGATGACGGTTCGAACCTACGTCCGAGATAATCCCAGACGCGCCTTAGTCGATTGCTCCACGACATGGTCAAAAGAATTGCAACCAGGAGTGTTACTGCTCTCACACGGATCCTGCAGCCTCTCCGAGGCTTTGTTCATTTGGTGTATCACGCTATTGTGATTTCTGTGTGTACTGAAGTAAGGGCGAAGAGGTAGAACAGCTTGTTGACAGAGTCCGGGTGCATGGGGGAATTGTGTAAAACCCTGGTTTGTGTCTCGGAGAGGCTGCATCCGTGTGAGAGCAGTAGCACTCCCGGTTTCAATTCTTTTGACCATGTCGTGACGCAATCTAATAAGGCGCATCTGGGATTATCTCGGACGTGGGTTCGAACCCTCATCACGGCCCTTGTGGATTTGTTCACTTAATTCCTCTATTTCTGTGTTCTTGTAATGATCTGGCTGCCTCTGGGAAACACTGCACCAGCAGCCGTCTCGAGAAGTTTGGTTCCTACACGGCTGTGATAAAGAGGCATCTCACGTGCGATCTTTCAGCTCATGTGCTTTATTGGAGATTCCATCTGTATTTGCATACTAGATCTTACAAGTTTCC
>WNGS01164437.1:24662984-24679809 GCA_020271785.1 Procambarus virginalis
AACATAAATCATATGTAAACTAAAGTAAGTGGGCAGAAAGAGAGAAGAATGGAGTCCAGTAAACAGAAAATGGGAAAATGCTAAATTAGGGGAATTACTGGAGTGCGGTGAGAAATAATGTGAGAAACATGTGTGAGAGGCATAATGAACAATGGGGCCCAGCATTGTTCACAAGATAGATCTAGTCCATCACAAAGGGGCATATGGTCAGTCGGTGGTTTAAGAGACAACGACTTCAAACCAGAAGAAAAGTAGAAGAACTTGCAAAAAGTACATGAAAACAGAACAGAGGAAATCTGAAGCAACTGTAATCGAGAAAGAACAAATACGTGAGAATCAAAATAGAAACGCAGAAGCAATAGTGATTAAGCATCAATTGGTAAAGTACAACCAAGAGGAAATTGTAAACAATAAAGTATTTATTATTTTAGGTACAAAGAACTACATTGGGTTGTAACAGCTTAAAGGAAGAGTTCAGATAAGAGTGAACAGAGTGCACCTCCCAGGGGTGGAGGACAGGACACCCTTGAGTGAGAAATTAAACAACAAGGAAGTTGCAACAGATGTGATGAAGAAGCAGCTTAAGGATCTAGATGTAATTAAAGCCGTAGGATTAGACACCGTCTTCTTCAGGCACTTGGACGGGACGGTAGAGCGACGGCCATGCTTCTTGCAGGTAGGGTAATGTAATACAGGAGAAATCATTAATAAATGAAGACAAAATAACACTTGGAAACAATAGAGATTTAGGATAGGGCAGAAGATAGGAATGGTGCCCAACCACTTGGACGGTCGGGGATTGAACGCCAACACGCAAGAAGCGAGACCATCGTTCTACCGTCCGGTGCAAGTGGTTGGGCGTTTAATATGTTCCAGCGTTCAAGACTGCATAAGTGGTTGAGCACCATTCCTTCTCTCCATCTTTTACAGATACCTACCCACATTCCTTCCACGTGCTATATATATATATATATATGTCGTACCTAGTAGCCAGAACGCACTTCTCAACCTACTATGCAAGGCCTGAGTTGCCTAATAAGCCAAGTTTTCATGAATTAATATATTTTCTCTAATTTTTTCTTATGAAATGATAAAGCTACCCATTTCATTATGTATGAGGTCAATTTTTTTTATTGGAGTTAGAATTAACGTAGTTATATGACCGAACCTAACCAACCCTACCTAACCTAACCTAACCTATCTTTATAGGTTAGGTTAGGTTAGGTAGCCGAAAAAGTTAGGTTAGGTTAGGTTAGGTAGGTTAGGTAGTCAAAAACAATTAATTCATGAAAACTTGGCCTATTATGCAAATCGGGCCTTGCATAGTAGGCTGAGAAGTGCGTTCTGGCTACTAGGTACGACATATATATATATATATATATATATATATATATATATATATATATATAAAATATATATATATATATATATATATATATTATTCTACATTTCAAATCGCCCTTTAATTGATCTATCAAAATGGATCTAAGTTAAATAAACCACTGCTAATGTTCAAATTACATTCTTTTGTATTCTGTATTAAAGCAGATTCAATTACGTTCCTGTTATAAGTGCTTTTACAATTTGTTATTGAAGACGCCATCTCACAAACAATTTGGTGAGCATTTTCTGACAAATGAACAAACAAAACATTAGACAATTGGCCCTGTCTTACAGAGTATTTATGTTGCGAAATTCTACATTTCAAATCTTTAGATGTTTGCCCAACATAGAACCTATTACAGTCTTTACAAGATATTTTATAAATGACACAATTATCACTACGAGGGCTGTTCCTAACTAATAGCTTACCAACAGTGTTTTCGTAGCTAAACATTACATGTATATTAAAAAGTTTCAAAAGGCCTTGACAATATTCTCAAACCAGAGAAATATGGTAAACATAACACATTCTTTGGGCGAATTCTTTCACTGCATATATTATTATAATATGTACGACGTGCTTTGTTACGGCAAACTTCCAAAAAACTCAGTGGTTACCAATTTGAAACCAATAGAATCAATATTCTTAAACTCTTCATCTAAGAATTCTGGACTCACAACTCGAAGAGCTCTTAGGTACATTGAAGAAATAATGAATTTTTTCACATTGTATCTATGCCCTGAGAAATAATGAACATAAGATAAATTATTCGTAGGTTTTCTGTACACACTAAACTTTAGTGAAAAATCTTCCCTATGAATAAATACATCTAGGAATGGCAAACATTTATCAATTTCAAACTACTTAGTAAATTTTATAGAGGTGACTTGATCATTAAGTTTAGCTACAAATTCGTCTGTGTTTACATTTGAAGGCCATATACACAAAATATCATCAACATATCTAAACCATGGAATGATTCCAGGGGTAATTTTTAAACAAATTTCTTCTCGAAAAATTCCATGTATAAGTTTGAAAGCAATGGCAATAAAGGATTCCCCATTGCCATTCTAAAAGTCTGCAGATAATAATTATTATTAAAGGTAAATTTACATTCTTTAATGCACAACTTAACAAGAAGCACAACAATATCAGCAGAAAGAGGTAAAACATGGCTCATTAGTTCACGAGCAAGATAATCAAGTATATCATCAACCGGTACCTTTGTGAACAAGGAACAAACGTCAAAACTGATTAACTGTACCTCAGGAGTGACAGGAACACTATTCAATTTGTTAACTAATTCAAGAGAATTGGTCAAAGGAGAAGAGGGAATAGTTCCTAACAATGGGGACAAGATTTTGGTAAGCCATTTGGAAAGCTTGTAAGAAATGGACCCCACAGAACTGATGATAGGCCTCATGGGATTGTTAGGCTTATGCGTCTTGACAAGTCGAATAGCAGCTGGAGGAAGTTGTTAAGTAAACATAAAGATCTTCTTAATCAATTTACTATCTCATCACCTTCATTACCATATCTATATGGACTTGTCAAGACCCCCCTCCCCACCCCGCCCCAAGAAGGACACCCCCCGCCCCGCCCGGCCCTAAGAAGGACAAAGCGCCCCGCCCTAAGAAGGACACCCTTCCCGCCCCAAGAAGGACACCCCTGCCCCGCCCCGCCCAAGAAGGATACCCCCTGCCCCGCCCCGCCCCGCCCTAAGAAGGACACCCCCGCCCCGCCTCGCCCTAAGACGGACACCCCCGCCCAGCCCTAAGAAGGACACCCCCGCCCCGCCCCGCCCTAAGAAGGACAGCCCCGCCCCGCCCCGCCCTAAGAAGGACACCCCCGCCCCGCCCCGCCCTAAGAAGGACACCCCCGCCCCGCCCCGATCCAAGAAGGACACCCCTGCCGCGCCCCGCCCCACACTGCCCCTAAATGAACAGCACCCCCCGACCCCGCCTGGCCCGGCCCCACCCCGCCCCGCCCCAAGGACAAATGGTCCTGCCAGAAATCTCACGTCTGCAAGTCAGGTAAAATGTATATTTACCAGGTTGTCCTGCCAGGCCCAAGTTGGAGGGTCGGTGTTCTTAACTTGGAGGTGGTGGGTAACTTGAGCAAGTTTACGACCCACCTGGAGGTGTCTCCAGGCGACCCTTCACACTCATCTCTACCGCCTGCTGGAAAGGTCACCAGCCGGCCCTCACTATCCACCATGGTGTGTACAGGTGGAGGGACAGGTGGTGGACAGGTAATGGATGGGGGCCACTAGGTAACTCTCCACTACCACCTTCTTGTTGACCTCAACACAGTGACGGCGCCTACAGTCTTAGGGACCTCCGTGCGAACTTAAGAGACAACTGAGTCTTGGTGTCTTGGCCACACATCAGCACCTCTTAAGACTTCAGCTTCCTGATGTCAGCAGCACCTCGGCGTTCTCGGTCACCACTAGGGAGACTTGTGGTGATTACAGTGTCATTATAACAACAATTTGGCACCGTTTTAGTGGCTATATCGGAGCTTCCTCTCACAGTGACGTCTGGCCGTGAAATAGCCGGATTGTCTCCCCAGAAGCTGTCAGAAATTCCATTGTCATGTATTTGGTATGCGGGGAGAAGCGCCTGCTGGTCGGCGGGGCCTGCTGTAAGCCTGCTGGTCGGCGGGCCCTGTTGTTGTAAGCCTGCTGGTCGGTGGGGCCTGCTGTAAGCCCGCTGGTCGGCGGGCCCTGCTGTAAGCCTGCTGGTCGGCGGGGCCTGCTGTAAGCCTGCTGGTCGGCGGGGCCTGCTGTAAGCCTGCTGGTCGGCGGGCCCTGCTGTAAGCCTGCTGGTCGGCGGGGCCTGCTGGTCGGCGGGGCCTGCTGTAAGCCTGCTGGTCGGCGGGCCCTGTTGTTGTAAGCCTGCTGGTCGGTGGGGCCTGCTGTAAGCCCGCTGGTCGGCGGGCCCTGCTGTAAGCCTGCTGGTCGGCGGGGCCTGCTGTAAGCCTGCTGGTCGGCGGGGCCTGCTGTAAGCCTGCTGGTCGGCGGGCCCTGCTGTAAGCCTGCTGGTCGGCGGGGCCTGCTGTAAGCCTGCTGGTCGGCGGGGCCTGCTGTAAGCCTGCTGGTTGGCGGGCCCTGGTGTAAGCCTGCTGGTTGGCGGGCCCTGCTGTAAGCCTGCTGGTCGGCGGGCCCTGCTGTAAGCCTGCTGGTCGGCGGGGCCTGCTGGTCGGCGGGGCCTGCTGTAAGCCTGCTGGTCGGCGGGGCCTGCTGTAAGCCTGCTGGTCGGCGGGGCCTGCTGTAAGCCTGCTGGTTGGCGGGCCCTGGTGTAAGCCTGCTGGTTGGCGGGCCCTGCTGTAAGCCTGCTGGTCGGCGGGGCCTGCTGTAAGCCAGCTGGTCGGCGGGGCCTGCTGTAAGCCAGCTGGTCGGCGGGGCCTACTGTAAGCCTGCTGGTCGGCGGGGCCTGCTGTAAGCCAGCTGGTCGGCGGGGCCTCCTGTAAGCCTGCTGGTCGGCGGGGCCTGCTGTAAGCCTGCTGGTCGGCGGGGCCTGCTGTAAGCCAGTTGGTCGGCGGGGCCTACTGTAAGCCTGCTGGTCGGCGGGGCCTGCTGTAAGCCAGCTGGTCGGCGGGGCCTGCTGTAAGCCTGCTGGTCGGCGGGGCCTGCTGTAAGCCTGCTGGTTGGCGGGCCCTGCTGTAAGCCTGCTGGTCGGCGGGGCCTGCTGTAAGCCTGCTGGTCGGCGGGGCCTGCTGTAAGCCTGCTGGTTGGCGGGCCCTGGTGTAAGCCTGCTGGTCGGCGGGCCCTGCTGTAAGCCTGCTGGTCGGCGGGGCCTGCTGTAAGCCTGCTGGTTGGCGGGCCCTGGTGTAAGCCTGCTGGTCGGCGGGCCCTGCTGTAAGCCTGCTGGTCGGCGGGCCTTGCTGTAAGCCTGCTGGTTGGCGGGGCCTGCTGTATGCCAGCTGGTCGGCGGGGCCTGCTGTAAGCCAGCTGGTCGGCGGGGCCTGCTGTAAGCCAGCTGGTCTATCTCCACGTAGCGCGGGTGTTTGATACTGATGGTACAAGTAGCCAGGTGTTGGTCCATTACTTCGCCCCCACATGCTATCCTCTCCCCATATGGATATCATGTGCTATATAGTCTGTGATGTGATCTGGAATAGAGCAGTACTATCCTGGCAGGTGTTGCATCAATCTCACATTAACACAAAAAGAGAAAATAAATTAAAATAAAACTACTGGGTCCTTTTACGGTGTGCCAATTGTGGGCAAAAAACCAAGAGAATAAAAATTTCAAACATTTAATATAACAAAAAATGACTTTAATTTTACACAAAATGATAAGTAACAATTAATATAAAACAAAACCCCCTTAACCACTTGGCTTAAACACACTCCAAAGATAAATATACACAAGTGAATTTACGTTAATGACAAAGGTGAAGGAAATAATTTAGAAAAACGCTACGGCGTCTACAGTCACTCGTAGGCGAGGATAGATGTGGAAGCAGTGAGTACTAGAAGGGTAATCTGCTGTGCTGGATTTGATTGATGAAGTTTAAGCCACCCAAGAGATGGCACGGGCATGAATAGCCCGTAAGCTGTGCTAGACGCTGGCTAGCCTTTACATATGGGCGGTGACGTCAGACTGGCGCGAATTCTGGAGCTGTAGATGAGGAACCAGCAGGATAGTGACCATCTTGATAGTTTGCTGGTGGTGTCTGGTGGTGGGTGAGACTGCACGTGTGAGGCTCTCGTGGAAGGTAGGTTGGAGGGGGGGGGGGTGTCTAGACAATACGTTTTGGCACATATTGTTGTTGTTGTTTCTTGATGTTGGATCATGCTGATATGTAGGTGGTAAGGAAGAGGCAGAGTCTACTGCTATGCAGGAGATAACTGTAACAAGTCATATTGGTCTACCTCTTTGTCTTGGTTATTACCTAACCTTGCCTCTTGTCACACAAAGAATGATGCGCCCACATACTAAAAAATGGCACCGTTTTAACTCGGCTGCAAGTGACAGCTTCCTCTGAGTGAAATAGTCCGCTCGAGAAGTCTACTGGTTGATACAGAGTAAATTCTACATATGTATTCAGGAATAAAGGTCTCTATTGAAATTATTTAAATATAAACATTGTGAGCCTAAAATCTATATTGCATAAGTTTAGATTTAGGAAAGACCTGGGTAAAGACTGGTTTAGAAACACGATAGATTTGTTGAACCTAGTTATCGTCGAACCATCGTTTTAGTTATACGATAGACGTGTGATCACTTGATTGTTTCAAGCATAGGTTAGACATAAATATGAATGAGTTTGGTTGGATGTTCAATAAGGGCTATGTTCACAAAATTTCTCACCTGACCCAGCTTCGTGGGCACCTAGAAGTTGGCAACAACAATACAAGGCGCTCAGCTAGTAGGAGCTTCATGCTGACTGTCACTCTCAAGACCATCACTCCACCGGCAATCATTCATTCCTAGGCTGACTCGTATTTAAAGCAAGCACTTTCAACACGCAGACCTGTGTGACACCAAGCGACCCGACCCCGCCAAGGCTCCAGCTTCATCTTACCATAGTTATCTTGAGGTTATCTTGAGATGATTTCGGGGCTTTAGTGTCCCCGCGGCCCGGTCCTCGACCAGGTCTCCACCCCCAGGAAGCAGCCCGTGACAGCTGACTAACACCCAGGTACCTATTTTACTGCTAGGTAACAGGGGCATAGGGTGAAAGAAACTCTGCCCATAGTTTCTCGCCGGCGCCTGGGATCGAACCCAGGACCACAGGATCACAAGTCCAGCGTGCTGTCCGCTCGGCCGACCGGCTCCCTTTACTTAATGGTAACTTAATATTAAACATAGTTTATTCCTAATGGAAGACTTAATAAGATCATTTAATAAATTGTTTTAACAATTAGGCTTCAGATAGACTGATGTAGGGTAACAACTCTTAGATTACATTTTCATTTTACAATTTACATTTCAGAGAGAGAGTGAGTGAGTGAGTGAGTGAGTGAGTGAGTGAGTGAGTGAGTGAGTGAGTGAGTGAGTGAGTGAGTGAGTGAGTGAGTGAGTTAGAGAGCATGGGGGGTTATGAGTGCCCTATGCACCCCTCCTAAAGTATGCAGCCCCTTCCCGGATCCCCTGCCCTTCATTATTCATCAGACTGTTGAGCAAAGTGGAGAGCCGGGCAAGGAGGCTCATCTCTAGTCTTGACCAAGTCTGGTGGGAAGGTCTGAACATCAGAACCTGCATCATCAACGTGGCGTTGGTGAACTTATTGTTAAGTCCAAGGCCAACATTCTCAGAGTTCCACACCTGGCCGAACCTTGTGAAGAAGCAGTAGTTGGCGCCCACGGCACTACACTCTCAACCTTCAACCAGTCTCATGCTGGAAGTGGCATTCTCAAGACCACCACTCCATCAGCGAGCATTCACTCCCAGGCTGACTCGCATCTGCAACTTGTTCGCTCAACAGGTTGATAAACGAGAGATCAGGTCAACTGATCACCTGAAGGCTCTACACACAGTTGACTACAGGCTCATCCTGTCTCCTTTATGAATGTTACTTAGAGTTAAATAAAGTTTATTCCTAATGATGCATTTAATAGGTTCATGAAATACATGGGTCTCTAGGAGCAGGTTTCGACTGAATTGAGGTAGGATTACAACTCTTGCTTGTAGTTTCATCAGGTACCTGTTCCTTATATCATAGATAATTTGCTTCAAATAACATTCTCATGTAATAAGTGAGTTTCAGGAGCAGGCTTCAGATGAGCTGAAGAGGATAACAGCGCTTGGAGCTTGGAGCTTGACAGATCCCAGCCCTTACACACACCATGGTGGTGGAGGTCCAGCCCTTACACACACCATGGTGGTGGAGGTCCAGCCCTTACACACACCATGGTGGTGGAGGTCCAGCCCTTACACACACCATGGTGGTGGAGGTCCAGCCCTTACACACACCATGGTGGTGGAGGTCCAGCCCTTACACACACCATGGTGGTGGAGGCCCAGCCCTTACACACACCATGGTGGTGGAGGTCCAGCCCTTACACACACCATGGTGGTGGAGGTCCAGCCCTTACACACCCATGGTGGTGGAGGTCCAGCCCTTACACACACCATGGTGGTGGAGGTCCAGCCCTTACACACACCATGGTGGTGGAGGTCCAGCCCTTACACACACACCATGGTGGTGGAGGTCCAGCCCTTACACACACCATGGTGGTGGAGGTCCAGCCCTTACACACACCAGGTGGTGGAGGTCCAGCCCTTACACACACCATGGTGGTGGAGGCCCAGCCCTTACACACACCATGGTGGTGGAGGCCCAGCCCTTACACACACCATGGTGGTGGAGGTCCAGCCCTTACACACACCATGGTGGTGGAGGTCCAGCCCTTACACACACCATGGTGGTGGAGGTCCAGCCTTACACACACCATGGTGGTGGAGCCCAGCCCTTACACACACCATGGTAGTGGAGGCCCAGCCCTTACACACACCATGGTGGTGGAGGTCCAGCCCTTACACACACACCATGGTGGTGGAGGTCCAGCCCTTACACACACCATGGTGGTGGAACCCAGCCCTTACACAAACCCGGGCCGGGTAAGCCCATCGGCCACTGTGTACTCTGCACCGCCCCAACACTTTAGTGAAGGTTTTGACCTGTGCCACCACCGCCTAAGGCGGAGAGTGGCGACGCGACAATAAAGGCCGCCTCAGATATGCATGAAGCAGTTGAAGCCTTTTCCAGTTTGTATTTCCTTATGGTTTACTACGTCTTAATCTTTCCATTTGATAATGATCTTTAAAATAGTTTATTTTCTTATTTATGTTTTAGGTAATTTTGCTGTTATTATGTGTTTTTGTTTTAGCACTAATGATGGAATATATTCTCCCAAACATTTGTTTTGAACAAATTAATGGGAATTTATATTTTATGTGATACTACTGTTCCTCATAAGACTGAAATTTCCAAGAGGAAAATCTATCTCTGAAATAAATAAATAAATAATATATATATATATATATAATATATATATATAATATATATATATATATATATATATATAATTATATATATATATATATATATATATATAACCGAAAAAGTAAGATTAATATTCTAACACGAATTTTCTCAATATTTCTTATGTTTCTTTTCACTGTCGATGGTAATTAAAATAATTAATTACCATCGTGTGTAATCATTTAGCAAGTGTGTAATCATTTTTATTTCTAGTCTGACACGACACTTGAACGCGTTTCATAATAACTTATTACATTTTCAAAGACTTTAGTTTACACACACAAAACTATAACCTGCAAACACTAAACAGAGTTTTACTATGCTATCATTTAAACAACCTTCGTCTTATATACTCGCATTTGGGTGAGGTGATATGTTACAACAGTTTTGGATGAGGTGAGCAAACTTTCAACACAAGACAGAACACGGTGCAATGGGTATTGCAAAAAGAGACCAACGTCGTCTATGCCTTCAAATGCCCACTTGGGACTGTAAGCCTCAAGAACTCAGTATATAGGCAAGACAACAACATCTCCTTCCAGGCGTTTAACGATGCATAAGCAACAGGGCTCCATTAAGGAACATATAATCTCTTCCCACACCAGACCATCACCAGAGAAGTCTTAACAAACAACACAGAAATCATCGATAGATACAGCGATAGCAGGCGGCTTGACATCTGCGAGGCACTACACATCAAGAAGTCAACACCAGCAATCAACAGCCAATTAATGCACAACTATATTCTACCCACTTCAAGACTCCGCACCAATATAGAAGCATCAAGAAATATGGGCCAATAGGCCCTTTGCAGTTACTTCCATTCTTACCTTTAATTTATCCAATTTATACCCAATGCACCGTGTTCTGTCTTGTGTTGAAAGTTTGCTCTGTCTTGTGTTGAAAGTTTTGTTCACCTCATCCAGAACTGTTGTAACATATCACCTCACCCAAATGCGAGTATATAAGATAAAAGCTGTTTTAATGATAGCATAGTAGAACTCTGTTAAGTGTTTGCAGGTTATAGTTGTGTGTGTGTAAACTAAAGTCTTTGAAAATGTAATAAGTTATTACGAAACGCGTTCAAGTGTCGCGTCAGACTAGAAATAAAATGAATTTTGGAGAATTCATTTTTCAATTACCATCGACAGTAAAAAAAAATACTACACTTTGATATTTTCTTCTCCTACCACCCCTATTCTTTTGGTATGTGTGTATATTTATCTAACTTTATTTGAAAATGTCATTACACACAAAACAGTTACAATATCGATTACATGCAGGGTACAAGGCTGCTTGTCACAAGTTGAATAGCTAATGCAGCTCCTCAGATGGTGGGCAGGAACCATGGATGCAGTGAGCATTTCCTCTTTGGATTGCCACACTAAGGCGCTGAAAAAGAAAACTGGCAGCTCTAGGGTCTCTAGTTGTTTCGATTAGCTTAGACCCCAACTCCTTCAAAAAGCTAGCAGCACTTTTACCCCAGGCACCAAGTGTCTCTGAGGCAATGGGGACAAAATTGTAGTGGTGCTCAAGGTCTCTGTATTTACGTGACTCGGCCGCTTCCCGGTGATTGGCAGCTCCTCCTGCTTGTGTAGCATTGAGGTCAACATAGGTATTGGCTAAAGTTGAAACGCAAGTGTAGTCTCACACCAACTGTCTACCATTCTTCCAGGGGTTCACCGTGATATATATATATATATATATATATATATATATATATATATATATATATATAATATATATATATATATAATATATATATATATATATATATATATATATATGTGTGTGTGTGTGTGTGTGTGTGTACATACAAAAGAATGGAGGTGGTAGGAGAAGAAAATATTAGTGTTCAGTAAGAAACCACAAGGTCTTCTCTGAATACGTTTTATTTTCTTCTCTGAGGCTATGGGTCCCCACATTGGCACCAGAGGTGGTACCCTCACAAACTTAAGTGTTGCCGGAGGACCACTACCAGTAACTTAAGTGTTGCCGGAGGACCACTACCAGTAACTTAAGTGTTGCCGGAGGACCACTACCAGTAACTTAAGTGTTGCCGGAGGACCACTACCAGTAACTTTGTGTTGCCGGAGGACCACTACCAGTAACTTTGTGTTGCCGGAGGGACCACTACCAGTAACCTCCGGCAACACTAAGTTACTGGTAGTGGTCCTCTGGCAACACTAAGTTACTGGTAGTGATCCCTCCGGCAACACAAAGTTACTGGTAGTGGTCCTCCGGCAACACTTAAGTTACTGGTAGTGGTCCTCCGGCAACACTTAAGTTACTGGTAGTGGTCCTCCGGCAACACTAAGTTACTGGTAGTGGTCCTCCGGCAACACTTAAGTTGCTGGTAGTGGTCCTCCGGCAACACTTAAGTTACTGATAGTGGTCCTCCGGCAACACTTAAGTTACTGGTAGTGGTCCTCCGGCAACACTAAGTTACTGGTAGTGGTCCTCCGGCAACACTTAAGTTACTGGTAGTGGTCCTCCGGCAACACTAAGTTACTGGTAGTGGTCCTCCGGCAACACTAAGTTACTGGTAGTGGTCCTCCGGCAACACTAAGTTACTGGTAGTGGTCCTCCGACAACACTTAAGTTACTGGTAGTGGTCCTCCGGCAACACTAAGTTACTGGTAGTGGTCCTCCGGCAACACAAAGTTACTGGTAGTGGTCCTCCGGCAACACTAAGTTACTGGTAGTGGTCCTCCGGCAACACTTAAGTTACTGGTAGTGGTCCTCCGGCAACACTAAGTTACTGGTAGTGGTCCTCCGGCAACACTAAGTTACTGGTAGTGGTCCTCCGGCAACACAAAGTTACTGGTAGTGGTCCTCTGGCAACACTAAGTTACTGGTAGTGGTCCTCTGGCAACACTAAGTTACTGGTAGTGGTCCTCCGGCAACACAAAGTTACTGGTAGTGGTCCTCCGGCAACACTAAGTTA
The DNA here is from genome assembly GCA_020271785.1 of Procambarus virginalis. NCBI lineage: Eukaryota > Metazoa > Arthropoda > Malacostraca > Decapoda > Cambaridae > Procambarus > Procambarus virginalis. Next base: position 24,675,311 of record WNGS01164437.1, read on the forward strand.
CTGGTAGTGGTCCTCCGGCAACACTTAAGTTACTGGTAGTGGTCCTCCGGCAACACTAAGTTACTGGTAGTGGTCCTCCGGCAACACTAAGTTACTGGTAGTGGTCCTCCGGCAACACAAAGTTACTGGTAGTGGTCCTCTGGCAACACTAAGTTACTGGTAGTGGTCCTCTGGCAACACTAAGTTACTGGTAGTGGTCCTCCGGCAACACTAAGTTACTGGTAGTGGTCCTCCGGCAAACACAAAGTTACTGGTAGTGGTCCTCCGGCAACACAAAGTTACTGGTAGTGGTCCTCCGGCAACACAAAGTTACTGGTAGTGGTCCTCCGGCAACACAAAGTTACTGGTAGTGGTCCTCCGGCAAACACAAAGTTACTGGTAGTGGTCCTCTGGCAACACTAAGTTACTGGTAGTGGTCCTCCGGCAACACTTAAGTTACTGGTAGTGGTCCTCCGGCAACACTTAAGTTACTGGTAGTGGTCCTCCGGCAACACAAAGTTACTGGTAGTGGTCCTCCGGCAACACAAAGTTACTGGTAGTGGTCCTCCGGCAACACAAAGTTACTGGTAGTGGTCCTCCGGCAACACAAAGTTACTGGTAGTGGTCCTCCGGCAACACAAAGTTACTGGTCCTCTGGCAACACTAATTTACTGGTCCTCCGGCAACACAAAGTTACTGGTCCTCTGGCAACACTAAGTTACTGGTCCTCCGGCAACACTAAGTTACTGGTCCCCCAGCATCACTAAGTTACTGGTAGTGGTCCTCCGGCAACACTAAGTTACTGGTCCTCCGGCAACACAATGTTACTGGTCCTCCGGCAACACAATGTTACTGGTCCTCCGGCAACATAGGAAGAGAAAAACTTCTAAGGAGAAAACTCCAGTAATTTTTCTACAGACGACTATATCAACAACTAAATAATTATAAAAGTTGTGAAAGAAGTTATGAGATTACATTAGGATGACGCCAAGTGCCGTCTGGAGAATATTATCTAACATTAGGTCGACAGTCCGTACCCGGGCGGCCGGTGGTGTCCTCTGGTGGTAAACTTTACCACCGTGGCTCAAGGCCCAACTCTCGGGACACATCTCCCCGGAGCTTGGTGAGCATTACCCGTAGCGGCCGTCTGGGAGCAACTTCAGAGTATAGAGACACGTGGTGGCGGGAATAATGTATTGTAATACGGCCGCAGCAAAACATTAAAGCCACCTCATCATCGACCGTCTTATCCGGCACCAAAAGAGACGAGGGACGCCGACGACCTTCAGAGGCTCACAGGTCGTCTTTGATGTTGGTCTTCCGTTTGGGAGCAATATTTAGAGACTGTGGCGCCCAGGGACGAGTCTGGAACGACAGCGTCAAGAGTGTGTCAACAGCGGAGGAAAAGTGGCCAGGGCCCCCATGTGAGGACCACCGTCCAGGTAAGTGTTTGTCTGTACTCACCTATTTGTGCCTCCAGGGTCGAACATTAGCTCCTTGACTCCGCCTTTCTATCCGTCGGCTTTGTGTGTGTGTGAGTGAATACCTAGTTGTAGTTAAGGGATGAGTGCTACGCTCGCGGTGTCCCGTCTTCCCAATAATTTTTGTCGTCATATGACGCTTTGAAACTGCTGGTGGTTTTGGCATCCATCGCCTTCTCACCTAACTTATAGCAAAAAAGAACATTGCTTGTCTATTTTGTTGATCCTTGTGATCATTTTCTACGCATTGATCATATCATCTCTTCTTATTCCTATCTTCCCGCCATGGGATGTTACCCCCAAACTCTCCTTATAGTTCACATTCTTACGTTTCGGCAGCATATCTTTGCACCTTTCGTAATTTGTTTTTGCTCTTCTTGAAAAAAATGTCCAACCACTTGGGCTGGACGGTAGAGCGACGGTCTCGCTTCATGCAGGTCGGCGTTCAATCCCCGACCGTCTAAGTGGCTGGGCACCATTCCTTCCCCCCGTCCCATCCCAAATCCTTATCCTGACCCCTTCCCAGTGCTATAAAAGCGTGATGCCTTGGCGCTTTCTCCTGAAACTTCCCTTCCCTTCTTCTTGAAAAATGGGCACCACACCAAAGCTGCATTTTCCAATTTCAATGTCACTAATGCTGTGAACGGTTCATTTCTCCGTCCTTATACTTGAACCCGGTTGCAAAGTTTGGTGGAGCAGCGTGCGCGCCTCTCACATCTATAGTGCCCTTCATGTGATCCTGTGCTGACACCTTGCTGTCTAGAACCACTCCTAGAACCCTTTCCTTTTCAGAAGTATATATTATCTTTTCACATAATTTATAGGTTAAGTGTGACCTGTTTTCCCCAATTCTGCATTCCATTACGTAATATTTATTTACATTTATTTTCATCTGCCATATGTGGCTCTTCTCATGTTGTCTAGGACTCTAGGTCATTTTGGAGGGCATGGCAGTCACCTAATACACCCTGACTCTCCCTAGCAATGTAACACATTCATGTAACTCTATATCCCTCTCGTAGATCATTTATACAGATAGTGAACATTACCAGTGTAAGACGTGAACCTTCAGGTACTCTACTACTGACATTTCTCCAGTCAGCTACAGTACCTCTGATTACTGCTCTCATTTATCTGATGTGATGTTTTCTATCTTTTTTTATTTCCTAGTCTCTTCTTCTGTCTTTAGTACTCTTTCCATTTTTTCCATTTTTCTCTTCCTCTCTCTCCTTCTGCCCCACCTCTCCTCTCTCAGGAATCTGGAAGATCAGACAACAAATTTCACCACTTATCTTCCGGGGTAAGAGCTCAGGTAACTTACCTCACAAAATTGTAAAGCCTAACTCTAGCAACTGATTTTGTACATGGAAGTTATACATGAGGTTATTTAAGTCAGCGCCAAGCAACAGTTCCATCACGCACAGCGGGAAGTTGGAGTCCCCTGGGCCCCGTGACCTCTGCTTACATTATATGATTTCTTGAACATTTATTTGCAGTATAAACGTGTTGTAAACGCGACGTGAATCGCCGACGGAGTGATTTACGTGAGGAAGGTGAAGTGAGCGAGACGCTGATGGTGGCTGAGCGTCTTGAGTTATGATACCTGGCTTCTGTTAGTGTAAAAGATTGGACAAAATGGGGCCTCTTGAGAACGTTGGCCTTATGAAGTAACTGTAAGACCATTGACATATATTACGTGTTGAAGACTGTGAGGTGCCAGTTGCCGCCGAGACGTGTTGAGGCCGACGCACGTCACCGTGTATGGGTCTCCACCACATCCAGACGTGGAAGGCAGGGTAGGGAGCCGCCCCGCCGGGAGAGAAGCGCGTACTCCCCATATGAACACTTGCATGAGGTAAGTGACGCTTGATACCATACGTCTTGGTGTCTGCTTTGTTTAAATCACCCTGAACGTGGATCTTCAGGGTGACTTAAAATCTTACTTCACTCCCAGAGTATCCACTCGTCGTCAAGAACTCTTTCGTCTCACACGTGCAAGAATAATAATAAAAAAACGTGATTCGGTTATACGCAAGTATCCCCCTAGGGAAAAGAAACAAAAATTCCGGACGTTTTCGTATTTCAACACATTATCAAGGAAATACGGACAGCATGTCCTTGTGGAGAAATGCTCTCCCTCCTCGTTCAAAAATACATACATACATACATTTACATATATACAAACATGGTTAAATATGACCGCATTGCTGGCGTTGTTGATCTTACAGTATAAGGTGTCTATGCTTCTATTTTATTATTCTGGGGATTAAGAAGAACAATCAAGTTACATAATTCATGGTAAAGAACCTCTAGTGATTATTGAAGGCAATATTTTCTACAACGTTTCGTTCCACACTGTGAACAGCTTCAGGTAAGGAATGAATATACAAGACCAATTAACTGCGTATTTAAGATAAATTTCCACCGAGTATATTCATTCCTTACCTAAAGATGCTCCATGAAAATATAGAAATAGAAAATATATAGTAGAAAATATAGGCCGCGAATAAGCAATAGTTACCATGAGTTTCGGTACTTGTTTGGTCTTCTTAATCCCGAAACTAAGAAACTAGAAGCATAGAAAGCTCACAGTATAAGACCAACAAGGCCGCAATGTGGTCATATGTAACCAAATATGCTTAAAGGAACGCCAGCGTGTGTCAGTGCTTCATCTAGACACAGTGTTGCCAACTTCCAGTGCCCCATTCTCCTGTTTAGATAATGCTAATAGTACAGATGTTGCTAATGAAATTTAATGTAACCTAGCCTAGCCATCCTAGGCCTAATACAAGCTATTGAAGCTTAGTATAGTACATATGTGTGCTATACTAGGCCTAGGAGTATTTTAGTTTGTTCTTAAACTTCATTTCTGTCGGACGCTATAAAGTGAATAGTACCAAATTATCTATCTAATTGCTTAGTACGTCTGTGTTTGTACTACGGTGCACAGTGTTACAAAATATTTAGTCTAAACAGGAGGATGGGTTGACATGTGTGTTTGTTGTCATATATGCATGTATATGTTGGTATACTTGGGCA
>WNGS01164437.1:24683611-24716671 GCA_020271785.1 Procambarus virginalis
AACTAAATTAATAATAGAATCACCAACAGGTTCTCTCTATATAGGGATCTAGGGATTCCAAGACCCTCTGCCAACCTCCATCTTAGTCTCCCTAATTTGGAAACACACTCCTGAAGACAATTTTTCAGGGGCAGTGATATGCAACACCACCTAAAATTGCCGAACCTACCTAAACCGAGGGCCCAGGAATTGAACACCGGGGAACAGTCATTGACGAGCCACTGTAGTATTTTTAGTACATTTCCCCTTAGGAAATTTATACGCCAGAAAAGTGTTTAAAAAGGATTAAAACGATTGTTTCCCTTTTTGCTAAAGACACTAAAATGGAATATAGTTGTTCATTGTAAAATTACGCATCCTAATGTTTAGAACAAAAGGGAGAACAGGGAGGGGCGAAAAAGGGCGGGAGAGACGCGCGTCGCCTCCGAATACTAATGTCAATTCATCACTCTTAACTGCCCAACACTTGGGAAAGATTACTTAACTTGCTACATAACTCACATTAGATCCCAAGCCAGAAAACACGCTTAAAATTGTCTTTTACAGGAACAAGTTTCAACAAAAAGCAAGTCTGACACACTATATTTCTGCCATAGAGGACATGGTATCACACACACACACACACCCACACACACACACACACCACACACACACAACACACACACCACACACACATTCACACACACACACACACCACACCACAAACACTGACTCCCTCATACACACTGTATGGAAGCTGACTCCCATACACAGTTTCAAGGTCGTAGATATGATAAGAGCCCAATAGGCACAAGAACCTGTACACCAGTAGATTGACAGTTGAGAGGCGGGACCAAAGAGCCCGAAGCTCTACCCCGCGCAAAGCACAAACTAAGGTGAGTACACGCATCACAACACATCTACAGAGCGTGTGGGCGTGTATGCTTGAAATGGAACGTTGCTAGTCTGGGGAGCACTCAACACACAGGAGGTGCAGGAGAAAGCTGCTCTGGCGGCTGCGGCTGGCTGGTGGCGCGCGAGACACTCCCTAGAAAACATTATCCAGTTTGAGTCACCTGCCCCCCCCCCTCCCCCCCATCCTCCCCAGACACCCCCCCCAAGCCCCTTTTGCTATCAGTCCCTACTAATTCCCGGAAATACCTTTGTACAACCAGACTCAACCTTGCATTTACTTCACTACTTATGCCCTAAATGTGTACATAATACACTCTTATTCTGGACACATGCGGCTCCTGTAGACACAGTGTTCACGTCCTAGGCTCACAACCATAGCCTACGTTTCCTTTCACCTGTTGCCTCTGCTCATCTAACGTAAAGCTAGGTAACACGGAGATAAGAAACTGTTGTGGGTAGCATCCGTGGGGGTGGTAGCTGGCCTAGAGTGGAACTGGATTAGGCTAGTGCAGGTGGCTTCCTGTCCCTAACATAGGGAATGATATGCCTATGTCGACTCCTGCTGCGACAGATCATACATAAACTCACCACCAACGGCGGAGTAGGCAGCAAACTGAATAAGCAACTTAGCCGTGAGAATGTCACGGCTAATCTGACACGCTGGGATGCAGAATGACACGGGGCTCCTTACCCCTGTTGCATTCAAAGTAGCTGTTCGAGTAATGATAGGCACATTTTCCCGAGTATGCTGGGTAGGTTATTTGTGAATGGCTTGATCAGTATCGGTTTATTCCCCCGGCCCGTCCCACCACCTCGGCAGCACCCACATAATTGCTCCTGAGCAGCTATAGAGCACCGGTACCTAGTTATGGTCTAGTAAGGCGGCATTAGTGTATGCTATTGAAACTCTGCCATTAGGTTTCTTACGTCGTGCTTAAATAAGTAAACACTGGGACGACCCAGCACCGGGACCAGGTCCAGCAAGGGACGACCTGGCCATCCGGCTCGCGTGTTGGCGAGGGCCCTCAAACACTGGTATAATCCCTTGTAAATGTTAAGTCAGGTATATTGGATTTACCTAGGTAACCTTTAGTTAAGTAAGATTAATGCCGACCAGGAATGAGCGTCGTTCATGTCAGTGTTTGCAGACGAGGCAAAGGTAATGACTCAATGTGGATAAACAGTAGAACCTTGGCAGACTCCAGGCAAATTGCTGATAGAATTCAATCCTAGCAGGTGTAAGGTAATACAGGATATGAATAGGTGAAAGGAGACCAGAGAGGGAGTTTAATTAAAATAATCAGAAAGAGAAATAGGGGACTTTGAAGATTACAAGCGCCTGAATAATTCATTTCCAAGCAGATGAAGTTACAATATACGTGGCTGAAAAATGTTGAGAAATTGAAGGGACGACGACGTTTCGGTCTTCTGGATCAGTCAGTCGGACCATTATCAAATTCGATTGTGATATGTCAAGCCACAAGTGGCTTAATAATGGATCCCAGGGGCGTGACCGAAACGTCTCGTCGTCTCTTTATATTCCTAGTGTATAGTTTGGTCAACATATTCCGTTTAACGCAACAGGAGCAACCTCCCGCCCGTCCCCCCACCACCACCACTACCATACCAAGCCCCCTCCCCCACCACCCACCCCACCACCATAGACCAACCCTCCCCAAACCACCACCACCACCCACCCATACCAAGAACCCCTCCCCCACCACCACCACCACCACCATACCAAGACCCCTCCCCCACCACCACCACCACCACCATACAAACCCCCCCCCCACCACCCACCACCACCATAACCAGACCCCTCCACCACCACCACCACCACCACCATACAAGACCCTCCCCACCACCACCACCACCATACCAAGACCCCCTCCCCCACCACCATCCACCTATTCACTGGACACACTCCTGTTCCCCTTCACACTCAGCAACACACTTCTCACCACTTGTAAATGATGCGTTTCAACTCAATGGTGGTTGAGGGTGAGGTATTGGGCCACCGTGACAAGCTGGAGGTACCCGTGCCTCCCTCGGACACCTCCCGTAGCACACACCTATCAGTACGAACGGGGTGAGAAATAGCTTCAGCTACCTCATCCCTTTGTGGGTATTTTAACATCAATAAACTTATTTCAATTTCAATCAGTACTTAACAGTGTCTCGGGGGAAATGAGGGTCTATATGCTGGTTGTTATAGATTCAGCTACTCGGAACAAGTTCCAAGTAGCACGGGCTATGGTGAGCCGTAACTTACCTGCACAGGAGCGGGGGCAAGAAGCACGGACTTAGCCTCGTGGACGGGAGATGTCTCCGGGGGGTCTATATGCGTGTGAGTGACATTCTTATGCCTAGCCTACTCTAGCCGTGGTGGTATGCCTTGGGTCGGAGTTCAATCCCCAATGCCAAGTGGGTTGGGCACCATTCCTTTCCCCCCCCGTCCCATCCCTAATCCTGACCCCTTCCCAGTGCTATATTGTCGTAATGGCTTTCGCTTTTTTTCCTGATAATTCCCTCCGAATAATTTCCAAAGGTCGACTTACTGCTTGTATCCGAATCGTTCTTATATATGAAGAACAATCGGGTGTAACAAGGGAACCTTTTTACGACCTCTGTGGTTATGTCCGCTCCGTAACGCATCCTCCAAATTGACAGCACGGTTTTAATACTAAGTGTACAAGTATAATTTCCTGTCTGCTAAGAAATAATTTCACAATTATAAATTTCACTTACTTGTGCCGTTACATTTTCATTTTGTTCAAGAGAGAACTGGATAAGCCACCTCCAAAGGATTCCTGATCAACCAGCGCTGTGACTCTACGTCAGGCTGCGAGCGGCCGTGTCAAACATCCTGGGTGATCAGTCCAGCAACCAGGGGCCTGGTCGACGACCGGGCCGCGGGGGACGCTAAGCCCCGGAAGCACCTCAAGGTAGCCTCCCCATATTTAGAGGATGGTCTGTGCTCCAAGACGTCACTCACTGGAGTAACTTCTCAATAACACCAACCAGCGTTTTTGTAATTATATTGAGCTCGAGCTCCTGGGCTGGAGCTGGGGGCCTCTTATTCAGCTTCCACCCTGGTTCCTTACTCCTGGTCCTTTTTCCACGTCAAACAGTATATCATTGTCTACATTGTTGCTGCCTCGAAGTATCTTGTACGTTGTTGTTTATGTCTCCTCTTGTTCTACAGTTTATCTGTGTTGTGAGGTTAAGCTTATTTAGCGCACCCTGGCAGCTCATGCCCCCCTTATCCTAGCGCAGCCTGGCCTTGGACCAGCCATCCCTGATCTACCAGGCTGTTTGGCTTCTTGGTAGCCCCGCAGGCCCACATAGCCACCATAGCCAGGCTGATTCAGTATCTCAGCCAGAGAAACGGTCAAGTCCCGCTCTTCAAAGCTTCTACTGCCGTTAGTCTACTGGTAACCTGTTAACTCTCTACTGTTTCTTTATTTATTGAGTAAGTGGGCTTCCGAGTTTTGATGTCGGCCTGTGATGTCGGCCTGTGATGTCGGCCTGTGTGTTAGTACTACCTAGTTTGTGCTTGCGGGGGTTACGCTCTGGCTCTTTGGTCCCGCCTCTCAACTGTCAGTCAAACAGGTGTACAGATTCCTGAGCCTATTGGGCTTCTATCATATCTACACTTGAGACTGTGTATGGAGCAGCCTTCACCACATTACTGCCTAATGCATTCCATTTGTCAACTACTCTGTGTGGTGTGTGTGTGTGTGTTGTGTGTGTGGTGTGTGTGTGTGTGTTTGTGTGTGTGTGTGTGTAGTGGTGATGTGTGGTTGTGTGTGTGTGTGAACTCACTTAGGTGTAGAGGTATAGAGTCAAGTGCTATCTCCCGAGCCCCGCCTCACCAGGTGTCGGGTGTGGAAAGTGAGGGGGCGCGTTCAAGGCCTCGGGACGCCCACCACAAATGTACCCCAACCTCCAATGTTAAGGAGTAATGAAAGGGCGAGACGTCTGTTCCGACCACCACCTGTGACGGGGTGCAGAAGGGGAGACGGGGAAGCATTATTACTATTACATCTTTTACAAAATTAATTACAATTTTGCCTAATCTGAGGATTTTGATTAGTCGATTAAAGTGCAATTTTTGCCTAATCTGAGGATTTTGATAGTCCTGATTAAAGTGAGGATAATGCTAGTAGTCACTGTCACGCAGGCCGAGGGGTCCATACATAGCAACGGTCAGGGGATGACGAGGGAAGCATGGGGCTTTACCACCGCCCACGGGATGGGTATGGGGGGTCCACTACCGCCCACAGGATGGGTATGGGGGGTCCACTACCCGCCCACAGGATGGGTATGGGGGTCCACTGCCACCTACAGGATGGGTATGGGGGTCCACTACCGACCCACAGGATGGGTATGGGGGTTCACATACCGCCTACAGGATGGGGTATGAGGGTCCACCACCACCCACGGGATGGGTATGGGGACACCCCGCCCACAGGATGGGTATAGGACCACTACCGCCCACGGGAATGGGTAATGGGGGTCCACCACCGCCCACAGGATGGGTATGGGGGTCCACCACCGCACACAGAAGGAGCAGGGTGGCGTAATAAGGGACTATATTATACAACAAGCCAGGGGCAAGCAGCACACCTGGGAAGAGGAACTCAATAAGGGAACTCACAGTAACATTCTTCCGCCTACAACCCAACACAGAGTACCGCTCCTATTCCCCACACTCAACCCCCGTCTATCTAGTACACAGGTCATCAAGCCTGAGTGGACAGCACTCAGGGGCGTAGTCCTATGGGCTCGGTTCGATTCTCAGATGAGGGCAGAAACAGACGGAGCAGTTTTGCTGTCATGAGTGTCTTTGTTTACCTAGCAGTAAATAGGGTACCTGGGAGCTAGACAGCTGCTACGGGTTGCTTTCCTGGGGGATGTTTGTGTGTGTTAAATAGAATATATGTAGCAGACATTACAGAAAAAAAAAGGTTAAAAAGGCGTCGCCCAAGAGCTAGTAGCTCGATTCTGCAGGCACAAAATAGTAAATACACACACACACACACACACACACACACCACACACACACACACACACACACCACACACACACACAAACACACACACACACACACACACACACACGCCACATATATGGTAACAAAAACACCCTGCTGGATAGACAAGTGAAATGTTTACAAAACAGCTGACGACAGCTACAAGACACCGCAGGAGAAAATGTTTGCAGAAAAAAACTTTCGTATAAATACGGTTGTAAAGACGGGGTCAGCGAGTCGAAGCTCGATCCTGAGGGCATGTATATATATATATAGGTGAGTACACATTGTCACCTGGCTGGTTTACAGGTGTTTACCTTGGCTGGTTTACAGGTGTTTACCTGGCCGTCTAAGTTGGCTTCTCTTTTCCACCAGACCTCCCTGCACAGATACAAAACCAAGATGACCTCGGGATTCCGCCCACACGACTATCACCACCACCACCATCACCACCACCACCACCAACCCCTACAACCACACCCTCCCCACAACACCCCACCCTCCCCTACACCCGTCCACTACACTACACTCATTATCACCATCACAACATGTAAAAGGAAGGTGACTGATCATGCCAGGTCCAGGACAGGCTAAAATTGGAACATTTGGCCAGAAACCACATTACAACAGATTTCCAGAACCCAAAAAGCAGGCAGGAAAACTTGCAGCAGCAATTGCAAATTCCAGCAGCAGGGGCTCCATAATCCCAGCAGCAGGTGCTCCATAATCCCAGCAGCAGGGCCTCCATAATCCTAGCAGCAGGGCTCCATAATCCCAGCAGCACGGGCTCCATAATCCCAGCAGCACGGGCTCCATAATCCCAGCAGCAGGGCTCCATAATCCCAGCAGCAGGTGCTCCATAATCCCAGCAGCAGGGCTCCATAATCCCAGCAGCAGGGGCCTCCATAATCCCAGCAGCACGGGCTCCATAATACCAGCAGCAGGGGCTCCATAACCCCAGCAGCAGGGGCTCCATAATCCCAGCAGCAGGTGCTCCATAATCCCAGCAGCACGGGCTCCATAATCCCAGCAGCAGGGGCTCCATAATCCCAGCAGCACGGGCTCCATAATACCAGCAGCAGGGGCTCCATAACCCCAGCAGCAGGGGCTCCATAATCCCAGCAGCAGGGCTCCATAATCCCAGCAGCAGGGGCTTCCATAATCCCAGCAGCAGGGGCTTCCTCCATAATCCCAGCAGCACGGGCTCCATAATACCAGCAGCAGGGGCTCCATAATCCCAGCAGCAGGTGCTCCATAATCCCAGCAGCACGGGCTCCATAATCCCAGCAGCAGGGGCTTCCATAACCCTAGCAGCACGGGCTCCGTAATCCCAGCAGCAGAGGGCTCCATAATCCCAGCAGCACGGGCTCCATAATCCCAGCAGCAGGTGCTCCATAATCCCAGCAGCAGGGGCTCCGTAATCCCAGCAGCAGGGCTCCATAATCCCAGCAGCAGTCAAGAATATCCAGCAATAGGCCTGCACCACCCCAACCGAATCGCAGCGTGGAAGCCGTCCTCCAGGATCAGCCCACCCGCCGCCACGCCCACCGACTAATGCCGCGCTAACCGCCACTAATTCGCCCACTTGTGTTAGGAAAGAGCCGGCATCCACCCACCCTCCTTTCCCCCGCCCTTCCTGTGCCTCTCCTTACTCCTCGCCGCCACCATCTTCAACCTCCTCAGATTCCTGGCTTTGTCTTCCTTGTACCTATCGATCTTCTCCTCGCCTCATCTTTATAACCTTCTGGGAAATCGCTCCTCGCCTCTTACTACATATCTTGCATCTCTTCCCCGTTCTCTACTATCTACAAGTATTCCAATAACATCACATTTAGAATAATTGTTCCATTTTTTAATGCTCTTCTCTTCCCCGCGTGTCGTTGCTTTAGGCTACTTTATCTTACATTTTCTCTTCTATTATATCATTCTTCACCTCTATCATCAATCTCATTGTCCATATCCCCCTTACCGAGTTACTCGGGTCCTTTACGTACTAATATTCCTTCGTCCTCTCTCTCCTCTCTCCTCTCTCTCCTCTCTCTCCTTCTCATCTCTCTCTCTCTCTCTCTCTCTCTTATCACTCGCTTTCTTTCTCTCGCACTCAAACACTCACTAAATCACACACACAGAGCCCAGTAGGCTCAGGCATCTGTACATCAGTTTAGTGACGTTTGAGAGGCGGGACCAAAGAGCCAGAGCTCAACCCCCGCAGCACAACTAGGTGATTACAACTAGATGTGTGTACACACACGCGCACACACCCACAACCCACACCACACACACACACACACACACACACCACACACACACACACACACAACACACACACACACAACTTGCCGTCAAAAGTATGAACCAGATACAATACGGTGCAGTAGGCTCCACACGCCTGCACATGTGCAGGTAATACGTGCTCTCTCTTCGCTTTGCCATAACTGTCTACACACCTGGATCTTACCTGGATCTCACACCTGCTACTTAGCAGGTGTGAGATCCAGGTAAGATCCAGGTGTGTAGACAGTTATGGCAAAAAGCTGAAGAGAGAGCACGTATTACCTGCACATGTGCAGGCGTGTGGAGCCTACTGCACCCTATTGGATCTGGTTCATACTTTTGACGGCAAGTTGTGTGTGTGTTGTGTGTGTTGTGTGTGTGTGTGTGTGGTGTGGTGTGTGTGTTGTGTGTGTGGTGTGTGTGTGTTGTGCGCGTGTGTGTACACACATCTAGTTGTACTCACCTAGTTGTGCTTGCGGGGGGTTGAGCTCTGGCCTCTTTGGTCCCGCCTCGCAAACGTCACTCAACTGATGTACAGATGCCTGAGCCTACTGGGCTCTGTGTGTGTGATTTTAGTGAGTGTTTGAGTGCGAGAGAAAGAAAGCGAGTGATAAGAGAGAGAGAGAGAGAGATTATATATATTTTTTTTAAGAGAGAGAGAGAGAGAGGAGAGAGACGAATGGAATATATACGTAATGGACCCGAGTAACTCGGTAATGGGGGATATGGACAATGAGATTGGATGATAGAGGTGAAGAATGATATAATAGAAGAGAAAATGTAAGATAAAGTAGCCTAAAGCAACGACACGCGGGGAAGAGAAGACGCATTAAAAATGGAACAATTATTCTAAATGTGAATGTTTATTGGAATACTTGTAGATAGTAGAGAACGGGGAAGAGATGCAAGATATGTAGTAAGAGGCGAGGAGCGATTTCCCCAGAAGGTTATAAAGATGAGGCGAGGAGAAGATCGATAGGTACAGGAAGACAAAGCCAGGAATCTGAGGAGGTTGAAGATGGTGGCGGCGAGGAGTAAGGAGAGGCACAGAAGGCGTGGGGGAAAAGGAGGGTGGGGGTGATGCCGGCTCTTCCTAACACAAGTGGGCGAATTAGTGGCGGTTAGCGCGGCATTAGTCCGTGGGCGTGGCGGCGTGGGGCTGATCCTGGAGACGGCTTCACGCTGCGATTTCTGGTTGGGGTGGTGCAGGCCTATTGCTGGATATTCTTGACTGCTGCTGGGATTATGAGCCCTGCTGCTGGGATTACGGAGCCCCTGCTGCTGGGATTATGGAGCACCTGCTGCTGGGATTATGGAGCCCGTGCTGCTGGGATTATGGAGCCTTGCTGCTGGGATTACGGAGCCCGTGCTGCTAGGGTTATGGAGCCCCTGCTGCTGGTATTATGGAGCCCGTGCTGCTGGGATTATGGAGCCCCTGCTGCTGGGATTATGGAGCCCCTGCTGCTGGTATTATGGAGCCCGTGCTGCTGGGATTATGGAGCCCCTGCTGCTGGAATTATTGGAGCCCCTGCTGCTGGGATTATGGAGCCCCTGCTGCTGGGATTATGGAGCCCCTGCTGCTGGGATTATGGAGCCCTTGCTGCTGGGATTATGGAGCCCTGCTGCTAGGATTATGGAGCCCCTGCTGCTGGGATTATGGAGCCCGTGCTGCTGGGATTATGGAGCCCCTGCTGCTGGGATTATGGAGCCCTGCTGCTAGGATTATGGAGCCCCTGCTGCTGGTATTATGGAGCCCGTGCTGCTGGGATTATGGAGCCCTTGCTGCTGGGATTATGGAGCCCTGCTGCTGGGATTATGGAGCCCCTGCTGCTGGGATTATGGGAGCCCTGCTGCTGGGATTATGGAGCCCGTGCTGCTGGGATTATGGAGCCCGTGCTGCTGGGATTATGGAGCCCCTGCTGCTGGTATTATGGAGCCCGTGCTGCTGGGATTATGGAGCCCTGCTGCTGGGATTATGGAGCCCCTGCTGCTGGAATTTGCAATTGCTGCTGCAAGTTTTCCTGCCTGCTTTTTGGGTTCTGGAAAATCTGTTGTAATGTGGTTTCTGGCCAAATGGTTCCCAATTTTAGCCTGTCCTGGACCTGGCATGATCAGTCACCGTCCTTTTACATGTTGTGATGGTGAAATGAGTGTAGGGGTAGTGACGGGTGTAGGGGAGGGTGTGGGTGTAGGGGGAGGGTGTGGTTGTAGGGGTGGTGGTGGTGGTGGTGATGGTGGTGGTGGTGATAGTCGGATGGCGGAATCCCGAGGTCATCTTGGTTTTGTATCTGTGCAGGGAGGTCTGGTGAAAGAGAAGCCAACTTAGACGGCCAGGTAAACACCTGTAAACCAGCCAGGTAAACACCTGTAAACCAGCCAGGTGACAATGTGTACTCACCTATATATATATACATGCCCTCAGGATCGAGCTTCGACTCGCTGACCCCGTCTTTACAACCGTATTTATACGAAAGTTTTTTTCTGCAAACATTTTCTCCTGCGGTGTCCTTGTAGCTGTCGTCAGCTGTTTTGTAAACATTTCACTTGTCTATCCAGCAGGGTGTTTTTGTTACCATATATGTGGCGTGTGTGTGTGTGGTGTGGTGTGTGTGTGGTGTGTTGTGGTGTGTGTGTGTGTGTGTGTGTGTGTGTGTTGTGGGGTGTGTGGTGTGTGTGTGTGGTGTGTATTTACTATTTGTGCCTGCAGATATCGAGCTACTAGCTCTTGGGCGACGCCCTTTTAACCTTTTTTTTTCTGTAATGTCTGCTACATAATATTTCTATTTAACACACACAAACATCCCCCAGGGAAGCAAACCCGTAGCAGCTGTCTACTCCCAGGGTACCTATTTACTGCTAGTAAACAAAGACATCATGAAGCAAACTGCCCGTCTGTTTCTGCCTCATCTGAGAATCGAACCGAGCCCATAGGGGGACTACGACCCCTGAGTGCTGTCCCACTCAGGCTTGATGACCTGTGTACTAGATAGACGGGGGTTGAGTGTGGGGAATAGGAGCGGTACTCTGTGTTGGGTGTAGGCGGAAGAATGTTACTGTGAGTTCCCTTATTGAGTTCCTCTTCCCAGGTGTGCTGCTTGCCCCTGGCTTGTTTTATAATATAGTCCCCTTATTACGCCACCCCTGCTCCATCCTGTGTGCGGTGGTGGACCCCCATACCCATCCTGTTGGCGGTGGGTGGACCCCCATACCCATCCGTGGGCGGTAGTGGTCCTCATACCCATCCTGTGGGCGGTGGTGGTCCCCATACCCACTCCCGTGGGTGGTGGTGGACCCTCATACCCATCCTGTAGCGGTAGTGAACCCCCATACCCATCCTGTGGGCGGTAGTGGACCCCCATACCCATCCTGTAGGTGGCAAGTGGACCCCCATACCCATCCTGTGGGGCGGTAGTGGACCCCCATACCCATCCTGTGGGCGGTAGTGGACCCCATACCCATCCCGTGGGCGGTGGTAAAGCCCCATGCTTCCCTCGTCATCCCCTGACCGTTGCTTTAGGTATGACCCTCTGTCCTGCGTGACAGTGACTACTAGCATTATCCTCACTTTTATCAGACTATCAAAATCCCTCAGATTAGGCAAAAAATTGGCACTTTAATCAGACTACAAAATCCTCAGATTAGGCAAAAATTGTAATTAATTTTGTAAAAAAGATGTTTAATAGTAATATGCTTCCCCGTCTCCCCTTCTGCACCCCGTCACAGGTGGTGGTCGGAACAGACGTCTCGCCCTTTCATTACTCCTTAACATTGGAGGTTGGGGGACGTTTGTGGTGGGCGTCCCGAGGCCTTGAACGCGCCCCCTCACTTTCCACACCCGACACCTGGTGAGGCGGGGCCTCGGGAGATAGCACTTGACTCTATACCTCTACACCTAAGTGAGTTCACACACACCACACACACACACAACACACACACACACACCACACACACACACACAACACACACACACACACACACACACACACACAGAGTAGTTGACAAAATGGAATGCATTAGGCATAAGGTGGTGAAGGCTGACGTCCATACACAGTCCCTCAAGTGTAGATATGATAGAGCCCAATAGGCTCAGGAATCTGTAACACCTGTTTGACTGACAGTTGAGAGGCGGGACCAAAGAGCCAGAGCGGAAACCCCCGCAAGCCAACTAGGTGAGTACACACACAGGCCGACATCACAGGCCGACATCACAGGCCGACATCAAACTCGGAAGCCCACTTACTCAATCAAATAAAGAAACAGTAGAGAGTTAACAGGTTACCAGTAGACTAACGGCAGTAGAAGCTTTGAAGAGAGACCTTGACACGTTTCTTGCTGGAGATACTGAATCAGCCTGGCTAATGGTGCTATGTGGGCCTGCGGGCTACCAAGAAGACAAAACAGCCTGGTAGATCAGGGATGGCTGGTCCAAGGCCAGGCTGCGCTAGGATAAGGGGGCATGAGCTGCCAGGGGTGCGCTAAATAAGCTTACCTCACAACACAGATAACTGTAGAACAAGGAAACATAACAACAACGTACAAGATACTTCGAGGCAGCAACAATGTAGACAATGATATACTGTTTGACGTGGAAAGGACCAGGAGTAAGGAACCAGGGTGGAAGCTGAATAAGAGGCCCCCAGCTCCAGCCAGGAGCTCGAGCTCAATATAAAATTACAAAAACGCTGGTTGGTGTTATTGAGAAGTTACTCCAGTGAGTGACGTCTTGGAGCACAGACCATCCTCTAAATATGGGGAGCTACCTTGAGGTGCTTTCCGGGGCTTAGCGTCCCCGCGGCCCGGTTCCGTCGACCAGGCCTCCTGGTTGCTGGACTGATCACCCAGGCTGTTTGACACGGCCGCTTCGCAGCCTGACGTATGAGTCACAGCCTGGTTGATCAGGAATCCTTTAAAGGTGCTTATCCAGTTCTCTCTTGAACAAATGTAAAATGTAACGGCACAAGTAAGTGAAATTTATAATTGTGAAATTATTCCTAGCAGACAGGAATTATACTTGTTACACTTAGTATTAAACCGTGCTGTCATTTGGAGGATGCGTTACGGAGCGACATAACCACAGAGGTCGTAAAAGGTTCCTTGTTACACCCGATTGTTCTTCATATATAAGAACGATTCGGATACAAGCAGTAAGTCGACCTTTGGAAATTATTCGGAGGGAATTATCAGGAAAAAACGCGAAGCCATTACGACAATATAGCACGGGAAGGGGTCAGATTAGGGATGGGACGGGGGGAAAAGGAATGGTGCCCAACCACTTGGGCATTGGGGATTGAACTCCGACCCAAGGCATACCACCACGGCTAGAGTAGGCTAGGCATAAGAATGTCACTCACACGCATATAGACCCCCCGGAGACATCTCCCGTCCACGAGGCTAAGTCCGTGCTTCTTGCCCCGCTCCGTGTGCCAAGTAAGTTACGGGGCTCACCAAGCCCCGTGCTACTTGGAACTGTTCCGAGTAGCTGATCTATAACAACAGCATATAGACCCTCATTTCCCGTAGACACTGTTAAGTACTGATTGAAATTGAAATAAGTTTATTGATGTTAAATACACACAAAGGGATGAGGTAGCTGAAGCTATTCCTCACCCCGTTCAGTACTGATAGGTGTGTGCTACGGGAGGTGTCCGAGGGAGGCACGGGTACCTCCAGCTTGTCACGGTGGCCCAATACCTCACCCTCAACCACCATTGAGTTGAACGCATCATTTACAAGTGGTGAGAAGTGTGTTGCTGAGTGTGAAGGGGAACAGGAGTGTGTCCAGTGAATAGGTGGATGGTGGTGGGGGAGGGGTCTTGGTATGGTGGTGGTGGTGGTGGGGGAGGGGTCCTTGGTATGGTGGTGGTGGTGGTGGTGGTGGAGGGGTCTTGGTAGTGGGTGGGTGGTGGTGGGGGATGGGGTCTTGGTATGGTGGTGGTGGTGGTGGTGGGGGAGGGGTCTTGGTAATGGTGGTGGGTGGGTGGTGGTTGGGGGGAGGGGTCTTGGTATGGTGGTGGTGGTGGTGGTTGGGGAGGGGTCTTGGTATGGTGGTGGTGGTGGTGGTGGGGGAGGGGGCTTGGTATGGAGTGGTGGTGGGTGGGGGAGGGCGGGAGGTTTGCTCCTGTTTGCGTTAAACGAATATGTTGACCAAACTATACACTAGGAATTAAAGAGACGACGACGGTTTCGGTCCGCCCTGGACCATTATTAAGTCCCATTGTGACTTGACATCATCACAATCGAATTGATAATGGTCCGGGACGGACCGAAACGTCGTCGTCCCCTTCAATTTCTCAACATTTTTCAGCCACGTTATTGTGACTTCATCTGCTTGAAATGAATTAGTCAGGCGCTTGAAAATCTTCAAAGTCCCTATTTCTCTTTCTGATTATTTGAATTAACTCCCTCCTGGACATCTTTCACCTATTCATATCTTTATTAACTTACACATGCTAGGATTGAATTCTATCAGCAATTTGCCTGGAGTCTGCCAGGTTCTACTGTTTTCACATTGATCATTACCTTTGCCTCGTCTGCAAACACTGACATGAACGACGCCATTTTTTAAATCTTTATTTAATGAAATACAATATAAATCATATATACATAAATTTACAAGGCAATACTACGCCATGGAGGGACCACTACGCCAATACTACGGAGGGAGCCGGTCGGCCTTGTGATCCTGTGGTCCTGGGTTCGATCCCAAGTGCGCCGGCGAGAAACAATGGGGCAGAGTTTCTTTTCACCCTATGCCCCTGTTACCTAGCAGTAAAATAGGTACCTGGGTGGTTAGTCCAGCTGTCACGGGCTTCTTCCTGGGGGTGGAGGCCTGGTCGAGGACCGGGCCGCGGGGACACTAAAAAGCCCCGAAAATCATCTCAAGATAACCTCAGAAGAAGCCATTCACATAAATTAGGACCACTCCTAACCCAGGAGCAATAGGCTGCGAGGTGACTGTATTAACCACAATGTGCCTATCATTACATTCTGCAACAGCTACTGTTGCAGAATGCAACAGGGGTAAGGAGCCCCGTGTCATTCTGGCTCGCCAGCGTGGTCAGATTAGCCGTGACATTCTCACGGCTAAGTTGCTTATTCAGTTTGCATGCCTACTCCGCTGATGGTGGTGAGTTTATGTATGATCTGTCGCAGCAGGAGTCGACATAGGCATATCATTTCCCATGCTAGGGACAGGAAGCCTGCACTTAGCCTAATCCAGTTCCACTCTAGGCCAGCTACTGACCATCCCCCAGGATGCTACCCACAACAGTTTGCTTATCTCCCCGGTTACCAAGCTTACTATTAGATGAGCAGAGGCACAGGTGAAAGGAAACGTAGGCTATGTTGTGAGCCTAGGACGTGAACCACTGTGCTACAGGACCTCATGGTTCAGAATAAAGGTATTATTACACATTTAGGGCATAAGTAGTGAAGTAAATGCAAGGTTGAGTCTGGTTGTAAAAGGTATTTCCGGGAATTAGTAGTGGAACTGATAGCAAAAGGGGCTTGGGGGGGGGGTGTCTGGGGAATGGGGGGAGGGGGGGCAGGTGACTCAAACTGGATAATGTTTTCTAGGGAGTGTCTCAGCCAGCCAGCCAGCCAGCCAGCCAGCCAGCCAGCCAGCCAGCCAGCCAGCCAGCCAGCTTTCCCTGTCACTCCTGTGTGGAGTGTCCCCAGACTGTAGCAACGTTCCATTTCAAGCATACACGCCCACACGCTCTGTAGATGTGTTGTATGCGTGTACTCACCTAGTTGTGCTTGCGGGGGTTGAGCTTCGGCTCTTTGGTCCCGCCTCTCAACTGTCAATCTACTGGTGTGCGGAATCCTGAGCCTATTGGGCTCTATAATATCTACACTTGAAACTGTGTATGGAGTCAGCCTCCATACAGTGTGTATGAGGGAGTCAGTGTGTGTGTGGTGTGTGTGTGGGTGTGTGTGGTGTGTGTGTGTGTGTGTGTGTGTGTGTGTGTGTGTGTGTGTGTGTGTGTGTGTGTGTGTGATACCATCCTCTATGGCAGAATATAGTTGTGTCAGACTTGCTTTTTGTTGAAACTTGTTCCTGTAAAAGACAATTTTAAGCGTGTTTTCTGGCTTGGGATCTAATGTGAGTTATGTAGCAAGTTAAGTAATCTTTTCCAAGTGCTGGCAGTTAAGAGTGATGAATTGACATTAGTATTCGAGGCGACGCGCGTCTCTCCCGCCCTTTTTCGCCTCCCGTTCTCTTTGTTCTAAACATTAGGATGCGTAATTTTACAATGAACAACTATATTCCATTTTATGTCTTTACAAACAGGAAAAATTCGTTTTATCCTTTTTAAAACTTTTTGGCGTATAAATATCCTAAGGGGAAATGTACTAAAAATAACAGTGGCTCGCAATGATGTCCCGTGTCAATTCCTGGGCCCTTGGTTAGGCTAGGTTTGGGCAATTTAGTGGTTGTTGATATCATCCCCTGAAAACTGTCTTCAGGAGTGTGTTTCCAAATTAGGGAGCTAAGATGGAGGTTGGCAGAGGGTCTTGGAATCCCTAGATCCCTATATAGAGAGAACCTGTTGGTGATTCTACTATTAATTTAGTTTTTTTTTACTTATTGCTATATCCTCCGCCGGGGTTTGAAACACTGTATCTTTCTCGTGTTGTGTGTGTGTGTGTGTGTGTGTGTGTGTGTGTTGTGGTGTGTGTGTGTGTGTGTGTGTGTGTGTGTGTGTGTGTGTGTGTGTGTGTGTTGCCGGAGGAAGCGGGGTTTGTGTTGTGGTTAGTTGAAGGTTGATTGATTGATTGATTGCCGAAGATTAAGCCACCCAAGAGGTGGCACGGGCATGAATAGCCCGTAAGAGTTGAAGGGCATTAGTGTGTTACTTGTAAGGGCCTATCCTCAGGAAGCCTGGTCTAGGACCGGGCCGCGGGGTCACTAAGCCCCGAAATCATCGCAAAGGTAACCGCAAGGTAAGGTAAACCCATCATGTATATATCTTAAGTGTAGGTGACCGTGCTCTGGGTCTCCAGATAAGCCTTACGGTTCTATAGGGGCCCCAAAGTCTATATTATCCGGTTTCACTTTCTGTTGCGGAAAGTTTAGTCTTGATGTAGCGGTTTAGAGAGACCTTGTGCTATGGGGGCCGGGAGCACTAGGATACGCTGGGCCGAGCACCAAGACACGCTGGGCCGAGCACCAAGACACGCTGGGCCGAGCACCAGAACACGCTGGGCCGAGCACTAGAACGCATTAGGATTTCTGTGTCTCCAGAGACATCTCGGAGCGCCCATGTATGGCCGAGGTTTACACGGGAGGGAGGACGCGGAGTGAATGTGAATGTGTAGCCAGCCTCACCCAAGCGTCTAACAGCGGGACACCAGTGCCACCTCCGCCTAGATCCTCTAATATCACACCTCGCAAAGGTGCTGGGAGGGGGTTTATGGTAATACTCGATCCTCAATGAACTCCTGACATAATTTTTTAATAAGAGCCTAGTCACGTATGTGATGATTCTGGAGGCTTTCAAGGCCTCCTGCGCCAACCACACGGCATTGATTTGAGAACTAGCGTAGAGGAAGCGCCGTATATACCGCCTAGAGTGAAATTTGAGTCCATGTGGCTAATGTGTGACGGGTAGCTACTCCATGTTTGGCCGTGTGTATCCAGCACCGCGGCCACCGATAAACAATATACTTCTCTACTTTCAACTGGAATATTGATAGTTTGCAGCTGTTTATAAACGCATCTCTCGGGGATGATGATATTTTGTCGAGGGGTAATAGCGAGATAACAATGGGGGAAGCTTGTGTGTGTAACTGCGGCGTGTACCAGCTGCGAAATTGGCTTGTAAACAAGTTTAGTCGCCCACCTGTGGCCCACCACGCCCTCTGTGGGTTTCTTCGTTCTCTCTTGTGGAAGTGGCAGTAGGGATTGGCTCACCTTCATCTAAAAGATCGGCTGTAGGTGGGTTTATTATGCTTATGAAGAGTCCGATGGTAACCCAGGACGGACAGAAACGTCGCTACTTACACATTATATCGTGTAAGTTAAACTTTCCGTTCCTGAATCCTGAAACTTGAGCGATGTATAAATAATTCAGGGTTTGGTCTTAAGTCATCCTGAGGATCATCGGCCTTTACCTAACAAAGGCATGGCAGAAGGAGCGGGCATCATTGTGCCCTTTCCTCTGGCTTGGTTGGACCAACATATTTGTGTACTGTGGCAGTGGGTTTTAGGGACCGGAACACGTCCCGTGCTGTCTCTCTACGGAATCCAAAAGGGGGCCCTTAGTATCGGTACCATTCTCTCCAGGGCAAGGTTTAGTTAATGTTTGATATTTCACGGTACCTGGGTAGTATTAAGTAAATGCCTTTTATTAGTAGGCCCCGGTATGGCTGGGGTTTTCGTGCTGTGGCCTTCATTGTAGTTAGTAATCACCACACACTACCACACACAGGGGAAAGGGGGAGCACAACACCACACACACACACACAAACCACACCCACACACAACTACAGATCAACACACACCACACACACACTACACACACACACACCTATTTCATGAGACTATCTTTCCATGGAGAGTATGGCTAAGGATATGCTAGCAGCCAATGGCTACTAAGTCGAGGCGTCTATTCATTGGGGAAATCATTTTGAGTAGTGAGTGTGAGATGAAAGTGGTATAGTGGTTTCTTCCCACCAGCGAAATATACATTCATAATTTAAACCCGATCACACCAAAATACGAACCTAATGCACAGCATAAATATCCGAAACAGTGTGTTTGCACAGCCTAATAAATCTTCCATTCTACCATAGGTGAGGACTGTCGAATCATGATTATCATATCAAACCTTGGGAAACTCATGTACCCCGAACAAAAAGGAAAAGATCCAGATAGAAATAGGAATAATGAATCAACACTCATTTTTTAGATGTTTGCTGGACATAAACGTGGACCAAAAATCTATTATTCTGATCGGACCACCTATTCTTAAATACACAAATGCTTTTCTCCTGGTTATAATTAGTTCATCTAGATGTGATTTATATTATATCATACCGTCATATTCCATAAGCCAGAACGTCACTAAAAAATTTTTCGGTCTAGTTTCTTTTAGCAAGGCCCCGATTGGCCTAATAGAGCACGTGATTTATGTGTATTTTCACAACAAAAAAAATCCAAATTCGTTTTATTTGAATTTAATATTATATAAGTAAAACTATTATCTTAGATTATATTAGTATTTTAGGTTCAGGTTTAGGATAACTAGGGATAGGGTAGGTCCTTTGGTCCCTAGTTCTATCTACGTTCTAGTTTAATATCCTTAACTACAATAACAAAAATTTTTAAATTATCACTGTATATTAATATTAATTTGAAAAGGCCTTTTATCATTTGCATAAGAATTCTCTTTTTGAAAAATATTATATAGGAACACTAGGAAGTTATAGGCAAACTCTAATGTTGAGTTTGAAGCAAAGGATAACAGTAGGTGTGTTTTCGGCTATAAGTACATTTTTCTACGAGAAGAAACGTGGCCAATTTTCTTACACTGCTTAACCACGGCATATATAGAAATACGGGAAAGATAGGACTTAGAAGTACTGGTTTTAGTGTAATCGAGGAGGCTGGTTGGCTAGCAGGGCTCCCTGTAGGGTACCGGGTCGGCTCATCAGCTTGCCAACCCTCGACGGATACTACCGTTCCTCTTCTGCTGTGGAATATGAACCTTACCTTTAAGGGATAGACTCTATTTAAACAGATTTTTTTTTTTGGAGTTAGGTCTCACTTGCTAGTTACGACATCATTTTTGAGTGGACATCTCGGTGTGTGTGGGTTTGTGTGTTCATTTTTTATTTTTTTTTCCTTTCTGTTGTGTGTGTGTGTCGTTTCGTGTGTGAGACATCCCCCCTAACCTTGTGGTCCTCTGGTAGGGTGTGTGTGTAGTGTACGCAACGGTAGCACTCTTTAATCCTTTAGATTATAAATTGGGATACAAGGGGCACCATAGCGGAAGGGTGGAGTGGGGAATAGGAGGGTAGGAATGGTAAATCATGGAGGGGGCGGAATATGTTGCAACACACGAGAGCGGCAGACGAGATCGGTCGAGAGAGTCTCTTGATGAACGCGGTAGTGCGCTTGAGTACAGCCATAGCGGAGCGAGCGAGTAGGTCAGTAAGGACGCGCGCGCCGTAGGAGTCGACTCGGGCCGAGCTAGAGGGAGCGAGCGCCGAACGGGGGGAGAGAGGCTAAGCGTGCACGCCGAGAGAGTGAAGCTAGCGAGACGAGATGAGGTCGATCCGGCGAGATCGCGTCAGAAGCCGAGGAACGCGGCGCTACAGGCTATATATTCTCTGACGCTTCTGCCAGCGCGCGCGGCGGCCTCAGAGTGAAGAGCGCGAGCGATAAGAGACGGACTTTCACGAGCGCGACGATACTATTCTCTCTCTCGTCGAAACAATGTGCAATTCAACGCAATCAACCGCAATCGTGAAGGCCTACGTTATTAGACGACGACGAGGAGCAGCCTTCTGCTTGTGCGGAGCCACCCACGATATGCATAACTTCCGCATCCCCACCACACCGATTGCGTTAGCGGCAAACACCCTATCCTAGGACCTTTTGCACACACATCGATGCCCCCCCCACCCCCCCCCCCCCCCCCCCACTTCCGGTACCCCTGTAGTGTGTTTTGTATGCGGGTGCCCCTCCTCCCCCCCCCTCGTTGCCCCATTTCTTCGTGCTCGGTTTTTTTCCCCCTTCCGGCTTGGAGTGTCGAAGCATACAGTACGGACTGCCGCCAACTTGTATGGATGATAATTGAGGCAAGAGAATATAGACAGCATAGAGCGGATGGGACTGCAGTGCGAAAGAGGGGGGGAGTGGGGCGAAACGGACCATTTTACTACCAAACAAACAGAGAAAATGTGTATCATGGCATTGTTGTCATACTGGACTTTTAATCTTAAGCTTCACTGAGACTCTTGTTTGGAACTTGAAAACGGGAAACAAGTGGAAGGATTTGTTTATTTCATGAACTTGTCGGGACACAAGGAATAAAAGGAGGCTGTCCGATTTTCTATATTTTTTTCTTTCGGACCAGGATTTGTAAAGCGGAGAGATTCGAGTACCCGTTTAGCATTCGCCGATTTATAGAGGATTGTTTTTTATTATGTGAAACGTTGTAATGGTTATTCCTTTCGCAAATTTTAAAGGGAAGATTAAGAAGAATGATATTGTTTCTACAGGAAATACAGTAGGGAATTACGAGCTTGATTGTGTAGATAATACGGTTGAGAATAAGTAAGGGCTGGGAATCGATAAGTAATTAGGTGAGGCGGTAGTTAGGAAAAGGCTCACCCCCTAGACACTTTTTACTCGGGTACTTGCTTATTTCTGTCAAATGAGCTGCATTAGATTTTATATCTTTTGTTACGACCATCAGTTGACACACACATCTATATCACACACAACACAAACACCCTACCACCAAAAAAAACACATCACACTAGTATCCAACACACATCCACACACCCACACAACACACACTCAACTCCACTCCACTAACACTTTCACACCAAGGTTCATTATATATAATTATGCTAAAATTATTCAAGATATTACACAATACCCCTAATTTTCTAAATTAGTTTTATTTTGGTGTTTTCCTTATTTTTGTAGATTTATTGTATAAACTTATAGTTCTATTGAACCTTAGTGATATATATTAGTTGGGGTTGGGATCGTTGCCTTTAAGTGTGTGTGGGTTGTTTCTTTTTTTGCCATATTATTTGTGTGTGGTATTTTGTGTGTCCTGTGTGTTTTCTTGTGGTTGTTGGCATCAACACTAACTGATTGTGAGGCAACAGGCTAAGAACATCCTGGTAGAGTAAAGGAAATATTACAATCAGCAGTGGATTTCACCTTGATAGAGCCTTCTGTGTGCGTGTGTTTGATGTGTGTGTGGGTGTGTGTGTGTGATGTGTTCTCCTTTTGTTTTTCTTGTTGTTTAGTCCTGTTCATTGCTTCTTCCCCGGGTTGTGTGTTTTAGTGGTTGTGTGGTGCTGCTGTGTGTTGATCATTGGTATATCGACACGTCCGTAATTGTGTTCTAACTACTTCAGTGTTCATGTTTGTTTAGCTTACTATTACTACTTTACTACTTTATACTTGATATTACAAAACACTATTATTCCAAAAATTTGACACTTAAGATTGAGCCAGAATTTGATTATATGAGCCTCAAACAACTTTGAGGCGATAGATTAAGGGAAACAAAAATCCTCACACCACAGAGAAAGATAACATAACCCATTGGGATCTGATCACCGCATAACAAGATACTGAAAAGGGAAGAGAGGAAATTATGGTCAAGAACAGGGATGTTTTTGATTTTGAAAAGGATAGGTACTAGCGTAAAAAGTGGAATAAGGAATAGTTGACCCTTTGGCTTCACATTGCAACATTTACAGTGTGAGGACATATGAGAACAGTTTTCTCATTAGGTCTATACAGTGATACATTCATAGTGAACATCCCCTTGACCAGTTTGGTTCAAGATCTCTTTTGTTCGAAGAGATATACATCCAACATACCTCAAGTATCATCCATCTACATCTCAAGATAGACTTACATCCCCACCACTTAACTCCAAAAGAAATTATCCATTCCAACATAACTCTAAACGATATTATTCCCATTCCCAACATTTACTCAAGATTATATCCTCCAACATACTCAAAGATATTAATCCATTAACATTACTCAAGACATCACCATCCCACATACTCAAGAATATCCATCCAACATTTACTTAAAGCATTATCCACCACATACTACAAGAAACTAAGTCCAGACCAACATACGCAAGGGGACATATCCAATCACATCTTATTAGCAAATTGAAAGCGCCATTCACACATTACGTCAAGAATAGCCATCTAACAAGATTCACAGTATATAATCAAGACACATAATCAAAGACTATCCAGAACACATACTCAAAGGAATTATATCATCCACATATCAAGGGACTAAATCATCCACATACCGCAAGGGGACATATCAATCCAATATCTCAAGACCAATCAATCCAATACTCAAGAAATAACTTGAACGCCGAGAATTATATAGGTCCTCGAGGGAATTGAAAATTGAAATAAGTTTTATTGAGGTTTTATATTACGCACAAATGGTGAGTGTATAAGACCAAGCTGTTCTTCACCCTTATAATGTTGAAGGGAATAGCACAGGTCTTGAGTGCAGCCCTAATGACCCTTCAACGGCCTATAAGGGAAATAAAGGGACAAGCAAAAAACATGAAGAATGAAAAACAGGCGAAAGTAGGAGGTTATCATATAAATTGTTAGATTGGCAGTCTTGCAACACAATTTTTTGTTGCAAGGGGCGGCAAGGACTGGCTTGTACTTGTTAATAGTCTTAAAAAAAAAGTCTTGGGCAAACTGTCTATGTATGTAGTGGTTATTTTACCCCATTGGAATCGTTTACTGATTGTAGTTTTACCTATCCTGGCTTTCGGGAGCCCCGGGCCGGCAGAGCGGACAGCACGATGGACTTTTGATCCTGTCCCGATCTGGGTCGATAACAAAGGGGCGATTCGGCTTTGCTCGAGAAACAATGGGCAGATTGTTTCTTTAACCTATGGCCCCTTGTACATCGAGCATTTGTTTTTTTAAAAATGGTACCTGCGGTAGGGTCAGCTGGCACGGGCCTTCGTGTTCCTGGGGCACTGGTGGTGAGTGAATGGGTTCGAGGGGGAACCGTGGCTCCTGGACTTTGGGCGGACACACTATAAAAGCCCCGAAATTATCTAAGATATCATCTCAACTGATAAAAGGGGTTCCCCTTGGCAGCTGATTTTACCCGGGACAGAGCTTGGGTTTCGTTTGTCAGAGGTTCAGGAGTTTTCCGATCACCGGTGGAGGGTGGAAAAAAACAAATTCCACAACTGGTGCACAGTTTTTCTTTATTCCCTGATTGCGTTCTGTCACCAAGCAGTAAATAGTTACGTGGTAGTTAGACAGCTGCTTTGGGGTGCTTCCTGGGGGTGTATGTAACAAAAAAGGATTTGGCCTGGTCGAGGATGTGGCCGCGTGCGGACGCTAATCCCCGTAAATCATCTCAAGATTAAACTAACTAGCTGACTCTAACCAGCACTTCTTACCTTTTTTTTTTTACTGATAACTTTCTAACGGTAGACCCTAGCCGTGTCTGGGATTCCATGGTTCGACTCTACGTTCTACGTTGATTCCACGGCTCCCGGAACTAGCGTCGCTGCTTCCATGGTCACAGAATCTCGAGTTCGTACTTACAGGGTCGGACACTAGGTTTCGTGATTCCAGTGTAGACCTCTAGAGCGTCGTGCTTTCAAGGTCAGACACTAGCGTCGTTCTTCTCAGGTCGGTAATTATTAGAGATGTCGTGCTTTCCAGCCGATTCGGGACCCTTAGCGTGGCTTCCAAGTCGATCTCGCGTCCCGGTGCTTCCGTTCGACCAATGCGGTAGGGATTCCAGGATACGACAATAGCCGGTCGTTGCTTCCATGGTCGGAAACTAGCTTTTTATGTTTGCTTTTCAGCTTTTGGGCAGGACTACTAGCGTAGTGCTTTTCTCAGTTTGTCGGACCACCTTAGGCGGACCGTTTTGTTTAACGGTCGTACCTAGCTGGTTCGTGTTCTTAAGGTTAAGGACTCTAACGCAGTCGTGTTCCAGGGTGCCCTAGCGTTCTTTTCGTGCTTCAAGGATACCACTCTAAGCTGTGCTTCCAGGTCCCCACGATAGTCATTGATTCAGTTGTCGACCCGTCCCATAGGCTCGTTGTTCACAAATTTAGTTCGACCCCATAGCTTCGTGTTCCAGGTCGACTCTAAGCCGGTCATGCATTCCAGGTCGCACCCTAAAATTTGATCGTGCCCTTCCTGGTGTCGACCGTAGGTAGTTGTTGCTTTTCCAGGTCGAGAACCGTTTAGCGTCTCGTGCAGGGTTGGTTAATGTGGGTTTGTGCAAACACAGCACGATTGATAAGGGAGGTTTGTTGTCCAGGATGTTGGGAGGGGCAGTGAGCAATTCCGCCAGATTGGGAAGTTATTTTCTTTATGCTTGGTGGCTTACTCCATCATATGATTTTGCTTGGTTGACCTGCAATGAAAAATCCACCCTCCGATCGAGTCAAGGAAAGTATTATTCGGGTCAATGGACAGGGTGGTGGATTATGTGGTTTGCTTGATAGGAACCTCCAGGTCCACCTAGTGCCTGTTTTTGGATTCCAAGCTTTCACCAATGTCAGCAGGCTCTCTGGCAGGGGCCTTATGGGGCAGTTAGGGAAACAAACTCCCACGGGTAATCTCCATCAGGTACAATCAGCTTACGACCTGTGGTTTGTTTGATAAATTACGTACGCCCTAAGGGCGTTTTTGTAGGGAACTGGCATGATTGTTCTCTTGTACAGGGTTTGCATGGTGGATGGTGATGTATATTGGGTAGGGCTTTTTGGGGTTGATGGGAGAGGGTCTGCAGCATTGGGGGCAGGGGCTAGCGTATTTGTACGTATGAGCCAGTTAGTGTTATTTAGTGTTATGCGTTAGTGAAATATTGTTGGTATCGACGCATGACGCAAGTAGGGTGTATTTCTAAAGGTTGTCACAGGTGGAGGGGGTGGTATTTAGGTATCAGATTTCAGAAAATTGATAAATTATTCGAGTGATTTTGTTTTGTTTAAGAAACTGCTTAATTTCGTTTGTATATTATCTGTCCTGTGGTATAGACACAGATTGTCTTTCGATATTGTGACGCGACCTCACCTTTTCAATGCCTGAAATCGGTACCTTAGTGTATTTTAACCTGTCTCGTGACAGCGCAATCGTTTAGAAGGATCATAGACCTCAATAGTTACAAATAGAATAGCTTGTAGTGGAAGGAGATGCTGTGATTCAAATCTTCTAGTGTCGTAGAGTCTTGTACCCATTGGCCACCTGTTTTTTTTTTTTTTTGTGGGGCTGGATTAGGTTTTTAATATTCTCTTTTTTTTCTTTTCCTGTAGATCCTCTTCTTTCTGTTTTACTTTGAGTATTCTTTTGTTTTTTCTTTTAATATTTTTATTTTTTCATATTTTTTTTTTGTCTTCAAATTTTTATCTTTTTTTGACCACATTTCCTCATTCTTTTTTTTTACTTCTTTCCTATCTTTATTTTTGTCCTATTATCTTCTTTACATCTCATTCATCCTTCTTCTACCTTAATTCTTCTTTCACTTTATCCAATTCATATTTCTTAAACACCTTCCTGTTCTTATTCCTTAATTGCCTTTCTTTGCTGATCAATTAAATTTACTTTTAGTTATTACATGTCTTTACATTCTCTCTTCTTTTTTTACCAAATATTAATTTCTTTTTCTCTGCTCTCTTTATTCCCAATCCCTTAAACATTCTCAATATACTAATATGTTTTCTGTTATTTTTAATTCTTTGTCTACTCAGAACGCTGCTTGCTTCCATACACGGCCGTCCTGGCATAGTGGACGTGGTCGGGCTTCGTCACAACACCCCCCAATCTCTCCTGCAAGGGTGCGCCCCCACACTTCGTTGGACTCCCTTACTCCTCCTCTCATGTACATATACAAGCATGTTTCACTCTTCTTCATCGCCCTTCTCTTGTCTACAGACTCTTAGTAACCGCTTACGGCCTTCCCGCTGTCTCATCTATCTTTGCTGCTATCTTCACTTGAAGCATCGCCTCGTGTGTCTCAATCCCATCATTGCTACTCGCTGTACTCGCTACTGCCGTCATCCGCTGCACACCTTCCTGCGTTATCTCAGCTCTCGTGGCTCGATCATCTCCTTGTAATCGCACTGAACTGGCTACTCTTTACTTGCTACCATGCCTTGCGCCTTTTCACGGAAAATCTCATCTCATTGCTCATGTACTTCTTCCCATTATTCTCTTCTGTTCGTCTTCCTAACTTAACTACTAAGTCATGATGCTTCTCTCTACTGCCTACCTGCACTCTGCTCTCCGTCCGGCCTATCATTCGATAGCTCTACTTTCCTGCATATCACTCTCATCTATCTAGCGTTCTTACTCTCGTCATAAATTATCCGTACTGTCTTTCATCTGTACTATGCTTACATACTTCTTAATAACCATCCTCCATGGCTGCCATGTCTCTCTATCTCTTAGCTGACTCTGTAGCCTTTGAAGTTTTGCTCCTCTCACTCTCCCTCTCTGCCTCTCTCTACCTTCTCTTCTTCTCTCTTTCTCTCCGTTCTTTCTATCTTCTTCTCCTTTCTCCTCCCTAATTAGATGATTTGCGTTCTATATTAATATGCATCTTTGTCCGATGTAACCTGGCAGACCTGAAGCCGCCCAGAACGACTTTTTAGAAACTATGCTGCTCATTTGTTATCTTAAGAATAACATCATAGCCACCCCCCCCACATCGAGTCTTATGTTTATATCTTTGATCACTATTCTAACCTTTTTTTTGCGCCTTCCCGTCATGCTTGTGACTCTCTCAGTTCATCTGTCACTAAAGCAGCTGACTTCCGACATCTTGTATCCAGAGACTCCATCTTTTTTGATGTATTCAGACAGTTTCTGTTAAGCGGTTCAAGCCCCACGCCCCGGTCACCACAAGCATGCTCTCATCTCGACGGGCTTAATCGGCAGCCATCGTGAAGTTACATGAATCCCACGTAGGTCGTCAAGCTAACCTTTATAGTCAGTGATTATTCTATGTATGCCGACGACTGTTGACAACTACCGGATCCGGACAGGAGTGTAAATAGAGCTAGAACATTGATAAGAGATCGGCACACATGTGTTGATCGTGGGCGTAGTTCAGATTAGACGATTTGCAGTGCTCACAGATAGATCGTGATATGAAGGACCTTACGCATCCATGTTAATTTTATTTTTTACAATTATATACTAAGTTACGATTAGAAGTATAGCACTGCGATAATTGCCAAGTGTAGGCATACATAGAAGGGTCTTTTGCGGCCCCCGTGACCCCACACCCTCGTCCTCCAAAGCTCTCGACAACCCCTGTTCACCCTAGATCACCCTACCGTGACGAACACTGTCCTAGAAAGGCCAGCGACCCCCCCCGCATGATCGAGGACATACTCCAATCCTCCAAAACTTCGACATCTACACGTGGAATGAGGCATTGTACTGGCTAGCGGCCTGTTTCCTCGGTTGACCCTGTGTACGGCTGGCAAATGATTACATTATTATGTGTGGTGGTGTCGCAAGGAATGCTAAATTCGACGTGATCGTTATCGGTGGTGGAGTACGAAAGGACTTGACGTGTTGATGGAATGCTGCAGTGTGCGATGATGATGTTGAGCAAGTGTATGCTATGTATGAGGGTCTTCGCTGACAAGGGAGCCAGAGTTACTGTCAGTGATATATTGGTGATCGCAGTCGTGATTCGCGACCTATCATGCCTGCTGAGGCCATCATGGCACAGTGTTCAAGGCGTGCTAGAGGCGTTCAGCACGTGAGGTATAAGTAATGTCTTCAGTGATATGAGTGGTGCTGGTCAGCGGACGTTGTATAAGATAGCGTATGGCCCTGCTGGTGGCTGCGAAGGCCACAGACAGTAGTATATAGTATGCTGCTTTGGTGCGAAGCGAATGACCGTTTATGGGTGGAGAAGCTGTTCAGGAACTGAGCGGCATGTTATGTGTGCCTAGAGCTGGTTTGTCGCAGGCCTCCAGTAGACGTAGTGGATGGTGTGCGAGAGAGGCCAAATGCGTGCACGTGATGTTAGAGTGCGCTGATGTGGGTCTGGCGGCCGCTCGCAGAGACTGACGACAGCCTGAGGGAGACCCTCGTATATGAGGGACTGCGCGTGGCACATGACGTGTATGGTGGCTGGTGGGTAGCGAGAGAGCGTACGTGGTTATGGAGCATGTGAGATGATGACGAGCGAGGGGTGTCTGCTCGTCTTTTCTCCTCCTAGGCTGGTAGAAGTTCTAAAAGGATTGGATTGTGTGGTTAGCGGGGAGAGAGATCCAGTCCGTGCATCGACCACCTGGGTTATATCAGGGAAGCACGACAGTATACAAAGGCAGTCAGTCTCCTCTAGCACTCTTAGTCCAGCAGGCCAATAAGCACGCACAATGGTCCTTCTGCCATCGCACGAGTAACGATTCGCGACTCAATGCGGTCCCAGAGAGAGCATAGGCTCGGATAATAGCATGCTCTAGATACACCATTTTTCCTCCAGGTCATTAGTTAGTACATCTAGGTGGGTAGGACTCACAACCAAATGAATTAGCGACGTAACATGACGCTTTTCATGACTTTGCACACATAGCTGTACGTAGCTCTCACCTCCCCTAGGACACCGTCAGGACTACACGACAACACACCCACTACACAGCACCAACACTACCTACACACACACATCATCACCGACCATCACTCGCACCAACCATCACGAACCATCACCAACACCCGAGGGCTTCATAGGTCTTTCGCTGGAACCATCGCTACTGCAATAACACGATGGCGAGGTCGCGTCGCAACACTGTGCGACTAGACACGTCACGTGCTCACTGTGGCGTCTGGAGCCCATCCATAGTCAGACTATAGGCAACAGCGAGACGTCGCATCGTCTACTGGCGCACTCTGACCACGCCGACCACAACGCAAAAATAGGCCATTAGGATGCTACTCAGTCAGTCCCTGAAGCAGATTAGACCAGTACGAGTCTCTCACTCTTTCCAACACCGATCAGTCTTGTCATTATTACGTCGCATGCATTCCCTCGCCATCAATTAAGCCACCGTAACTTCCTAAGTAGTCATGCTACCAGGGCTATAACACTGTCTTTAGCCATCCCAGCTGCTACGGCCCAGCTCGACCAATATCCTCAAGAAGGATGCATAGCAGATCGCATGTGCCCGCGGAATACCAAAATCGAAAAGGCTAGATCAGCTAGCTCTGATGAGTGCCACTAGTAATCCGAGCACATGAGCCAGTCGCGTTACAAGATAGCTTGTATGCCAGAAGCAGGTCAAAATGGCCCCTTCTCATGCTACTCCATTCCTCTTCCTCGCACAACTTCGCCGTGATGGATTATCTTTAGGTTAGTTACACTTAGGCCCTTCAGCTGTCAACTAGTAGGAGATTCTTCCGTAGGTGGTCCAACAAAACCTATCAGCCAACTCTAGGACTTTATATAGATGGGGAATAAGACATACTTTTATCGCCTGGAATGCCGGGAACAAGATTGTATTTTATGGCTTCACCCTCAGCCGGAAGATGAAAAAAGGAGGAGTGGAAAAAGTATAAAAAAAAAATATGATATTTTATATACAGCCAAGTGATCTCAAAGAGCGCTCACACGCTACCAGAACTGCCCTGGTTATATTCTGATCATGACTGAATTCGACGAGTTGACCGTGTGTTATATGCTTGGGTATTGTGAGTCATCGTTTACCACGAGCCTAGGATTCGAGCAATGAGTCACTGATGATAAGACTTCTGACTATTTGACATTGTACTGTGTTAAGAACTAGTGTTAAAACTGTGACTCTGTAACCTTGTCAGCTGAAATAAGTCACGTTCTGTGTGTTTTGCGAAGCGCAGCTTCGTTTTTCAAAAGCCTGCGATGCCCGAATGATATCTAAACATGCTGACGTTTCCTTCGCTAAACTGGCACATCTCAGAGGTTACGCGGCATGTTGAGCGCTCCCGGACGATCCCTTCATTATGCAGCCGCGACAAACACCTTAGTCAGAAATTTCGATCCCCCATATGTTCGAGCAATTACACCTTACTCGCCACAGGTGTCCTCAATGATCTTAACCCGTTGATGAGGATTGTCCGTTTGATTGGTGCTGTATAAGGGGTGCTTATGGTGTTGTGAGGGTACTATTCATATGTTTAGTGATGGCTGGTTCTAGTGCTTATAGAGAGTTGGTGATGCGATTGTTTGTGACGATAGTGTGATGGAGAACATGTGATAATTTGTGCATTATCAGTCGTGGTGTACAGTGGTGTAATTCATGAACGTGTTTGACCCCCCGCTATTCAATATTGTGTGTTTTGGTTATTGAGCTGTACAAATTGATTTGTCTTGGTTAGTCTGAGCTTGTAGTCTGTAAAGTGGGATCCAATCCATTTATTGAATCACATAGGAATTCTTCTTATTGAGTTCGTGCTATTCTATTGGTGTTCATTGATGATATGTTTGCATTAATGTGTGGATTGTTGATCCGGTCTGAGTTTTCCATGGTACGTGCGGGATGCATATACAGTGAGCTATTTTTTATTATATTTGTTGTCATGGTTCTAAGAACCTTTGATGGTGTGTATTATCTTCGTAGTGGTGCTTAAGTATAAGTCGACCAGCCCGGAATTCCTGCTAGTGTCGTAATTGTCCCGCCATCTATCCTCGTTCCATTACACAACTTGAACTATATTCTCCCTTCCCCTTGTACACTTGATGAAACTGATGCCAGTCTTGTATACACATCACTTCTGTCTCCTCCTACGCCCACATTGACATCTTCAGACTCCTACCGTCCAAAGAACCCACCCAGCCCCACCCATCGATCCACTCATTGCATATCTTTTAAACCCCTCCTTAAATCTCCAAATGACAAAACACACTGTAGTACAATCCCCTCTGAGAACTTCTCCGTGTTTAATCCGCACCCCAAATGCAAATCCTTGCCATCCAATTAGTAACTGTTCTCAGCTTATAGCTTTATACTCTACACAAGTGATGGGGACTGTGGTGTACCATATGTGAAAATTTTGACTGGGAGGGAAGCTATTTATACTGTGGCCCTGGACTGAAATGCTACAGGTGATGTGCACTCATCACACATCTATAAACTATTCGCCTTGCGCGTTGCATGCGTCAGTCAGTTTTTGCACACTCACATTTAAACGCACAGTCACGCGTTGTTCGTTCAACAACTATGTCCACGTTGTGTCTCCCTCTCTCTGTTTTTTTGGTTCAGTTTATCTTCAGTTGGTGTATTTTTAATCGTTACTTGTTAGGTCCCTCTCACACTCTCGTCCTAAGAGGTTGGGAAACTATGCATTCTCCCTGTCACACCAAATCATGATCTGACACTTCCCATTGTATCATGTTCGTAAATGGCTTGAAGCGCTTTTCCCTTATCCGACGTATTGCTTTCTTCCCCCTAGTATCCCTTACACGGCTCACCCACCTGTCAAGGTCAAGTATCCATGCCCGTACCGTCAATCCCATCCTGTGCGGAGCTTCTAAAGCTCTTGACCACCTACCAGCACCCCTGCAAGTGCTGGTAATTCACAAGCAAACCCAGGCCCTAGTCAGCAGAGCTCCGTAATCTAGATCTGCTTGCAGCGTGGTGTCAGCCTAGTATAGGACGCAGGTCTCCAAGAAATGGAAGAGTCTGTACCAGAACTCAGAGGGTGGTAGGGGGGGATCGGGGAAGATGAGAGTGGTGAGTGGGGGGTGACATGTGGAATGCAGAGGTATCGAAGCTGTGACAGGTATTTCCATCGCCACACCCCATGTCTCCCACCGCTTATTTTGGCATGGTGTGTCTATGGGTAGTTTGGACTGGTAGGTCACGGACTGGCACTGGGGCATGTGGGGTGACGTCACCCTGGCGAAGGTTTCCGCTCCAGATCGATAAGGCGATGAGTCAGCAATAACGATCGGGCTATAAAATGATGTTGATCCGGAGCTCATACAATCTAGACAGGTGAATGGGTGGCAGACTGACTGTAGTTTCGGTCCATTCCACTGGGACCATTGTCAAGGATTCGACTTGAGGAAAGTGGTTCCCAGTGACGGACCGGAGGACCGAATCGTAGGTCTCCTCCCTCAGTGTCTGTTGGTCTGG
>WNGS01164437.1:24717671-24729110 GCA_020271785.1 Procambarus virginalis
GAGCAGCTCTTTCATCTTCCCCTACTCGCCCACACACCCTCCTCCTCCTCCGTCGACCAGCAGCTGGAAATGATTGTTACATCATCTACCGAGTTACAACACATCTCAGTGCAGCTAAGCCTGCTTCCCAATGGCATATTCAGTCTATGTTCATGTTTTTTTTTTAATTTTGCCCCATATGGGGAGTTTATTGGGCAGCGTCACTCAGCCTGTGACTAAATTACCGCAAAGCAGCAAGTACATCACCATAATTTTTCCATTCGTTGTGTAATTTTAATATTGCTAGTTTATAACAAAAAACTTCTAAGTATTTAATAGCTTACATTCAAATCGTCAATGCTTTATGAATCAGATTTAATGGGCGGGAATCACAGACAAACGTGTTTTAGGGCAGATGAGTTAAATGTTAAAATTTGTACCTAAAATGTTAGTAGTTATTGATGTGTGTGAGGCACTGTTTGCTTCAACGTCACCGAGACCATCAAAATGGCGTCAGCAGGAACACGAACTAAATTAAAAGATATTCCCGTATTATAACCCCTCCCCCCCCCATAATCGTGGATAGCACTGGATAACTTGATTAAGCATATATATATATAAGACGCACTGACACTAGCCTAGCACTGCCCAGGATATCTACATTTCTCACATCTAAGACCTCTACTTTCAAACCAATGGTTACATTATCCCTTTCTGAACCTAAATTTGTCCAACTTCAACCAACCAAGAGTAGATGTAGGGACACTAAAGAGAATGTACACTGACGTGACTTACTGGTGATCGTGCTAGGCTAGTGGTATATAATTAAAATCTCATTTTGCTAGTGACTGCAACCACACTTGATATAGTGCTACACAAATTCGGTTTACAAACATTTATTACAATTTGACTGGAAAATACTATCAGAGATGTGCTACGTGAATGTTCATTAACAATGAAAAGCTTTGATGAAATGGTATGATGGGGTGGGAGTGTTGCTTGGCTGGTAGAGGGCGGTGAGTGGGAGGAATGTGGGCGTGAGAGGAAGCGAGTGGGGGGGAGGGAACAAGACTGGGGCTCAGTGTGTGGTGGGCGAAGAGGGAGCAGCATTGGGGGGCGGGGGTCATGCCAGTGGTGAGGAGGGGAAGGAACGTGAGCCAGTTACGTATACATCACCCCAAAACAGCATTGCATCCGACACGTATAAATTCCACGCTAAATGTACCTAAAATGGGGTTCCTGCGACAACTCCGAGTACGAAATGTGCCAAGGTCGCTAATAACAAGAGTGACGAAGCAGCATTTGCCTAATGAAAAACACCTGACCGTCTTACTAAAAGGAGTGGGATAGCACTATCGTCTTCTCTCTGGTCTCTGTCATTCTCGACTCCTCACTCTGTTTGATGTCCATGTGAGCGTCACCCTAAGCAAACCAATTAAATAATTATACTTAAATATAAATGCAGTATCTTCCTGTCAAAAACAGGCTCGAGAAATGGAAGGCTGAAGACCATTTACAAATTTTGAAATCATGTTCAAGTCATTCCAACTGCATACATCGTTCCAGGCTGAAGAATTCTACTTGGTAAACAGTTAGTACCAACGTCTAACAAGCTACAAACACACCGACATTCTACCGAAATCCGAGCC
This sequence comes from Procambarus virginalis, assembly GCA_020271785.1. Lineage (NCBI taxonomy): Eukaryota > Metazoa > Arthropoda > Malacostraca > Decapoda > Cambaridae > Procambarus > Procambarus virginalis. The sequence goes on from WNGS01164437.1 coordinate 24,719,300, forward strand.
CATGTTATCATATCTAGAATGTAAACAAACACGCAGGTGCCAAGTTTACATATCTATAGCAAACAAACAGACAGGTGCCACTGAGACAGTACCAAGTTGATAATATGGACAGTACAAGGAAACACATAGGTGCCTAGTTGACACAGTACCATGTGATCGAAATAGTGCCAAACTGACACAGTTTCAAGTCGACACAGTGCCAAGCTGACAGAATCCCAAGTCGGCAGTGCCACGTAAACACGAGCAAGCCTCGCATCAAAGTAATGAACAGACAGCAAGAACTGAAACATTCTTCACTGAGTGTACTTCCTGTTAGCTCTAGCAAAGCACTTGATAAAGTGTAAAATAATGAAGAGCATGGGATCAATTCACACATAAAAGCTATATAATTAGAAAACATATGCGTGTCCACGAAAAGACACCATGAACTGAAGCAAAGACACCTCAGTTACACAAAAGGAAAGATAAAGCGCTAAGAGGTGCGACTTTCAGGTCAAATAATGAAAATATGCAGGAAAAAGTCGAAATATGCAGTGAGTTATGCACTATTTCCGAATGAAATGTTTAAAAACTAGCCTACTTGTATTCTCAACTCTTCGAGTGCCATTCAGTCAATCACAGCGTCGAAGAATACGTATTCTGCCGCTCGTAAAATCCCACTTGTGCTTTTCGCTTAATTAATTACACCAAATATATACCGAAATGGCATAACAGCTGAACATACATGATAAGTTCCGGGTCGATCAGTCCTGAAGCGGAACTTTAGGCTTCAAATTCAAAATTAATGGTCGAATATATTGACCAGCAATCAGCATTCGAAAATATATACATACAGGTGCACTTAAGCTGATATGACACGTTTCAAACGGTGTTCGAACACATTATTCCACATAATATGGCGAAACAAAAACAATTAAAAATGTAAACTTGAATATAACGCCCAGGAATGTATTCTCCCCCCCCCCCACCTCAGGACAAAAGTAAGCAAACCGCCAACGATAATATATAAGTATTCAACCTGTCACCCAGCTTTTCATTGCACCATATGAACAAGCTTAACTTCTCGCATCTATAGCCACGAGGTATATAGACCGTGAACGAGTATGTATGTGTGTGTGTGGAGGGGCGGAGAGTAGTGGTGTTGGAGGATATAGAGAGTGGTGAAGGATAGAGGGGTAGTGGAGGATGGTGGGGTAGTGGCGACGGCCAAGGGTGGGTATGCGAGACAGTATCAGGCGAGTGAAGGAGTCGTTCATAAGAGACAGTAAAGGACTCGGTCAATGGCCCGCTGTTGACCTCTCATTACTCTCACTCGCACAAAAAATTGATTTTTGTCAAAGTGATTTCAATGCCAGGTAAATAAGAACCTTTATATTATATCAATGGACCATACTGGGATTTAAATTTTTCTTTTTAATAATCGTTATCATTCGTGACTACCCCCCCTTTTTTCACCTTTATGATATCTCTACATCTTCCTTCGTCATTATTTTGTTACTACCCCTTCGTCATTATGTTACTATCCCTTTCTTCACCTTTATTTTGTTATTACCCCTTTCTTCACCTTTATTTTGTTATTACCCCTTTCTTCACCTTTATTTTGTTACTGCCCCTTCCTCCGTCATTATTGTCTTACTACCTCATTTTTCACCATTGTGTTACTACCCCTTTCTTCACCATTATTGTGATAAAACCCGTTCTTCACCATTATTTTGTTACTGCCCCTTTCTTCATCATTTTTGTGTTACTACCCCTTTTTCAGCATTATTGTTACTAGCCCTTTCTTCACCAGTTTCAGTTGAAATGTCCAGGAATTATGTGCTTAATTACTCAGGTCGTTGGATATAAAATGGAGCAGGTAATAAGCCTTTTGAGTGATGCATTCTTTTCATAAGTAATTATCATCATCAGTCACTGACCATTCACTGTCATTAACATGGTCACTGCCCTTTCATCATTATCAACCATAACCGACCCCGTGTAACAACATCATCACCCATCTCTAACAATTAATCATTATCACCAGTCACACACCATCATCATCATCATCAATTACTGCCCCTCCCTTCATTATCACCAGTCACTGACTCTTCACCATCGTTATCACATCTTATAAAGTAACACAAATAATTAAGTTCTTACCTTCGCTAAAGAGGTTTCGCTAAAGAATAATACTAAAAAGAGAACAGAGAAGACTTTGCGTGAGGAGGGCCCTGCATCTTGGTACAGTATTCGCTAAAGTTACACAAGCCAATCGTCACTTGTCACTGATGCTCGAACTGAATGACACATTCATACCAAATGATAGCCACTCATTTCAAGTTCCTGTATATCCTACCATATGAACAAACTCCTAACCAGTCAGTTTAGCTAATCCGTTATACCCACCAAGCAAAAATATATACATTCCAAGTCAAATAAGATTCACTTTAGTGTGCAGTAATCTTACAACTGAGCAAAATAAACACACGTATAGCCACAACGTCAATTCTATAATTGGTGGTGGTCACTGAGATCATCTCCCTTCGTTAAGATAAATTCCTTGAGCACTTAAGTCATCTTATCACTCAGATTTTATAAACCTGCGCAGTATCCTTTAAATAAGCAACGGTTATTAGCTGCAACTATTCACAGAGGCGTAAATTCACACGAACTCTGCAACTGCATCGTTAGCAAGTTATTTTCATGGTTCAAAATCTGCTAAAAATCACCATCAGCGACCATTAAACACTGTCCTATAGTTATTTCGCCAGACCATTGTTAACCCTGCCAAGAGGACGATGATAACATGAAATTCACAGTGGACCCCATCTATCGAGCCTTATCATTTCCAGGGCCATGCAGAATCATAACATTAATTAAGTGATATGTGACTTACTAACAGTGTAAGTAAGTATGTAAGTAAATATATGGAAGACCAAGTTGACAATTAGCTGTGAATGTTAAAATTGTTTCCAAGCTAGGCCTCGGAGATTGAACACCGACCTGCATGAAACGAAACCGTCGCTCTACCAGGCCAAGTGGTAAAGGCACATAGGTAAAGTCAAATGCTAGACAGAATTGTCACATACCTCTCTTGAGTAGTGTATATATATATATATATATATATATATATATATATATATATATATATATATATATATATATATACAACCTCAATAGTGTTAATTATTCCCAGAAAAGAGTACTCTTGCAGTTTGCCACATTTCCTCTTTAGGCTATATGTATATCCCAATATCAACACATATTTCAGTAGTACTATCATGTATGCCACACATATAACCACAACATATATATATATATATATATATATATATATATATATATATATATATATATATATATATATATATATAAACGACAACATCCTACTACCCGAAGATCGAAGCACACGAACAGAAAATGACTTCGCACTCGGTAAGGTTGGCACTCCTGGCCAAGCATGCCCAATTCGGTACTTACCGATTCTGCTGTGTGGAAGGTATATATGAGCACAGTAGCGCATCTGAAAGATGAGAGAGAGGGAAGGGGAATGCTGTTAGTTAAGGGGGCACTCACCAGCTGGCCACTACAATACTGTTTCACTGTCAAACATTTTTAATCAGGGCATGCAAGACATATTTTTTTGTTTATTTTGGGCTCTCAAGAGTAAAAACAAAGTTGCTATTTCGTTTGTTGATCACAAGCTTAAATGACAATAACTGCCAGGATAAGACATGTCGTTTGCACTCAGCTGAGGCTAACAGACATGTCGTTTGCACTCTGCTGAGGCTAACAGACATGTCGTTTACACTCAGCTGATGCTAACAGACATGTTGTTTACACTCAGCTGAGGCTAACAGACATGTCGTTTGCACTCAGCTGAGGCTAACAGACATGTCGTTTACACTCAGCTGATGCTAACAGACATGTCGTTTGCACTCTGCTGAAGCTAACAGACATGTCGTTTGCACTCTGCTGAGGCTAACAGACATGTCGTTTGCACTCTGGTGAGACTGACAGACATGTCGTTTGCACTCAGCTGAGGCTAACAGACATGTCGTTTGCACTCTGGTGAGACTGACAGACATGTCGTTTGCACTCAGCTGAGGCTAACAGACATGTCGTTTGCACTCAGCTGAGGCTAACAGACATGTCGTTTGCACTCAGCTGAGGCTAACAGACATGTCGTTTGCACTCAGCTAAGGCTAACAGACATGTCGTTTGCACTCAGCTGAGGCTAACAGACATGTCGTTTGCACTCTGCTGAGGCTAACAGACATGTTTGTAAACTGCTAGACATGTTTACACACCAATGAGGCTAAGCCACGTCCTTTTCCACACAATTTGATAAATATATATAAGTTTACAGACTACCGGGACCTAACCTACATGTATTTGAAACACTATGTGGGTACTGGAAGACGAATATAACAACGGTATAAATGTATATACATATATATATACATATACTTACAGCCAATAGCCCCTCAGAGAGAGAGGTGGGGCGGGTATCCTGCCCATCCCTCTGGTATAACCACCCATGTTTGTCTACACGACCACCATGCTATAAGAATACTACTGCAATTATCATAGGGGCGGCCGTGACCACGCTAACCAGAGAGGAGGGGATCGAACACGAGGGGGAAGGCAGCGAGACTCGAGAGATTCACTAGGCGGCACCCCGAGAGCCAAGGATGACCACGGGACACACGAACCCTGCCAGCGCTCACGCCACTCTGGGTACCCCAATACCCGACCACTGCCCGCCATCGTCCGTCTCACGCCTTCTTCGACCCCGCCGATGCCAGTTACCTCTTAAGCATTCACCCATTCCTCCTTCACCCCACGAGCTCAAGTGCCTCCTCTCAGGCAGGTTTAGGTAGCCACATGCGGGTATCTTGTGCTACGGTCAGCACTGATGGGCAGCAGAAGGGAGGGTAAATGTTGGGTAAAAATGGTAGATGGGCACTGTTGGGGAGGGAAGGAGGCTGGGCTCCTTGGCGACACGGTGGGCCAGTCGGGTGTAGTGAGGGGCAGAGGAGGGCTACGTCGCTCCGCGTCTGATATGGCCAGACCCCAGCGGTGACTTGCTCTACGCCCGGATACTTTACCAAGATGCATGGGCCAGGGCCCTCCTCACGCTACGTCTTCCCTGCTCTCTTTTTAGTATTATTCTTTACTGACACTTCTTTAGCGAAGGTAAGAACTTTAATTATTTCAAAGTTATAGTCATATTGGTTATTAGAGGGGGAATCATTCGATTGTTCATCTAGAATGATGTATATAGTATTTAAATTAGTAATACCCGTGTGTGTGGTCATTTGCCTGAATGCTGTAACGTGGGATGGTTGCTGTGTGAGTGAGGCTGAGAGTGCCCAGCAGGCTGAGAGTGCCCAGCAAGCTGAGAGTGCCCAGCAAGCTGAGAGTGCCTCCCACCAGTGTATTATCCCGGGCTGAGAGGGAGTGCCGCACAGGTTGGCGTCCCTGAAGTCCTTGGAGAAGATGGCGTCCGCCCCCGCTGGAAAGTTGGCAACCAGATGGACGCGATAGCTTACCGGATTCCCATCTTTCATGGCTGTACATATATTATTCGACACTAATTATTAGTTGAGATTCTCAGTCACGTATTAGCAAACTTAAGCTATTCTACCACTCTTAAGTGGTGAAAAAAAACGAAAAAAGTCATAGAAAATAGAGCCATATTAATATTATAAATAAGATTATTAATTATATGGAATTTATATATGTATTGCTGTTTGCCGCCTATTCTCCTGTTTAGATAGTACTCTTTATAACTGTGTGCACCGTAGTACAAATATTGACGTAAAAGACAATTAGATATTTGGTACTATTCATTGTATGGTTCAAAAAACTAAAACTAAAAACAAATTTAAACATTCCTAGGCCTATTAAAGCACATATCTGTACTATATTAGGCCTCAGATAGCGTGTATTAGGCCTAGGAAGGTTAGGTTAGGTTGCCTTTGCAACATAAATACAATTTTTATTCCAGTCCAAATTCATTAGTAACGATTTCTACTTTGTAATTGTCCATTACGTCATATATGTACTATGGTCCTCACTGTTACTGTAAGTACTAACTAAACAGGAGGATGGGCTGTGTTTTGGTAGAATACACGTATATGGGTTTCGTGGTACAATGGTAACCTCACTCGGTTCGATCCTCGCGACAAGACAGAAGCGTTAGGGCAAAGTTTCCTTTCACGTGATGCCACTATTCACCTACTAATAAATTGAGTTAAGCATCTGTTGTGGGTTGCATCCTGTAGAAGGTTAGCCTTCAAGGACCTCAAAACTCTTAGACTATGAGAAACCATTGGGTGAAAATATTTATCATTGCCAAATAATGCGCCTATCAATTGGTTGATTGTTCAATAAATCCCTGAACTGTATGTTTGACAAATCTCTCACCCTGTCCATGGAGGACAGAAGAACATGTATATATGCTGGTTAGGATTGTAAATGTGTGGCCACGTCTGTGGTAGAAAATAATAATAAAAAAAATCTCAGCGATTTATGCCTCAATAACCCATTGAACAGCTCATGGCCTTCATGGTAACTAATAGTAATAGAGACAAAAAACTGCGCCATTACCACTAACGAAATAAATTTTCAAATTGAGGTAAGGCGGGTTTTTAAACAATTGTGTGGATCGCGTAATTTGAGAGCGGCTTTGAGCAAAGACATCATTTGTCGTAGGCTACGTGTGTTTGGTCAGTCAGCCTCGCCCTCTTTTGGTCTGTAGCCTCCCCCCCCCCACCCCCACCCCCGATCTAGCGTGCGCACGCTCCTCTCATCCCCCCCCCCTCCCTACGCACACGCATGTACCACACACACACACACACACACACACACACACACACACACACACACACACACACACACACACACACACACACACACAGTTATAGTTGATTGACAGTTGAGAGGCGGGACCAAAGAGCCAAAGCTCAACCCCCGCAAGCACAAATAGGTGAGTACAAATAGGTGAGTACAAATAGGTGAGTACACACACACACACACACACACACACACACACACACACACACACACACACACACACACACACACACACACACACACACACACACACACACATACAATAGGCCATTAGGCTCAGGAAACTGTACACCAGTTGATTGACGGTTGAGAGGCGGGACCAAAGAGCCAGAGCTCAACCCCCTCAAGCACAACTAGGCGAGTACACACCCATGAGTTAGGAGGAAAGGCTGCGGGAAATGCATCTTACGACACTGGAAGACAGAAGAGTAAGGGGAGACATGATCACAACCTACAAAATTCTCAGGGAATCGACCGGGTAAACAAGGATAAACTATTCAACACTGGTGGTACGCGAACAAGGGGACACAGGTGGAAACTGAGTACCCACATGAGCCACAGAGACGTTAGAAGGAACTTTTTCAGTGTCAGAGTAGTTTTACGGATGAAATGCATTAGGCAGTGATGTGGTGGAGGCTGACTCCATACCCAGTTTCAAATGTAGATATGATAGAGCCCAGTAGGCTCAGGAATCTGTACACCAGTTGATTGACAGTTGAGAGGCGGGCCCAAAGAGCCAGTGCTCAACCCCCACAAACACAACTAGGTGAGTACAAAGCATCAAGTGGCAAATGGTATTCAATGTGAATAAATGCCATGTTATGGAATGTGAAATCAGATAAAATAGACCACACAACTACAAATTATGTGGAAAGGAATTACACAACCCTAACAAAGAACGAGACTTAGGGATGGTTTTGGATAGTAAACTGTCGCCAGAGTTTATGTGAGAACATTGTGAGATTGTATATGTCGCTTTCCAACTTCAGACTCGCTTTTACTTACATGGAATGGTGAAATACTAAAGAAACTGTTCATGACTTTTGTGAAACAAAATTGGAATATGCAGCAGTTGTATGGTGCCCAAATCTCAAGGAGTACATTAAGAACCTGAAATAGGTGCACAGTATACTACAAGGACACTTCCGGACTGAAAAACAAGAATTACGAGGAGTGACTAAAGACATTAAACATGCCGAAACTAGAAGATAGATGATAGAAGAAAGTGAGGTGGTATGATCACCACTTACAACATACTAGCAAGAATCGACCAAATTGACAAAGAGGAATTCCTGAAACCAGCAACATCACGAACAAGAGGACACATATTCAAGCTAAAGAAATAAAGGTGTAGACAACAAATTAGAAAGTTTTCTTTTGCAAACAGCGGTAGACGATTAGAACAAGCTAAGTGAGAAGGTGGTGGAGGCCAAACCCGTCAGTAGTTTCAACGCGTTATACGACAAAGAGTACTGGGAAGACGGGACACCACGAGCGTAGCTCTCATCCTGTAACTGCACTTAGGAAATTACTCACAAACAGATACGAGTGCTTGTCTATCAGTGTCTACGGAGTGAGGTCTGCAGGAGTTGAACTTGAGAAACCATCAACAGATAATCGAAAGGCACTTGCTTATTGGTGTGGCCAAAGACACTCTTGTGAGTGTGGCCAAAGGCACTTGCTTGTCGGTGTGGCCAAAGACACTTCTTGTGAGTGTGGTCAGACACTTCTTGTGAGTGTGGCCAGACACTTCTTGTGAGTGTGGCCAGACACTTCTTGTGAGTGTGGCCAGACACTTCTTGTGAGTGTGGCCAGACACTTCTTGTGAGTGTGGCCAGACAAATTCTTGTGAGTGTGGCCAGACACTTCTTGTGAGTGTGGCCAGAGACACTCTTGTGAGTGTGGCCACAGACACTTCTTGTGAGTGTGGCCAGAGACACTGTTAGTGAGTGTGGCCAGAGACACGTAGTGAGTGTGGCCAGAGACACTGTTAGTGAGTGTGGCCAAGAAGTGGGTATACCTGAGAGAGAATAACAACAGGTGTGTATAACAGTGGGAAATGTGTGAGTGCATATATAATATGATAACAAAGAAAACATTGGCTATAAAAAGCATGACAAGGATGCACCTGTTTGTTATATGTGAAGAGTAAACAGCTGGGTGCTTCCTCCAGCTCTATTGAGACCGTGATGGAGAGGGGAGGGGGGAGAGAGAAAGAAAGATGAGTAGAGAGAAAAGAGAGTATATATAGAGAGAGAGAGAGAGTGGTGGACAAACTGAATGAGTTACGAGAAGATAAAGGCTTACTTTATACATCGTTTAATGATAGACAAAATACAGTAGTACTGTATAGAATAGATTTGGTTCGTTATTTGTAGAACCTATTCAATGATAATGTTATACTGTATTGCTGATATTGCAGGTATGCCTAAATGCTTCACCTGTCTGTGTGAGGGCCAGAAGGGATTTTTTGGAGCCCAAGGCATCCCTGGACTTCAGGGCTCAACTGGGTTCCCAGGACACCAAGGAGAAGAGGGCCCACGTAGGACCCAAACATTTTCAATGCAGTACAGAAGAGGATTCATCAAGCACTTGTGTTTTTTTACAAAAACATACCTGGATACCTGCAGAGGGTTTTGCCAGTTCCTCCCGAGAACAGCCAAGGCCATGTTTAGTTTTCTTAATCTGGTGGATTATGTCACAATCCCCAGGTTATTACAAAGACACCCGTATCATAGTGCTTCGGGGCGCATAAATTGCTTCATAATTGCAAACTAAGCTGCCATGATTAAGAAAAGTGTACAATTCTTTTGTGGACATGTAAATGCTTGTTGAATCCTGGCTGAGTAATTATTAAAATTTAAGATTTAATACAAATCAACAAATAAAAGAAAAACAACTCGTAACTTCACTGGCAAGCATGTTTAGCTCTTTGTTTAGAATCATTTTCACAGCTCAGCAAGTTTAT
>WNGS01164437.1:24740482-24810348 GCA_020271785.1 Procambarus virginalis
TGTGTAAGTTTCACGATAGCTGTAATGGCCGATCTAAATGGCAGAGTATGACAAAATGGGTGGTAATGGTGTCCCAAGAAAAAATAGTAATAGTTGTTCACTAAAAGATGTATGCAATGAGTCTTATACAGTACATAATTTAACCATAAAATTATGAAATTGTACAAAAATGTTTAACTGACTATTTGCTATTTGAGAGAGTACTGTATGCTTAAATATTTTTGTGTAATACAAGAGTAGTGAGAAGAATATCTGGAAAACTGATCACATATTGGTGTTGTGTAAGATAAGAATAAGTAGTAATCACCTAAGTGTAGTTACAGGATGAGAGCTATGCTCGTGGTATTCTGTCTTCCCAGCACTCAGTCATACAATGCATTGAAAGGGTGATCGTAAGTCACGGGAATCCAGGAGGTTAAATAATTTCATAAGTCACAGAGATCCAGGGATAAAATAATTAACACTGAGTAAGAGAACTAATAGATGACTAGAAAAGATGAGTTATTAGTGATGCTAATGGAAAAAATTCGTTGAATAATTAAACCATAGTGTCATGTGGGATGTATACAATAAATGTATGGGTGAAAATGACAAATTTTTTTTGGAGTCACACAAACTGGAAGAAGAATGAAAGAAATTACTTGTTGGAATAAGGAGGTGGTATGAGCAGTTGAAAAGAAAAGGAGAGGATTTTATTGAACAAAATTGAGAGAGAGAGAAAGGCAGGGAAATAGAAGGATGACAGGCATAAAAGGCATTTGAAAAGATTACTTATCCAAAAAAAAACAGATAAAATGAGAAGATAGGAAGAAAATTAAACAAATTTATTTTGAAAACTGGGAGATATTTTTGAAAGAAGGTAATGTAGACCAGACTAGCAAATGGGAATGTTAAATTATGATGCAGAGAAAACATTAAACGGTGAAGAGCAGATTAGAAGTTGATAGAATATTTTAAATTCTAATAGGTGAAAGTGATGAAAGAGACCTTAGTGTGAATGTTTTACAAAGGTTGTCAAGATAGCTTGTACAGAATAATCAAATGATTTCCCCTTCCCATAATCCTAGAACCTCTGTTTACCATCTCTACTGAAACCTCAGTTTTCATTAAATCAAAGATCCAATGTGGAGCAACACTTTGACCCTTAGTGAGTACCCTTTATGCAATATTATATTATTTAGTCAACATGTATTATTATGAAATTTTGGACATTAAATTAATAATTTGTAAGGGCTGAAAGATATATCTGAATTAGACACCATGTTCAGATTTTGGTCTCGAGGAGTCCGTATTAAAATTCCATTACATATACAGTACTATATTATAGAGTAAATATTATGGAAAGACTGAAAGTAAAAAGACCCAATATTTTAACCTGAATGATTGCCTAACATTTTGGAAAGAGCACCAATAGTACAGTGAAATTTGCAAGGTTAACATACCATCATCTCCAGGTTCACCCTTCTCAGAGCGGCCATCGACTCCTGGATCTCCATCCACTCCGACAGAACCAGGAAAACCTGGGGGACCCCGCTGCCCCACACCTCCAACTCGACCATCAAATCCATCCGCACCAGGAGGCCCCATAAGTCCTGGAGGACCTTGGGGACCAGGAGGACCTCTGTAGACTATAGTATCTGCTGGGTCATATATCCCAGGCACTCCTGCATCACCCACAGGGCCTGGACGACCATCAAAGCCGGGCTCTCCTTTGTCACCCTAGCAGATATGAGACTTCAAGTCTTGTTACTGTAGGATGAGGCCCATTACTAAATACGCCCATTACACAATGAGAATGAAGCTATATGAAAACAATATAACTGATCATGATTCTTGCAGGTTCCTTCTTTGTGCTAGTTTTCTTTATTCCCACAAAAAAATAGTTTGTCTTTTTTCATAAGATCATATTGTATATAACATAGAGTGGGAAAAATATTAAATTTTCTGTGCTACCTTTTCTTCAAACATCAAACATCCTAATATATACTGTAGTATTAAACATTCAAATAATCATCTTATCAATTGAATAATCCATTATTTGTCCTCATAATCATGTCTTTTCTTCAATACTACTTATTCAGTTTTAAATTATTACCATAAAATGTAAATTTCTGATTTACATTTTTAATTTCATTGATATAATTATTGTTACAGAGAGATGACTTGCTGCTGAGCAATCAAGATCTTGCAGTGGGTACTGATTTCACTGCACTGTATATGGTTTCTCATTATTTACACTTGCTGGAATACCTTTCTCAATTACTCACAAAATGTTAATACAACAGCTTCATCAAATACAAAACACAATTATAGTACAGATACAGTAATTGAAAATACTGTAATTTTTGTATATAATGAATATGGCATTTAGTTGCACATATGTATACCATACCTTAAAACCTTTAGAGCCAGAATATCCAGCCAGTCCAGGCGCCCCCTTGAACCCCTTCGAGCCCGGCACACCCCTTTGACCCGTACGGCCGTCCTTGCCTTTCTGGCCCTCTCTGCCACGTTCTCCCTTCAAACCTTTCTCTCCAGGAGGTCCATTAAAACCAACGACACCTGGACTGCCGTATGGTCCAGGTTGCCCCGGAAATCCCTTGTCACCAACCATTCCTTTCCATTGGATGCCAGTTACAGGGCCCCTAGAAGACAGTGACTAGGAATAATATTTCATATAATGGTTCAGACTTATTTACAAGTACCAAAATTTATTAGATGCATTTTATACAAGAATAATATTTGCCTAAAATAATTTGTTTTTATTGTACAGTATACAGTATAAAATTTTATGAAAACAAAATAATAATACAGTAATTTAATTTCTGCTTGTTGGGGACAGAAATCCTGCATTTAGGCTTATCTAGGTGTCCCCTTATGCCTTCTACTGAACTTTTCCACGATACATCCCCACAACAATTGCCTAACTCTTGGGTCCCTATTTTAAGGCTAGGTGAACAGTGGCATCAGGTGAAAGGAAATGTGGCCAACTGTTTCAGTCCTGCTCAGGGACTGAACCCCAGTCCCTTGCTTGTACGCCGAGGACATATACCACTGAGCTAAAAAAAATGAATATACATACAGATCCCAAATCATAGTGCATAATATAATAAAATAATATGTACCTTCATACTAACTTATCTTTAATCTATTACGATTTTAAAATACTTCATTTCTTTTTTTACTCACTCTTATATAATCTTGTAAGATTATATAAGAGTTATATATTTTTATATTAATTAAACTTCTCTAACAAGCATTGTCTCCGTCAAATAATTTATAGTAATATTTATGACTTAGCTCAATTAATTATATTGTTCAAGCAATGCAAAACAAAACTGAGGTCAATGAAACAATTACAAGTGAAACAAATTTATAAATACCCAATACATTCTGTACAATGAGTTCCACTGCAGAGGCAAAATTAGCTCATATCAGCAGACAAAGTAAAACTATTTTATCACTGTTATGCAGGATATTTGGTTAAGTCAGTTATTAAAAAATATCACTGTACATTATTTTTATTTTGGTATTTTAAGTAAAATTGTTGGGAGACATTATTGATTTTCATAATTTTACTATAGTGTCATGAAAAATTAACAAAAATGTGTTTCAGATAAACTGAAATAATTGTTAATGACTCTCCACTATCTAATGGAAAATATGGACCAGGGAATCCAAAACCAGGCTATATATGTTCCCAAAGCATTAAATGTCATCATAAATATAAAAAATAAGCATTTCACAAAGTAAATATTTAAGTCATAATTTGTTTTTGTATTTCTGACCTATTATTTTCCTACAATGATTTGTGTTACTTTCATGGATTCATTTAAAATTTCTAGTAAAAAAATAGACTGCTCTTTTCATATTTATCATTAATATTATAGTACAGTACTGTATTCATAATGATGGCCAAGTCATTATGATAATATACGTAATAATCATAATAATTTTTATTTACAAGAAGGTATAATGGGTTCGTGAAATTACATAAGATTGGTATTTTTACATTCTTGCAAAGCCATTAACACAAGTCTTTAATAGCAAATAATTATTCACAATGATTTACAAGTACTGTACTATACATTATATACAGTACCTGAAATGAGAATTCGGTACTGTGGAACATTTTGTTGTTTTCCAATGCCCATTAAAAGACCTAACTGATATCCAATTTAAATTTATCTTGGCACCCAGAATTGGCACCCAGTCAATCCTCCCCAGGCAGGATACGAACCCAGGCCAAAGCGCTTGCGAAACGCCGAGCGAGTGCTTTACTACTGCGCCATAGGGACTCCATATTACAGAAATGAATAATGGTAGGCTGTAAGGAAAGGACCTTGCAGCAAAGCCACCTTTCAAATCTCCCGCCAGTTCAGCCAATAGCTCTGTAGTATGATTACAGTGAGAGAATGAGATTCTCTAAAAATATATAAACAAGTACTAAATATTGTTAAAAGACTACCCCCAAGTACATTCTGTGACTGAAAAGTAAGTTGAAAAAATAAGTGTTATAAAAATAAGTGTTAAATGTAAAAAAGCAGTTGTAAACAAAATTAAAAATGAGAAAGAAACAGAAGGGAAACCAGAAAAACATTGGAATGCTGGAAGTCAAGGATGATGTGATGACAGCATTTGACAACAGGGCAGATGCTGTCACTTCCCTCTGTTCAGCTATGACAAACGGATGTCCAGGCGCATTTGTTAGATCAGGTTGGATTATATCCCACATGGTAACTATTTTTTTGCACTTTTATAATTCATGATTACTATTTTGTAGTTGTGGTGCTGTTGTATACAGGAGTAGGAATAGGAGTGTTAGGGTGCATGTCCCAGAGACGGATGGCACCGTCTGGGTGAGGTACGTCCTTTTGTCAATGTTATAAAGAAGAGCTTTAATTGGGATATCTTAAAGCATAGAGAGAATAAAGTTGGAAGCCTAATATGAAAAACTTAATTCAAGAAAAAATGTCTGGAAAGAGTATTCTGTTATAAATAAATAAAATAAATATGTTTATTCAGGTAAGGTACATACATACAAATGATTTTACATAAATTGATCGATTTATAGATAGAGCTAGTACATACAATGTCTAAAGCCACTATTATGCAATGCGTCTCGGGCAGTTCTAATGAAGAAGTACTCTTTTTCGACATTTTTTCCTATTGCAAGCCCTAAAACTGTACACTAGTTTAATCTTGTTGGATGGCCTGGGGCCATGTGTTTGGGGTTATAGAGGGGTGTTAGCCACTGTGTCTAAATCATTGTGTATAGTAAAGATAACTGTAATCAAATCCAGGAAGTACACTCTTCAAATGTACCATTTTATGTTGTGAATAAGTGGAGCTTGAGGATATTCTGTACTTGACCGTTAAGTGGGTCCAAGTTTTGGGACTCGGTAATATCTCTGCAAGTCCTATTTCAATAGTGTTTGCAAATTGCAACCACTATCTTGCTCCCGATATATCTTGTACCTAAATGTTTAAGCCTATAGAAATAAATCCCTGTATGATTTCAGAAACATACAGGTATTTGCAAAAGCCCTTTTTCCCAATACTGTATAGATGTCCCTACCTTACAGTCCGAAATATACGGTAACCCTTACAAGATATGTCCTTGAACAACCTGGTATAATACAGTCTTACTGTTCTCTGAAGCGGTCCATCTAATTACCCAAAGCTACCCAAATCTACTCACAGCTACCCAAAGCTTCCTAGTATTACATAAGTAATGAAGAAATATGATATATTTACTCACTATAACATTGGTGCTGAAGGTAGAACATGAAAAAACATATTTTTAATCTGAAATAATATAAGTTTATAACGAAATTAGACGAAACTAAGTAGCATGAGTGGCCATAGGAAGTCGACGATCCAAGCAACAATGTTGTGGAGCAACTTATCCCTTATATATTGTTACCTACAGGTTATATTAAGTTAGGTTTGGATAGGTTAGGTTTAGATAGGTTAGGTTAGGTTAGGCTAGGTTTTGTTAGGTTATGTTTGGGTAGGTTGGTTAGGTTAGGTAGGTACAGGAGGCTGATATGCCAGCAAACACTCCCAAATACTTCTCAGTACTTCTGCACCATCTTTTAGTATCCAGAGTGAGATTCTGTCAGGCCCAAAGGCCTTTGTCACATTCAGCTCCAACAGATTCCTGTTGACCTCATCACAAATGAGCTAAAATTCCTCCAAGGTTGCTTGGTTTGCCGCCTCATTTAGTACAGGGGCTTCTCCTTGTAAATTCAAATTCAAATTCAAATTCAAAATTCAAAACTCCTTGTACTATTGTGATGACCTCCTGGAATCTCTTGAGTTCTTCACACACCTCCTTGTCATTACCTATGTATCTATTCTCCCCTTCTCTCAGTTTCATCACTTGTTTCCCCACTGCTGTTTTCCTCCTGATGTGGCTGTGGAGCAGTTTTGGCTGGGTCCTGGCTTTACTTGCAATGTCATTTTCATACTGTCTCTCTGCTCCTTTCCTCACTCTGAGATACTCATTCTTGGCCCTTTGGTATCTCTCCCTGCTCTCTGGTGTTGTTATTCCTGTAGTTTCTCCATGTTCTTGTACTCCATTGCTTCACTACCATACATACCTGATTGAACCAAGGATTCTTCTTTTGCTTTTCATTTTTCTCCTTTTGGGCTGGGATAAACCTGTCTGCAGCTTCTTGACATTTCTGGATGATGTAGTCCATCATATCTTGTACAGTCTTTTCTCTGAGATCTGTTTCCCAAGGTATTCCCATTAGGAAGTTCTTCATCTCATCATATTTTCCTCTTCAGTAATTTACCCTTTTGCATTCTGATTTCTTCCTTGGATAGGTTATCCCTACCTCTACCAGATATTGTACTCAAATGTCGATATACTGTTGTCACCCATTCCCATTGGGGGCTTCAAATTCGACTTCCCTTATTTCTGACTCATTCAAGGTGAATATCAGGTCAAGTCTAGCTGGTTCTATGTATGATTCAAGTCAAGTCTATGTACAGTATGTAGCTATCTGATATATTTAAATACTACTGTATTTGTAAGAATTCATATTATACATAACCATACTTTTACAATTTCTTCCTCTCTTCAAACTTTGCATTATTATCAAGCAACTAAAACAAAACCACACTAGATACATACTCTTGATATGGACCCGGCAGTGCAGGATCACCCTTCTCTCCTGGTGGTCCCACATTAGGAGGGAGGGGTGGTGGTAGGTCTCCTTCCTCACCAACAGGACCTTTGTCTCCCACATCACCACGTATGCCCTGTTCGCAAATTGAACCGAAGTTAAACATAAATAAATCTGGGTGAAAATATGTTACTGGTATGATTTGATCTATAAACAATTATATGTAGGACTGTAAATGAAGGACTGATGTAGGTAGGGGAAAATGTAGAACAAACATAGGACTGAAAACAGGAGATGCTTTTTCATCTTGAATTATAAACCCATGGAATTATAAACTGCTTATTCGCCAAAGCCGTAAATGTCAAAACTCTGTTAAATTTTAAACAGACAGCTGGAAAAAATCATCAGGGTAAATGGGGCAGAACCTTTGACAAGCCGCTGGCTTCTTATCTTCATCGAGACCATTAGTGTTAGTGGCCCTCTGGTAAATTCAGGTAAATATATATATAGGTAAGTCACACAACCTGCACATATGAAAAGAAAGGGTCCAAGACGAATCAAAACATATTTGCTTTTCATCTTTTGCATAGGTGTAGGTTGGGATTCTCAGCCATGTTATTGTGACATTCTCTGTGTATGGATATATATTACATACAAGAATATCTTATTAATTTGATTCTGAAGTACATATAATAAAGGAAAGTATATATATATATATATATATATATATATATATATATATATATATATATATATATATATATACTGTATATGATTTTGTATCATTATACTGTATGTATACTGTATCATTTTTGTATCAACCTATGCATATCTTGTAACCATCAAATACATAATAAAGCACAAAAAAAAGGAAGGGGGTGGTAGGAGAAAAAAAAATATATATATATTATATATATATATATATATATATGTATATATATATATATATATATATATATATATATATATATATATATATATATATATATATATATATATATATATATATATATATATATATATATATATATATATATATATATATATATATATATATATATATATATATATATATATATATATATATATATAATGAATTTAGGGATATACCCATAACATGAAAAATAATTGGAAAGCACACTGACAAACTAAAAGACTCGGAAGCCCCAGGTGTGGACTGAATTCAATCCAAAGTCTTAAAGAAAATGGCAGAAAAACTATGCCTGCCACTGAAACTACTTTTCACAAAGTATCTGGACCAAGGGATAGTCCCTCTATATAGTACTGGAAATATGCAAATGTTACCCCTATTTTCAAAAACAGCAGGAAGAACTCAAGATAAAACTACCAGCCAATCAGCTTGACATCACACATCTGCAAGCTCATGGAGAGAATCCTCAGGGAGGGAATCATTCATCATCTTTCAGTGAACAACCTTGTACAATCGACACAACATGTATTTGTTAAAACAGATCCTACCTTACAAATTTGTTCACATTTTGGGAAAAGGTAACCAGCTACTCAGACAAAGGCCTTCTGGTGGATGTAGTATACATGGATTTTGCTAAAGCTTTCGATAAGGTACCACATGAAAGACTGGCAAGGAAATTACAGGCTCATGGAATAAATGGTAAAATATTAGAATGGATAAAACAATGGTTGAAGGAAAGAAAAGAAAGGGTCGTGCTAAATGGAAACAAATCTGAATGGAGAAATGTGATATGTGGGGTGCCACAGGGGTCCATTTTGGGACCTACCCTTTTTGTCATATACATAATGACATAGACGAGAATATTACAAACCACATCATTAAATTTGCAGATAATACAAAGATTTATGGTAAAGTGGGAAATGATAACGATATTGAAGCCATACAAAGAGATCTACATGAACTCCACAAATGGTCAGATTTGATGATGCAGTTTGTAATAATCTCATATATGTCATTGATGTAGTATATGACAAAAACAGTAGGTCCCAAAAGGACCCTTGTGGCACCCCACTTATCACATTCATTTCCATATATACAGAACTCTAATACAAAATATAATTGAACCTTATAATGGAAACTTGCAGTATTCCACTCCCAACATTTTTACAGTCTTATTCTCTTCTATTTAATAAAGCCTCTTGCTCTGTGTTTGAACCACTGAATCAATTCCAGTATTTTACATTTGATTAAATGTGCTTGTAGTTTCTGCGACAATCGTTCTGGTACTGTACCTTATCAAAGACTTTATAAGAGAACTTCATGTCCACTACATCGACTGGAAATCCTTGTCTGCAAAGTTGGTTACCTTTTCCAGAAATGTAAGTTTGTTAAGTACTGTAGTTTGATTTGGTAAGGAAAGTTTGATTTTCTTTTCAATACAAAACCATGTTCTGATTCTTTTACAAGACTGAACTCTGAGATGTTAGATGATTTCTTCCCTTAGAATTATCTCTAAGAGCCTGTAGATGTGTGAAGTAAGACTGATTGGTCTGTTCTCAGATGCATTTCTTGAATGGAATGATGTCTGTATGAATTTGGAATCTTGGATGAAAGTTCTTTAGTCTCTAGAAATTCTGAATATGAAAATTAGAAAACTGAGAAGAAACAATGAATGAACATATATATGTTGTAGTGGCTAGTTCCTAGCCAGCATAAGATGTTGGCCCAATGCAAATCCAGAGTCTTATTCATTCTGGGTACTTTTTAGCCCCATTTACAAACTCAATTATCAGGTGAGACCTTCTGAACCCTTATAGTAGATTAAAAATGCATGAGATATGGGTCTAGGAAGGCCGCTCTGATTTACCTGACGGCCACTAACACTAGTGGTCTTGACGAGGACAGGAAGCTGGTGGCTTGTCAAAGATCCCTGCCCCCTCATTTGCCTCAATGATCTTTTCTAGTTTGACTTTAAAATTTAACCGCGTTTTAATTCTGGGTTTTAATTCAAGTTTTGAGATAGATAGATAGATACCCAGACAGATTGTTAGATATTATGTAACACCCTCACCATTAAACCAGGTAGTCCATAGTCCCCCCTCGCTCCTCGCGTTCCCGGTAAACCTCTGTATCCTCTGGATCCCAGCTGGCCTGGCTCTCCTTGATCTCCTTTGATGCCTCTTGAATTGGTGCCACCTTCACCTGGCTCGCCAACAGGCCCAAAACTACCCTCAGGACCTAAATAAACCAAACAGGATTTGTTATTCAGTCTCTACTTTTACCAGCCGAAAACACTGCACGTCATTATTGGTTTTATAAAAAATATAAATACAGTACCTTTGTAAAAATTGTATCTTAACCCCTATATGATATTTTGTAAAAAATAGCAATAGTAAACTAGTTATTGCAAAATTTAATCCTACATGTTCTTTCAGTACATACCAAAATATAGTACTGCACTAATTTAATTAAACATAAAATTTGAAAAAACATGCTGACAATGGTAATGTTAAACTGCGTGTCTGAGAATTAACATATGGCATCATAGGTGTCACTAGAGTTAGTTAGATTTAGATTTTTTATTCAGGTAAAGGTACTGTACATACATTGAAGATGAGTTACAAATAATAATGTTGGATTTAAAGTTAGAGCTAATACATACAATACCTAAAGCAACTAGTACGCATAGCGTTTCGGACAAGGTGAGGGGGAGGAAAAAAACACTTAAGACTAAACCAGTTGTTCAAGAAGTTTATATTTATGAAAAAAATTGAATGCAACTATTTATCTTCATAAACAATTAAGAAAATATCTTACCTGGGGGCCCTCTCACACCTGGTGGTCCTGGGAGACCACTTCGGCCTGGAGCACCGTCCGTGCCATTGCAGCCAGGTGGACCATCAATACCTGCTGGGCCCTCTAGTCCAGGAAGACCAGGAATACCAGCAGTCCCTTGAAAGCCTGGCATACCCATGTCTCCTCTTATGCCTTTCTCCCCAACGGCACCATTTTCTCCATAATCCCCAATAGGTCCTCCAGGGCCTGAGAACATTTGATGCTGTAGTTACAGTCAGCACTGGTCAAGATTTCAGTTGCATACAGTAACAGATTATTTGTTTGTGACTGTAAATATTTAAATTCATAAAAAAGTATATTTAAAAATATATAAGGTCCCACCATAAAATGAACTGATTTTAATACTGGATTGCCTTCTGAAATTCACATTGTTCAGAGTTGAGACACGAGTTTAGATACGAGGGAGAAGACAGATTCTGAAATGTAGCTTGTATCTAATGGGCAGAGATAGTCACGTGAGCCGGTCATATCAATAATGGCCCTACAGAATCAGTGCCATAGGCTCAGAGGAGCAAGTTGCCCTTTGAAAACCTTGGAACTTGGGAAACACAAATGCTTTATTCTGTTTGGTAGGGAAAGGGGTCACAGATTTGAAGACCATTGTTCACTACTGTACTTCCAATGTGAATTGAATTATAAACTTGCTGAGCTGTGAAAATGATTCTAAACAAAGAGCTAAAGCATGCTTGCCATTGAAGTTACGAGTTGTTTTTCTTTTATTTGTTGATTGTATTAAATCTTAAATTTTAATAATTACTCAGCCAGGATTCAACAAGCATTTACATGTCCACAAAAGAAATGTGTACACTTTTCTTTAATCATGGCAGCTTAGTTTGCAATTATGAAGCAATTTATGAGCCCCGAAGCACTATGAGGGGTGTCTTTGTAATAACCTGGGGATTGTGAAATAATCCACCATGATTAAGAAAACTAAACATGGCCTTGGCTGTTCTCGGGAGGAACTGGCAAAACCCTCTGCAGGTATCCAGGTATGTTTTGTAAAAAAAACACAAGTGCTTGATGAATCCTCTTCTGTACTGCATTGAAATGTTTGGGTCCTACCTGGTGGGCCCTCTTCTCCTTGGTGTCCTGGGAAACCAGTTGAGCCCTGAAGTCCAGGGATGCCTGGGGCTCCAAAAAATCCCTTCTGGCCCTCACACAGACAGGTGAAGCAGTTTAGGCATACCTGCAATAATCAGCAATACAGTATAACATTATCATTGAATAGGTTCTACAAAATAAAGAACCAAATCTATTCTAATACAGTACTACTGTATTTTGTCTATCATTAAAACGATGTATAAAGTAAGCCTTTATCTTCTCGTAACTCATTCAGTTTGTTCACCACTCTCTCTCTCTCTCTATATATATACTCATCTTTCTCTCTACTCATCTTTCTTTCTCTCTCCCCCCTCCCCTCCCCATCACGGTCTCAATAGGAGCTGGAGGAAGCACCCAGGCCTGTTACTCTTCACATATATAACAAACAGGTGCATCCTTGTCATGCTTTTTATAGCCAATGTTTTCTTTGTTATCATTATATTATGCACTCACACATTTCCCACTGTTATACACACCTGTTTATTCTCTCTCAGGTATACCCACTTCTTGGCCACACTCACTAACAGTGTCTCTGGCCACACTCACAAGAAGTGTCTTTGGCCACACTCACAAGAAGTGTCTTTGGTCCACACTCACAAGAAGTGTCTGGCCACACTCACAAGAAGTGTCTGGCCACACTCACAAGAAGTGTCTGGCCACACTCACAAGAAGTGTCTGGCCACACTCACAAGAAGTGTCTGGCCACACTCACAAGAAGTGTCTGGCCACACTCACAAGAAGTGTCTGACCACACTCACAAGAAGTGTCTTTGGCCACACCGACAAGCAAGTGCCTTTGGCCACACTCACAAGAAGTGTCTTTGGCCACACCAATAAGCAAGTGCCTTTCGATTATCTGTTGATGGTTTCTCAAGTTCAACTCCTGCAGACCTCACTCCTCCGTAGACACTGATAGACAAGCACTCGTATCTGTTTGTGAGTAATTTCCTAAGTGCAGTTACAGGATGAGAGCTACGCTCGTGGTGTCCCGTCTTCCCAGTACTCTTTGTCGTATAACGCGTTGAAACTACTGACGGGTTTGGCCTCCACCACCTTCTCACTTAGCTTGTTCTAATCGTCTACCGCTGTTTGCAAAAGAAAACTTTCTAATTTGTTGTCTACACCTTTATTTCTTTAGCTTGAATATGTGTCCTCTTGTTCGTGATGTTGCTGGTTTCAGGAATTCCTCTTTGTCAATTTGGTCGATTCTTGCTAGTATGTTGTAAGTGGTGATCATACCACCTCACTTTCTTCTATCATCTATCTTCTAGTTTCGGCATGTTTAATGTCTTTAGTCACTCCTCGTAATTCTTGTTTTTCAGTCCGGAAGTGTCCTTGTAGTATACTGTGCACCTTTTTCAGGTTCTTAATGTACTCCTTGAGATTTGGGCACCATACAACTGCTGCATATTCCAATTTTGATCTCACAAAAGTCATGAACAGTTTCTTTAGTATTTCACCATTCCATGTAAGTAAAAGCGAGTCTGAAGTTGGAAAGCGACATATACAATCTCACAATGTTCTCACATAAACTCTGGCGACAGTTTACTATCCAAAACCATCCCTAAGTCTCGTTCTTTGTTAGGGTTGTGTAATTCCTTTCCACATAATTTGTAGTTGTGTGGTCTATTTTATCTGATTCCACATTCCATAACATGGCATTTATTCACATTGAATACCATTTGCCACTTGATGCTTTGTACTCACCTAGTTGTGTTTGTGGGGGTTGAGCACTGGCTCTTTGGGCCCGCCTCTCAACTGTCAATCAACTGGTGTACAGATTCCTGAGCCTACTGGGCTCTATCATATCTACATTTGAAACTGGGTATGGAGTCAGCCTCCACCACATCACTGCCTAATGCATTTCATCCGTAAACTACTCTGACACTGAAAAAGTTCCTTCTAACGTCTCTGTGGCTCATGTGGGTACTCAGTTTCCACCTGTGTCCCCTTGTTCGCGTACCACCAGTGTTGAATAGTTTATCCTTGTTTACCCGGTCGATTCCCTGAGAATTTTGTAGGTTGTGATCATGTCTCCCCTTACTCTTCTGTCTTCCAGTGTCGTAAGATGCATTTCCCGCAGCCTTTCCTCCTAACTCATGGGTGTGTACTCGCCTAGTTGTGCTTGAGGGGGTTGAGCTCTGGCTCTTTGGTCCCGCCTCTCAACCGTCAATCAACTGGTGTACAGTTTCCTGAGCCTAATGGCCTATTGTATGTGTGTGTGTGTGTGTGTGTGTGTGTGTGTGTGTGTGTGTGTGTGTGTGTGTGTGTGTGTGTGTGTGTGTGTGTGTGTGTGTGTGTGTGTGTGTGTGTGTGTGTGTACTCACCTATTTGTACTCACCTATTTGTGCTTGCGGGGGTTGAGCTTTGGCTCTTTGGTCCCGCCTCTCAACTGTCAATCAACTATAACTGTGTGTGTGTGTGTGTGTGTGTGTGTGTGTGTGTGTGTGTGTGTGTGTGTGTGTGTGTGTGTGTGTACATGCGTGTGCGTAGGGGGGGGGGGGGATGAGAGGAGCGTGCGCACGCTAGATCGGGGGTGGGGGGGGGGGAGGCTACAGACCAAAAGAGGGCGAGGCTGACTGACCAAACACACGTAGCCTACGACAAATGATGTCTTTGCTCAAAGCCGCTCTCAAATTACGCGATCCACACAATTGTTTAAAAACCCGCCTTACCTCAATTTGAAAATTTATTTCGTTAGTGGTAATGGCGCAGTTTTTTGTCCCTATTACTATTAGTTACCATGAAGGCCATGAGCTGTTCAATGGGTTATTGAGGCATAAATCGCTGAGATTTTTTTTATTATTATTTTCTACCACAGACGTGGCCACACATTTACAATCCTAACCAGCATATATACATGTTCTTCTGTCCTCCATGGACAGGGTGAGAGATTTGTCAAACATACAGTTCAGGGATTTATTGAACAATCAACCAATTGATAGGCGCATTATTTGGCAATGATAAATATTTTCACCCAATGGTTTCTCATAGTCTAAGAGTTTTGAGGTCCTTGAAGGCTAACCTTCTACAGGATGCAACCCACAACAGATGCTTAACTCAATTTATTAGTAGGTGAATAGTGGCATCACGTGAAAGGAAACTTTGCCCTAACGCTTCTGTCTTGTCGCGAGGATCGAACCGAGTGAGGTTACCATTGTACCACGAAACCCATATACGTGTATTCTACCAAAACACAGCCCATCCTCCTGTTTAGTTAGTACTTACAGTAACAGTGAGGACCATAGTACATATATGACGTAATGGACAATTACAAAGTAGAAATCGTTACTAATGAATTTGGACTGGAATAAAAATTGTATTTATGTTGCAAAGGCAACCTAACCTAACCTTCCTAGGCCTAATACACGCTATCTGAGGCCTAATATAGTACAGATATGTGCTTTAATAGGCCTAGGAATGTTTAAATTTGTTTTTAGTTTTTTTTTTGAACCATACAATGAATAGTACCAAATATCTAATTGTCTTTTACGTCAATATTTGTACTACGGTGCACACAGTTATAAAGAGTACTATCTAAACAGGAGAATAGGCGGCAAACAGCAATACATATATAAATTCCATATAATTAATAATCTTATTTATAATATTAATATGGCTCTATTTTCTATGACTTGTTTCGTTTTTTTTCACCACTTAAGAGTGGTAGAATAGCTTAAGTTTGCTAATACGTGACTGAGAATCTCAACTAATAATTAGTGTCGAATAATATATGTACAGCCATGAAAGATGGGAATCCGGTAAGCTATCGCGTCCATCTGGTTGCCAACTTTCCAGCGGGGGCGGACGCCATCTTCTCCAAGGACTTCAGGGACGCCAACCTGTGCGGCACTCCCTCTCAGCCCGGGATAATACACTGGTGGGAGGCACTCTCAGCTTGCTGGGCACTCTGAGCTTGCTGGGCACTCTCAGCCTGCTGGGCACTCTCAGCCTCACTCACACACAGCAACCATCCCACGTTACAGCATTCAGGCAAATGACCACACACACGGGTATTACTAATTTAAATACATCATTCTAGATGAACAATCGAATGATTCCCCCTCTAATAACCAATATGACTATAACTTTGAAATAATTAAAGTTCTTACCTTCGCTAAAGAAGTGTCAGTAAAGAATAATACTAAAAAGAGAGCAGGGAAGACGTAGCGTGAGGAGGGCCCTGGCCCATGCATCTTGGTAAAGTATCCGGGCGTAGAGCAAGTCACCGCTGGGGTCTGGCCATATCAGACGCGGAGCGACGTAGCCCTCCTCTGCCCCTCACTACACCCGACTGGCCCACCGTGTCGCCAAGGAGCCCAGCCTCCTTCCCTCCCCAACAGTGCCCATCTACCATTTTTACCCAACATTTACCCTCCCTTCTGCTGCCCATCAGTGCTGACCGTAGCACAAGATACCCGCATGTGGCTACCTAAACCTGCCTGAGAGGAGGCACTTGAGCTCGTGGGGTGAAGGAGGAATGGGTGAATGCTTAAGAGGTAACTGGCATCGGGGGGTCGAAGAAGGCGTGAGACGGACGATGGCGGGCAGTGGTCGGGTATTGGGGTACCCAGAGTGGCGTGAGCGCTGGCAGGGTTCGTGTGTCCCGTGGTCATCCTTGGCTCTCGGGGTGCCGCCTAGTGAATCTCTCGAGTCTCGCTGCCTTCCCCCTCGTGTTCGATCCCCTCCTCTCTGGTTAGCGTGGTCACGGCCGCCCCTATGATAATTGCAGTAGTATTCTTATAGCATGGTGGTCGTGTAGACAAACATGGGTGGTTATACCAGGATACCCGCCCCACCTCTCTCTCTGAGGGGCTATTGGCTGTAAGTATATGTATATATATATGTATATACATTTATACCGTTGTTATATTCGTCTTCCAGTACCCACATAGTGTTTCAAATACATGTAGGTTAGGTCCCGGTAGTCTGTAAACTTATATATATTTATCAAATTGTGTGGAAAAGGACGTGGCTTAGCCTCATTGGTGTGTAAACATGTCTAGCAGTTTACAAACATGTCTGTTAGCCTCAGCAGAGTGCAAACGACATGTCTGTTAGCCTCAGCTGAGTGCAAACGACATGTCTGTTAGCCTTAGCTGAGTGCAAACGACATGTCTGTTAGCCTCAGCTGAGTGCAAACGACATGTCTGTTAGCCTCAGCTGAGTGCAAACGACATGTCTGTTAGCCTCAGCTGAGTGCAAACGACATGTCTGTCAGTCTCACCAGAGTGCAAACGACATGTCTGTTAGCCTCAGCTGAGTGCAAACGACATGTCTGTCAGTCTCACCAGAGTGCAAACGACATGTCTGTTAGCCTCAGCAGAGTGCAAACGACATGTCTGTTAGCTTCAGCAGAGTGCAAACGACATGTCTGTTAGCATCAGCTGAGTGTAAACGACATGTCTGTTAGCCTCAGCTGAGTGCAAACGACATGTCTGTTAGCCTCAGCTGAGTGTAAACAACATGTCTGTTAGCATCAGCTGAGTGTAAACGACATGTCTGTTAGCCTCAGCAGAGTGCAAACGACATGTCTGTTAGCCTCAGCTGAGTGCAAACGACATGTCTTATCCTGGCAGTTATTGTCATTTAAGCTTGTGATCAACAAACGAAATAGCAACTTTGTTTTTACTCTTGAGAGCCCAAAATAAACAAAAAAATATGTCTTGCATGCCCTGATTAAAAATGTTTGACAGTGAAACAGTATTGTAGTGGCCAGCTGGTGAGTGCCCCTTAACTAACAGCATTCCCCTTCCCTCTCTCTCATCTTTCAGATGCGCTACTGTGCTCATATATACCTTCCACACAGCAGAATCGGTAAGTACCGAATTGGGCATGCTTGGCCAGGAGTGCCAACCTTACCGAGTGCGAAGTCATTTTCTGTTCGTGTGCTTCGATCTTCGGGTAGTAGGATGTTGTCGTTTATATATATATATATATATATATATATATATATATATATATATATATATATATATATATATATATATATATGTTGTGGTTATATGTGTGGCATACATGATAGTACTACTGAAATATGTGTTGATATTGGGATATACATATAGCCTAAAGAGGAAATGTGGCAAACTGCAAGAGTACTCTTTTCTGGGAATAATTAACACTATTGAGGTATGTATATATATATATATATATATACACTACTCAAGAGAGGTATGTGACAATTCTGTCTAGCATTTGACTTTACCTATGTGCCTTTACCACTTGGCCTGGTAGAGCGACGGTTTCGTTTCATGCAGGTCGGTGTTCAATCTCCGAGGCCTAGCTTGGAAACAATTTTAACATTCACAGCTAATTGTCAACTTGGTCTTCCATATATTTACTTACATACTTACTTACACTGTTAGTAAGTCACATATCACTTAATTAATGTTATGATTCTGCATGGCCCTGGAAATGATAAGGCTCGATAGATGGGGTCCACTGTGAATTTCATGTTATCATCGTCCTCTTGGCAGGGTTAACAATGGTCTGGCGAAATAACTATAGGACAGTGTTTAATGGTCGCTGATGGTGATTTTTAGCAGATTTTGAACCATGAAAATAACTTGCTAACGATGCAGTTGCAGAGTTCGTGTGAATTTACGCCTCTGTGAATAGTTGCAGCTAATAACCGTTGCTTATTTAAAGGATACTGCGCAGGTTTATAAAATCTGAGTGATAAGATGACTTAAGTGCTCAAGGAATTTATCTTAACGAAGGGAGATGATCTCAGTGACCACCACCAATTATAGAATTGACGTTGTGGCTATACGTGTGTTTATTTTGCTCAGTTGTAAGATTACTGCACACTAAAGTGAATCTTATTTGACTTGGAATGTATATATTTTTGCTTGGTGGGTATAACGGATTAGCTAGGAATAATCGATTGGAACGTATGCTAAACTGACTGATTGGAGTTTGCTCATATGGTAGGATATACAGGAACTTGAAATGAGTGGCTATCATTTGGTATGAATGTGTCATTCAGTTCGAGCATCAGTGACAAGTGACGATTGGCTTGTGTAACTTTAGCGAATACTGTACCAAGATGCAGGGCCCTCCTCACGCAAAGTCTTCTCTGTTCTCTTTTTAGTATTATTCTTTAGCGAAACCTCTTTAGCGAAGGTAAGAACTTAATTATTTGTGTTACTTTATAAGATGTGATAACGATGGTGAAGAGTCAGTGACTGGTGATAATGAAGGGAGGGGCAGTAATTGATGATGATGATGATGGTGTGTGACTGGTGATAATGATTAATTGTTAGAGATGGGTGATGATGTTGTTACACGGGGTCGGTTATGGTTGATAATGATGAAAGGGCAGTGACATGTTAATGACAGTGAATGGTCAGTGACTGATGATGATAATTACTTATAAAAGAATGTATCACTCAAAGGCTTATTACCTGCTCCATTTTATATCCAACGACCTGAGTAATTAAGCACATAATTCCTGGACATTTCAACTGAAACTGGTGAAGAAAGGGCTAGTAACAATAATGCTGAAAAAGGGTAGTAACACAAAAATGATGAAGAAAGGGGCAGTAACAAAATAATGGTGAAGAACGGGTTTTATCACAATAATGGTGAAGAAAGGGGTAGTAACACAATGGTGAAAAATGAGGTAGTAAACAATAATGACGTAGGAAGGGGTAATAACAAAATAAAGGTGAAGAAAGGGATAGTAACAAAATAATGTAATGAAGGGGTAGCAACACAATAATGACGTAGAAAGGGGTAGTAGCACAATAATGGTGAAGAAAGGGGTAATAACAAAATAAAGGTGAAGAAAGGGATAGTAACATAATGACGAAGGGGTAGTAACAAAATAATGACGAAGGAAGATGTAGAGATATCATAAAGGTGAAAAAAGGGGGGGTAGTCACGAATGATAACGATTATTAAAAAGAAAAATTTAAATCCCAGCATGGTCCATGATATAATATAAAGGTTCTTATTTACCTGGCATTGAAATCACTTTGACAAAAATCAAGCCCTTTTTGTGCGAGTGAGAGTAGTGAGAGGGAGAGAGTCAACCGCGGGCCATTGACCGAGTCCTCTACTGTCTCTTATGAACGACTCCTTCACTCGCCTGATACTGTCTCGCATACCCACCCTTGGCCGTCGCCACTACCCCACCATCCTCCACTACCCCTTATCCTTCACCACTCTCTGTATCCTCCAACACCACTACTCTCCGCCCCTCCACACACACACATACATACTCGTTCACGGTCTATATACCTCGTGGCTATAGATGCGAGAAGTTAAGCTTGTTCATATGGTGCAATGAAAGCTGGGTGACAGGTTGAATACTTATATATTATCGTTGGCGGTTTGCTTACTTTTGTCCTGAGGTGGGGGGGGGAGAATACATTCCTGGGCGTTATATTCAAGTTTACATTTTTAATTGTTTTTGTTTCGCCATATTATGTGGAATAATGTGTTCGAACACCGTTTGAAACGTGTCATATCAGCTTAAGTGCACCTGTATGTATATATTTCGAATGCTGATTGCTGGTCAATATATTCGACCATTAATTTTGAATTTGAAGCCTAAAGTTCCGCTTCAGGACTGATCGACCCGGAACTTATCATGTATGTTCAGCTGTTATGCCATTTCGGTATATATTTGGTGTAATTAATTAGCGAAAAGCACAAGTGGGATTTTACGAGCGGCAGAATACGTATTCTTCGACGCTGTGATTGACTGAATGGCACTCGAAGAGTTGAGAATACAAGTAGGCTAGTTTTTAAACATTTCATTCGGAAATAGTGCATAACTCACTGCATATTTTGACTTTTTCCTGCATACTTTCATTATTTGACCTGAAAGTCGCACCTCTTAGCGCTTATCTTTCCTTTTGTGTAACTGAGGTGTCTTTGCCTCAGTTCATGGTGTCTTTTCGTGGACACGCATATGCTTTCTAATTATATGTGTGAATTGATCCCATGCTCTTCATTATTTTACACTTATCAAGTGCTTTGCTAGAGCTAACAGGAAGTACACTCAGTGAAGAATGTTTTGAGTTCTTGCTGTTTGTTCATTACTTTGATGCGAGGCTTGCTCGTGTTTACGTGGCACTGCCGACTTGGGATTCTGTCAGCTTGGCACTGTGTCGACTTGAAACTGTGTCAGTTTGGCACTATTTCGATCACATGGTACTGTGTCAACTAGGCACCTGTGTGTTTCCTTGTACTGTCCATATTATCAACTTGGTACTGTCTCAGTGGCACCTGTCTGTTTGTTTGCTATAGATATGTAAACTTGGCACCTGCGTGTTTGTTTACATTCTAGATATGATAACATGGGCTCGGATTTCGGTAGAATGTCGGTGTGTTTGTAGCTTGTTAGACGTTGGTACTAACTGTTTACCAAGTAGAATTCTTCAGCCTGGAACGATGTATGCAGTTGGAATGACTTGAACATGATTTCAAAATTTGTAAATGGTCTTCAGCCTTCCATTTCTCGAGCCTGTTTTTGACAGGAAGATACTGCTATATTTAAGTATAATTATTTAATTGGTTTGCTTAGGGTGACGCTCACATGGACATCAAACAGAGTGAGGAGTCGAGAATGACAGAGACCAGAGAGACGATAGTGCTATCCCACTCCTTTTAGTAAGACGGTCAGGTGTTTTTCATTAGGCAAATGCTGCTTCGTCACTCTTGTTATTAGCGACCTTGGCACATTTCGTACTCGGAGTTGTCGCAGGAACCCCATTTTAGGTACATTTAGCGTGGAATTTATACGTGTCGGATGCAATGCTGTTTTGGGGTGATGTATACGTAACTGGCTCACGTTCCTTCCCCTCCTCACCACTGGCATGACCCCGCCCCCCAATGCTGCTCCCTCTTCGCCCACCACACACTGAGCCCCAGTCTTGTTCCCTCCCCCCCACTCGCTTCCTCTCACGCCCACATTCCTCCCACTCACCGCCCTCTACCAGCCAAGCAACACTCCCACCCCATCATACCATTTCATCAAAGCTTTTCATTGTTAATGAACATCACGTAGCACATCTCTGATAGTATTTTCCAGTCAAATTGTAATAAATGTTTGTAAACCGAATTTGTGTAGCACTATATCAAGTGTGGTTGCAGTCACTAGCAAAATGAGATTTAATTATATACCACTAGCCTAGCACGATCANTTATGTTTGCTAGAAATCCAGGTTTCTTTTTTGTACATTGCTCAATTTTTTGTTTGCTATGGCTCCATAGTTGGTTTCTAGGGCAAGTGGCGAGTTTTAGGTAGGGCTAAGGAGATTTTTGTTGGAGTTTGGTTGGGCTCTGGGGCTGTTTAGCTTGGTGGGGTTGGATGAGATGTATACTTGCTAGGCTTGCGGTTGCACAACTGGTCAGGGTCCGGTTACACAATGGTCGGGCTCCGGTTACACAACTGGTCGGGCTTCGGGGGTGCACAATAAACTACCACCGCTGGTTGAATAAGGGATGCTTAATGAACTATCCACCTCTGGCGGCAAAAAATCAATGAAGTGTGCAACTAAGGTCTAGTTGCAAACAATCCAATGGATTATTGCAGTTGTATTGTTTGCACCATCTTGTGTCTATTCGTTCTGTAATAAGAGACAAAGCCCTCGCTGATAGATAATAGATAATAATAAGATATACAACAGTATAAGCAGTGCGCTAAGCACTTCAGCCCTCATTTAATATCTATATAATAACAATAATAAATAATAATAATAATAATAATGTTCAGGTAATTCAGGTAAAAGTAAATACATGCAAAAAGTTACAAGATGTTATAAAAGTTACAAAAGTTAGATGTTACCACTGCTAGGCTTAGGCTAGGTTACAAGTACCCCTGGGAATTTGTAACATCTGATGTAGATTTGACTAAATGTAAACTCAACTATTCGCATACTTTGCGTCATTATATAATGGAATGTGAAAAAATCGCGGAATTTAGAGAACACCATCAATAGTGTCCAAAAAATGTGTAAGTACTTCATTCATAATGATGTGCTGCCAGAAATCTTAGCGAAGTATCCAAAATTTGCTTACTGTAGGTAATGCTTATAGGTATATTGCATGCACATGACTGTAAAGCTGCCGCCCAGTTGGGTGGGTGTGGAGCAAGAGTATTAACTGTGTGACTCACCATAGATGTAAAGTGCCTTGTATAGTGACTGTTGTGAGCCTCTTGTTGAATCACTTGTGACAAAAGATTATTGATATGTGTATTTGTGTGGGTGATTAAATATGTATGTGTATGTATATATATATATGTGTGTGTTCCTAGTAGCCAGAACGTCGCACTTGGCCTATTATGCAAGACCCGAATTGCCTAATAAGCCAAGTTTTCCTGATTTTATATATTTTTCAAAATTTTTTCTTATGAAATGATAAATCTGTCCATTTCATTATGTATGAGATAATTTGTTTAAGTTTGAGTTAAAACTAACATAGATATATGACCGAACCTAACCAACCCTGCCTAACCTAACTTATCTTAGACTAACCTAAACTAACACAACAAACTAAATAAATTATGGTCTTAATATAAAATAATGTTAATAATTCAAATAAACTATTTGGAAAAAAATGATTGAAAATAAGGAAAATTACTCGGCCTATTAGGCAAATCGGGCCTTGCATAGTAGACCGAGAAGTGCGTTCTGGCTACTAGGTGACACCTCTTTGTGTCACTTGTGACACAAAGATTCTTGATGTGTGTATTTGTGTGGGTGATTAGATATGTATGTGTATGTATATGTGTATACGTATATATATATATATGTACATGTATGTATGAGGGTGTGTACATGTGTATACAACATTGATAATTTTTGTAACTAGCGTCAAACATTGTTATTTGCTTAGCTAAACGAACTAGAGGGTTCAGTTCCTGAACCGATTATGTGCCTCTGTATCCTTTACCCCACCGCCCACGGGATGGGTATGGGGTGCATAATAAAGAAAGAAATTGAATTGGCTACTAGGTACGACATATATATATATAATCTTGTGATATACCGAATATGCTGTGCCTAATTAGTTTGTTTAAGTCCAAATGAAAATACTGTACTCATTATAATATATTAGTTATAAATAAACAATGAGTATTATTACTTGTCCGAATCGCTGTGCAGATTAGTGGCTTTAGGCATATTATGTACTAGCTCTATCTAGAAAATCCAACATTCTGTTTATAACTCAATTTATATGTATGTACCTTTATCTGAATAGACTATTTTATTTTATTTTATTATTTATTACAGTGAGAGTGAGGGTGGCGTGGCGGCCGCGTGGTGGTGTTGGTAACAGTGGCGGCCCCAGGACGCATGCGGCCCGTGTTGAGCCCTGTGTGTGTGTGTTATGGCTGCTCCTCACTGACCCATACATCTCCACGCCTTGTGTAAGTGTGTGTTGCAGGGCGCTGCGTTGCAACACAGTCTGCCACTGGGCGTTGTTGCAGTAATGCAAGTTGTGGAGGTGTGCTAGGCTGGGGCCTCGCGGCCCATGTGGCTCAGAGAGGGCATATTCCGGAAGGTTGAGCTCAGCGCTGTATTTGGGGGAAGTTGTATTTTTTTTTTTGTATTATCAAGGTTTATTATACTCTAGTTCTATGTAAACAAGTTGAGTAGTAAATATAGAAAAGGTATGGGTATATATGCTACACTGGTACAGGGCTGGATTACCCAGTGGGCCATGGCCTAGGGGCCAGCAGCACTAGGGGGCCCACCAGAAGTACTTTTTATGTACAGTACTATAAAAATGGATAAGTATCAAGTAACAATGAGTAATCAATTACATTTTTAGATGAATACATATTGTTATTAAAAGCTATCATAATTTGTTGCTGCTTTTATGTATATAGGTGTTTTTGGGAAAGAGGATTTAAAACTTTTATAAGTACAGTATGGGAATATGGCCTCTATTAACAAATCCACAAGGGCCGTGACGAGGATTTAAACCTGCGTCAAAGAGCATCCCAGACACTGCCTTAATCGACTGAGCTACGACATGGTCAAAAGGAGATGAAACCAAAGTTCTACTGAACTTAGTGGATCCTGCAGCCTCTCCGAGGCACAAACCAGGGTTTTACACAACTCCCCCCCCCCCATGTACTCGAGCTGTCAATAGGCCATTCTCCCGCTTCGTCCTTACTTCATTACACACAAATCACAATTGCGTGATGCATCAAATGAACATGTCGTAGCTTAGTCGATTAAGGCAGTGTCTGGGATGCTCTTGGACGCAGGTTCGAATCCTCGTCACGGCCCATGTGGATTTGTTAATTTGATGCATCACGCAAAACATTATAAAATATGGGTAGTTTACATGATATATTGTAAAAATTGTAAATCCCTAATGTTATATTGTATTCTTCCTTTCAAAAACTGTGATGTTGGTTTAACTGAATACTGTGTATTACACCTCTCTTTAATGTACAAAATGTGTAGCCTGGAATTAACATAATTATTATTATATTAATTTTCCTGCATTTCACTTCAATATTGTACATTAAAAACTATATATTTAATTTGATAGTTAATTTATCATTAACCCTTTACACAGAAAAATCGCAATAATGTGATATATCAATGAACAACTTCACTAGGGGCCTTGATGGGATCCTCGTGGGGGCAGAACCACTCTAGGTTGCAATTCTTATACCTTGTTGTGGTACAGTTGACTAAAATGCGTCTGGTAACATCCAGTGCATAGGTTCGAATCCTTATCGAGACCTTTGTCAATCTGTTCATTAACCCTTTCATTTTGCAAAACTCAAATGCACGTTTACATTAGTCACACTCATTGTTCCCAATTTTCAATATAGGCCTATTAAATCTATCATTGATGGGGGGCTTCATGACTATATCTATAATAGGGTTTTATTAATTGTGGACCAATAAACTTAACGTAAGTGTTTTCCCGTGGTTCATGTAGTACCCAGCGTTATCAACACGAAAAAAAAATAGAGAAAGAACTGATGAGCTTAAAAAAATATTATATAACTGGGACAACACCCCAAACAAAAATTAAGTAAATTTAATGTGTTTGAGTGTACCTTTGGTCATAAGGACACTGCATCATCTCATCTGTAACGTGGCTCTTTCCCCTAACATTGTCTAATATTTGCCTACTCATTCTTGACATTTTACACTATTTTCTTTAACTTCCTTATATTTAAATATTTGCTATGTAGAACATTCTATTCCCACATGACTTAATTTGGCCCAGCACTGTACTGTATAATAAAACATTATCCCGTAATGGTTGGTTTATTGATCAAATATTTTCTTTCAGAAATTCTTCTATTGGAGCAAACCCATTTCTTCAAATAAAGAATTATATTGACCAAAAAAGTGCTCAGAAGAACTAATTATGAAGAAGAATAAGAACAAAGCAAGAGAGGGAAAGTCTCTTCAAGTGATTAAGTAAGTAAAATGGTGATATTTTTTGTTTTTTGTTATCCTACTATATAGTGCATATCTTGCCTTATTCTAGTATTTCATCACCCTTGATGTGCTGAAGTGGATCTCTTGTATGTTACATGCAATTTTCTTGTAATTGAGTGTTTTAAGTATTTTTTGGGATAGTATTAATAACCTAACCGAGATTTACACAATGAAGTCACACTAACGTGATACATATCAATAAGAAAATCATCTGGAGCATTCCTGGAGAGTGTTTCGGGAGTTCTTCTTCTCCCTGAGCCCGGCCTGAGGCCAGGCTCGACAAAACTGGAGCTGTGAGGTGACTTAAACCCACGACCAAGTCACTCCGTCGCTCATCACTGTGCCAAAGTTGAGGCTTAATGTGAATGAACTACTTGACCGGCACCCCGAGTGCTTGGGCATTATTTGTAAAGCTTGGACTAGCTTCAGTGGAAGCCTCCAGGCTTCCAGAGGTTTCAGTGGAAGCCTGGTTGTGTAACTTTAAACTAGTCAGGGTGGTACAGTGGTAAGGGGAGTGACTGGGGGTGCCTTGGTCGCAGGTTCGAGTCAGTGCA
The DNA here is from genome assembly GCA_020271785.1 of Procambarus virginalis. Classification (NCBI taxonomy): domain Eukaryota; kingdom Metazoa; phylum Arthropoda; class Malacostraca; order Decapoda; family Cambaridae; genus Procambarus; species Procambarus virginalis. The sequence continues at coordinate 24,767,492 of WNGS01164437.1, forward strand.
GAGTTCCAGTTTATTTTCTTACAAGCATGGTTTAATTTTTCTACATAATTATAAGAGTTATTGTTGAATTTTCACAGTATGGTGTGGTGTTGATTTTAAGTTTAGTAATACAGTATACTGTATATATATTTTTATCCTCACCCTGGAAGGTACAGGAGTAGGTACTAAATCTGTCAACTTACTATTGTATAGTAAATGGAAAAACTATATCCTTAGCAATTATGCCATATACCAGATCTGGACAATTTTGTTTACAGTATATTTAAAAATCTTGTGCTTTAGTCCACAATTATTATTGTTCAATATGTTGTGTTATTTTTTGGGGGTGTTCCTCAATTACCACCCCACTGTCCCCCCATGATATATCCTCACATTTCCAATTTTAATGGGATGGGGTGCATTTGCCAAATGAAGATTAAGTAAAAATACGGTGTGGAAAAGGTAGTTTAATAATGTTTTATTTAAAGTAACACCCATCCATTTATACTATTATCTGAAGCACTGTAGCCCACTGCATTCACCAGCATCTCATCATCATCTGTAATACAAAGATGGAAACAAAACGTTCCATGTAAAATGTTACGGATAAGTGATTAACATTCACTCATTCCTAATTAACTGCATTCGTGGAACATCATTCACTGTGACATTGTACACTCATAATCAATCTACACATGCATTCACTCAAGAATTTTTCATTGCATTCATCTTCCATTTCTAAACTCTCTCAAATATGCACTTTGTTTTGAGTGTAATTCATTCATTCAACCAAGTATGCATTTTTTTTTATTCTATTAACATTGCTGAAAATATGTTCCTAAATGTATGTCTTTAATAACCCTGTGGGTGAAAAAGCATCTCCTGTTCTCAGTCCTACATTGTGGCTTGTTGAGCTTGAAACATTTACTCCTTGTTTGTGTTACATCTGACCTTCTGAAGAAAATAACCGGATTGACATCCTCTTTAATTTGCAGGAAACCAAACACAGCAGTTCTCAAGCAAAATAAAAGGGGAAAGAATAAAAATAAAAAGACTTTACAAATTAACGGAAATGTGAACGAGCTTATGACATTGTCCTCGCCTATTGATGCATCTTCTATTCCCAAAAAGAATAAGAAAAATAGGAAAGGAAAAAAGAACATTGCCAAAAATGAAGTCAAACCCGTAACTGATGTGTCTACCGAGAATGAAGGCACACCAATGGCTAAGGAATCTTCAGCCAATACACACACTAATCCTAAGAAAAGAAAAAGGAATAAAAATAAATTTTTAGCACAGAAAACATCTGGTACCGCTGAGACTGAAGAATCTTCAACTAACGGGCTTGTTAGTCTGAAGAAAAGAAAGATTATTGAAAATGAACTTGTATCACAGGAAGACTCGGGCAAATCAGATGTCGCAGTAGAAGGCAAGCCAAATTTACCAGATAGTGATGGGAAGAAGAAAAGGAAGAAGAAGAAGAAAAATTTGAATAAAGGGTCACCATCAGCACCAGACCCCTCGACGACTGTCTCTGTTCCCAGTGAAAGCCGTACTGCTTTGAATCGTAAAGTAAGAAAAGATAGTCCGGATGAGGCAGTTAGAACACTCTTTATTGGTAATGTCAGTGCAAATGCCAAGGTTAAAGATCTTAAGCGTCTCTTCAACAAGTATGGTAAGGTAAGTGCAGGTTTGTTTATACTTACATGTAGGTGTGCTTTGGAAGTATTAAAATCCAGGGGAATTCAGACATGATTCTGTGTTTCACGAGGTTAAGGATATGATCTCTGCTTAGTACTATTGAAATAGTTTTGCATACATCATTCGGAATAGGTCTAGTCAAGTTAAAAAGACGAACTACAGTAGGTTTACAATTAATATACAGTATGTATATACTTAATATAATAAGGGGACTTTAAATGACATTGTTTCAGTTCATCCAGGTACTTACCAAGTCACATCTTGATCAGGTGTCCAGGATGGACCAGAATGTCGTCATTTTCATTTCTTTTCATGCGTGGGTTGGATTAACTGATTGTTTCAACATGTATAAAAATATAAAAGGTATATTATCTTCATGTATGGAGATAATTTTTACATTTTAATCTTTTATTGAAATACATTATCTTCACAGATTGAGACGGTTAGGTTTAGAAGTGCAGCTGTAAATGACCCCAAACAAAGCAAAAAAGAAGCTGTCATTACGTAAGTTTTTCAACTGTCTTCCTACTTTTTTTGTGCCAAAGAATGAAAATCATTCATAAATACAGTATAGAGATTCAGTGTAGATTGGCGAGACTGGAGGTTTGAGTCTTTGTGAAGTTAGGTGAAGGCGTTATTCTGTACTGTATAATATGTATTTAGTGTTATTTATATAATCTTCATTTTCCTTAGGCGTAACTTACATCCTTCACGATCAACTTTGAATGCTTATATTCGATTTGTGGATAGCAGTATGATGGAAGCTGCTTTGGAGGTTAATGGTGTAGAATTTCTAGGGAAGCATCTCCGTGTTGATAAGTCCATTCCAAATAAAGAGCGGAACACCAAGCGTTCGGTTTTTGTTGCCAACCTTTCATTTGGTAAGTAGTATCGGGTCTACATGCCATATCAACCCATTGTCCTGTTTAGGTAGTACATTTTGTAACTATGTCGACCATCATACATATATTGATGTAATGAACAATTAGGTAGTGGAATCTGATATTATTGAGTCTGGAAAAAATTAAGCTAAAAACCAAACTTAAATATTCGTAGGCCTAGTATAACACACACAATGTACTGTATTAGGCCTCAAATAGTGTACATTAAGCCTAGGATGCTTAGACTAGGTTAGTTTTTATTAACATAATACAAGATCTTTCCCAGTTTGTCCAAATTCAATGGTACCAAATTCTATTTTCTAATTGTCCGTTATGTCAATAGATGTATGATGGTGCACATGGTTACTGTAAGTACTATATTATCTAAACAGGAGGAGGGCTGCATATTTCCTACAACAAGAATTTATGGTCATTGTTTTATATTTAAATGTGTTGATAACATTTCTATGTTAAACTTTTATGCTTGTCAGTGTGAGAGTAAGTACCATTATGGTCAGTTTGGTCAACACTGGTCAGTAAAACTCTTTAAGAATGTTATATATAGTCATCTTAACTAATTGGCAAAGTAATCATTTTAATTTTCTTTCAATAATTTTCCAACAGAAGTTGAAGATGAGGATCTTCATGCACACTTTGCACGCTGTGGCGAGATAGAGAGTGTACGAGTTGTTAGAGATAGCAAATTATTGTCTGGAAAAGGATTTGGCTATGTTAACTTTATGGTATGTAAATTTAAGGCATTCAGTTTTACCATTGAAATTAAAATATTATTGAACACTTCACCAAACAGTTTGCAAAAATTTGTAGTGGATTTTGGTGATAAATTACAGTTTTCACAGAAGTAATATTTTGAACTATAATCTTTGTATGGTTCTTTGGGCAAAATCCTTCTGATATCATGGATATTGTTACACACACATCAAGAATCAAATGTTGACGTGTGCGCTTGACGATATCCATGTAAATCAACATTTTGCATTGAACAACAGGGATCCTTTAATGTGTGGCTCTCATTTTAAGGCTAGTGTTACACCCACTTTTGGGTTCCTTTTGCTTTGACTGCTGCAACTGCCACTCTTAGACTACTGTTCTTCTGGTCTCTTGCATTTCCAAAACCTCATTACCTTAAAAAAAAATTTTGTTTGGGGGGGTGTTAAAATTCCTGTAGCCATTTGTCCAGCCAATCATTCATTCTTCATGGGTCCTGCAGCTTCTTGCTGTTCTCATAGTCCTTACCCATTCTCATCAGTTTAGTGACAAGTGCAAACCCACCTCACACAGGTCATTTCCATAAAGCAGGAACACGAGTGCTTCAAGTACTGAGCCTTGTGGCACATGCCTTGCTACTTTACTTCCCTCCTTCATGACTCTTCCTATTCACTACATCTTTGTTTCCTGTTTTTCCAATACTCTAATCCACTTCAGTAATTTCTCAATTGCCTCTGCTTGTTTGGTTAGGTTAAATTAAGCTTTGTTAGTGTTGTTCATCAGAATACCAATATGCCAATGCTGACATCAGTGGGTTGCATGAAAAATCATTATCTTCATTTGTTGTCTATCACAGTGTATAAAAAAAATGTATTTGATTCAGATTTCTGATGAATAATGTACTGTATTGTATTAATCTATTAGGTGATATCCACATAAAATAGTTTTCACTACTGCCACAGCTGCGAACCCAACAAACACTGCATATTACAAAAACATAAGACCCACTAAATCATACGTAGTTTGTTTTACATTTGAGACAGTTCTCTTTATTGTTACATCAATTTAATGTACATATTGAAAATGTTCAGCATTTTGTGTTATTTGTGTGAGTATGCGTATGAAAACTTTAAAAGTTTATTCAATTATACTTTTTAGTTTTCTTCATGTGTCCCAAATAATAATTTTTTTAATTTTTCCAGTCAACGGATTCAGTAGAGATTGCTTTACGTTTGAATGGCCAACTCTTCATGAATCGTCAGCTGCGAGTACAGCGCTGCCTCGAGAAGGTAAGGAACACGTGCATGCCTGTACTCTGCCTTAATATGAGCTGTGCCTCGCGGTGGCTCCGGGGTTCAAGATCCCCGTGGCCGTGTTAAATTTTTTAGGTAATATTGAATATAAACGTTGACATCTGAAGTTGTATGATCATAATCTACAAGGTACAAATCTATGCAGGATATGCTTGTGAACTAGACCCATTAAAATAATTTAAGTTGATGAACCTACACAACTGTGCAAGGTGGTAATGCAAACTCAAAATGAAAATGTCTTAATTTTATTTATTTATTTTTAAATATTCACAAACTGCAGACTTTCCCTTCTGATGTTGCAAACTTTTTTTTTTAAGTCTATAAACATTTTTAGATATATATTACTGGAGATACTGTACGTGGTCTGTTATACTCATTGGTTGCATCTTTTGGAGGAAATGATAAGCTTAACTCTTTTTCACAAGATGAAATGTGTAGTTTTCATCCCTGGCATTTCCCATAAGTCCCTAAACAGCCTTCCGGATATTTAAAAGTTTAGCAAAATTTTAAACTTCAAAACAGCCTATTTCAAAGTGCGAGCAAAATAATAATAAATAAACTCGAGTGAAAATAAGCAATTTAAATTTTTAATGCCTGTTCTGTTGCTGCTAACACATTTAATGCTTCGTCCTTCTAGGAAAAATCTTTAAAAGTACAATTACAGCCATACTAAATATCACAATCATCCTTATAAACCTTAAACCTGGTATATTAACCTGTGACTGCCTCTCAACCCTACTGCTCCACCTTGCCAAGGGGCTGCAGGAAAAGCACAGTAGGTCGGAAAGGGAAGGGAAGATTTACATGGCTTTCATCAGCCATTGGTGGACCCACTGTATAAAATAAATTTCAAATTTGGTGCAAAGCTTGCTCCATGATGGAAAAGTCAGGACTTTGGGTATATTTGAAAATATAAGCATGCATATTTGGGCTTGAATAGAGACCTCTGCAGAGAGAGTCTGTTACTCTAGTGGCTGTACCACGGGAGTGCTAAGATACTGTAGTGTGTGTAACTTAATTCCCCCACATACTTCTGAAGGGGGCATTCTCAAAGTGTTGAATGGGTGTAACTTTTTGAACAAAAATGTACATAGGTTTATAGGCCTACTGCTTTAACAAAACACTAGAAACCTTATGTTGAATGGCTATATGACATTGTGTAAAACCACATAGCTACCCAGATTTTTTTTCCACCCTTACCAATGCCTGACTAATTAAGAAAATGGTTAAGCAAAACAAAGGCTTAATGAGCTATCATTTCTTTATGAAATAACTTGGCAAAATCTTCAACCTTAAGTCTGCCTTACTTGGCAATGTTTTCGGGGCTCAATGACCCCGCGGCCCAGTCCTCGACCAGGCCTCCTCCAAGGCACCAGACAGTGCCTTGGGAACAATAGTTCTTGAAGAAAAGTAATACCTCACTATCATAATATAGGCATCCTTAAAGTGTTCTTGTACTATCTAGGTTTGGACATACCTAAGAGAGAAATGACAATGAAATATATTCGTGTCACATTGGACTGCATGTAAAAGATTCAAATATGTACATAGGTCAGCAGGCCTTCTGTGTAAATGTAAAAGTGTATTTTATGTGTCATAAAAATATGTCAGTGTGTCTGTGACATTACTGTAACATAGACTGCTACCACAGTACTTTTCCCCTTGAACATGCTATGATGCCAATTAAAAAGCAAATAGGCAGAACAGGGGACATCTTCATAAGCGATCATTCAGGATAAAGCGGTACAACATGTAATTACAAGAGTACACTGCTTTAGGGCAGTGCGTTAATGTCATTGGTGCATGTAAGAGTTCATATTTCTGCCTATTTCGGTAACACCATATGGGTAACCTATGGTTACCTATTTTGGTAGCAACTTATTGGGGTGTCATAGGCACAATCAGAGAACACTGTATAAACATCAGAAGTCCAAGTTGTTCAACATCCTCCTGGCATCCATAAGAAATATTGCCGGAACAACCAAGGACATCTTAAAGAGAAAACTAGATAGTTTTCTCCAAGGAGTGCAGGACCAACCAGGCTGTAGTGGATATGTGGGCCTGTGGGCCGTTGCAGCAGCCTGTTGATCCAAACTCTCGCAAGTCAAGCGTAGCCTTGGGCCGGGCTTGAGGAGTAGAACTACCAGATCCCCATCAAGCAGGTAACAGGACATGGTAAGGGTACAATTTTATAGAAACAAGACCTTAATTTTCTGTTTATTGGCATTGCAAATTTTGATGATCCCGATAATCAAGACACAACTGGATTCTAATTCCTCCAGTGATGGTTGAGGTTTTCAGTCATATTGAGTACTATGGTCATCTTGTGCTTCAGTTACCTATTTAAGCAGAACCTTATTCCTTGCCACATCACCCAGTCACCTTTCTCATCTTTTATTCCCTTGCAGTCCAAGGCTGACAGGCTGGCAAAACGGATGGGAAAGAAGGCAAAGAAGGTGGAAAAGAAGGTAATTAAGGCCAAAAAGGAAAATATCGGCCAAGAGGATGCTGATGATTCTGAGGAGGAGAACATCAAAAACAAAAAATTTAAGAAGGTTAGCTAATAATTAAGTTTTGTAGTAGATAGATTTGTTTCTTGTTGCTGTTTTCATACAGTATCCTGTATATGAAATCATTTGGAGTGTATCTCACAACATTGTGTGTCATGATGTTTGGATACTTGTAAACAGTTTCTAAGTAGAGCACTTGCAAATCTGTACAAGTCCCATAACCTAAATCCCATACTTTCCCTCTTTTTCGATGCAGTGCTGTATTTGCTGCACGCACTAGGGTAAATAAATGTCCCTATGGTTTGAGACTTTAGACAAAGGTGTAAAGGCTTTGTCTTCAGTCCATCAGATACATTCATAGGGAATCATCCTTATCCTGAATTCTAACTTAACAGTGAGGCTATTCATTCTATAGTTCCTTATTTTTTAGGCATCTTTTTCAAGCACTTCCTGTTTTCCACCCTATAACTGCTCTTTAGCAAGTTTGTTTTCATCAAAGGTAAAACTAAATTTGTTTTCCTAAATTCTAGGTTGTGGCTTGCCTGTTCTACACAAATGTCCTGCATTATTTGTTTAGTGACAAATTGTAGGTCTGTGCTAAGGTGACTTGACTTGAACACTGACTTGAACAAATTCACTGTCATATAAGAGTTTCATTCTACTTGCCTATCAGTGAGGTCGAATTCTTTATGCCCCGCCTACTAACCTTGTTGTACATGTTGTTTTATAGCCTAACAATTCTAATGCTCAAAATTCTTTATCGAACCTATCCTTCGAGTTGTGGATGGAGGGGGGCTTCCATAAAGTGTTTCAATTCATTACATATGGCATCTGGAGATCAGTTCCCGTATTTCTTCATATGCGTGGCTTTAATTGCTATAACTTTATCTGAAAGTTAGTTCTTTGGGTGGTGTTTGAGGTGGTATACTATACTGTAGTTGCATTTCTGGTAATTTACAAAGAGCAGCATTGCCAGTTAAATATTAGCATCTATTAATTTTTAGCATTCCTCCCTCCGTGAGGGCTGGTTTATTTATACTGATGGCTATAAAGTTGATGCTAACATTGAATTTGGAGTCATCTGTCATTTTACCTGTTGTTACAGTTTGCCAAATACCACAGGTTATTTTTATTTTTATTTTATTTTTTTCAGAATGAATACATAGCTGCATATTGTGGCTGTGCATTATATTTAGCTGTTATAAGTAATTTTTGTGTTCTCTTGCAGGCTAAGAATAACCTAAAAACAAAGAAACTGGGAGTTGTATCCAAAAAGAAGGGCTTGGCATTCATGAAGCCCATTAAGACAAATTCAACAAAGAGAGAGCGGAAGAGTGACGACTTCTCCGGGATGAAGATGATGGAAACCAAGAAATTTAAAAAGGTTAGTTAATATTTTATTTATTTTTTGCTTAAGTATTTTGGCTTTCCATCAGTGTGCCTGTGTTTGCACTTAATATTTTTTATTCAGTATAAGTATATCTAGACGTGCTCACCTGGTGTAAAATTGTTAGGGATTTCTGGGATAAACAAAAAGGAAGATTATGAATTATATGACTAGTAAAAGTTTGTAGTGAGACTAGGAAGCAAAAAAATCAGACAGAAAAGATGAAAATAAGTGATGGGTAAATATAGCACAAGAGTACAATGACACCTCCAAAGTTTAGATCATGTCGTTCAGGACCCAGTCCAGATTTCCAGAAATGTGCCTTTTTTTTTTTTATCACCAAGTTATCTGGATTATTATTATCAAGTGATAAAATAAATGTTGATGCATATTTAGACACAAGACAAAAATGAGAATAAAGTGGTACCTCCATTTACCAATTTAATCCGTTCCCAGAGACGGGTCGTAACTCGAAACGAATTTTCCCATGAGAAATAATGTAAATTGAATTAATTTGTTCCACTCTTTCAAAAATATTAACTTCAAAATACATTTCATGCATAATACACACGCATATTTTTTAATATAGTATGCACAAGTTATAGCTTACCTTTATTGATGACTTGTTGGCATATAGAAGATGGTAAGGGGGTGGGTGGGGAAGAGGTGTTAATGTTTGGAAGGGGGGTCCCCTTCCATTATAACATCAGGCAGTGATGACTTTTCTGGGGTACTCTCTCTCCTATGTTTTGCAGACATACTACTAGGATCTGGTTGTGGCTCACTGGTTGCTTATCTTACTAAGAATCTGTCTGAAGACACTTGTTTTTCCCTACATTTTAACACTTAGTCTGTAGTGAGACATCACATTGTCATTTAAAAGGTCAATGCAAAGGCCTGCTACAGCTGTCTGGGTGATTTTTTCAACAAAACTTTGCAGTTCTTCCCATACTTAACACATTTTATTAATAAGGAAGGAACATCCTCTATTGCCTCTACTCACAACTATTCTCTTAGGTTGAACCTTACCACAGACTTTCTTGGGACCCATGGCATGATATATAATAATTACTTTTATGTTCAAAAAGCACAAAAACAATGATTCTTTACAAAGAATTCAAGTGCGATTGTCACTAAGCGGGCGACTCTGGTAAACTGAGGCGGCGTTGCCCGTGCCACCAGGAACCACGCGCTCGGTCGACCTATATGTGTATCCACAAAGACGCAAGTTGTCAAATTTTCCGACAAAATTGGGGTCCTAACTCAAAAAATTTGTAAGTAGGGGCATTCATAAGTCGAGGTTACATTGTATGTGTAGAGATCCAGTCACTTTTTTCTGTATCTATAATACTAGCATGCATCTGTCTCCCCTTTGGTAGAAACTTTTAAACAACTATTCCCACCTAAAAATCTTATGACAGAAGAGGTGATGGTTATGCAGATATTTTGAAAAAGCAACATCTAGTAACTTTTAACATACCGAATATGTCATAATGAGCAGAAGCTGCAGATTTTGGTAAGGCCTAAAACAATCTATTTTCCTCATTTGGATGCATTGGCATGTTTATAGCCTTGCCTGCATCAATTAGAAATTGTCATGGATGTAATTGCATTAACTGACTAGTTTTGGTACACCTACCTGAACTGACATTAAGGGAAACACCTGAATAGACTGGCATATTTGTGGGTTCACACATACACTCACTCTAATTCACTTAGACACTCCTGTGGTAGCAGTTACAGCTAAATGAAAGTCTGTTACGATGGAAGGCTTATGTTCAATCATATTTTATTTACAGATGAAGAAGAAGGGAAAGTTCACCAGTGAAGATAAAAAGAAGTTTGCCATAGCTCGCCAGCTGACTGGTGTCAAGCCAAGAGCAAAGAAAGCTGCTTAAATTAGTTTGTTGGAAGTGGTGTTGCAATATTCTTAATAACGGTTGTTTTGATTTCAGAACTCTTTGAATGGTCTGTTCATTTTTTTGTTTTATCAGTAGTAGTACAGGGACACACTTAAAGTATTTTTTAAGTGTTATGACCATTTTTTTACTTATAAATTATATGGAAGTTTTATGAAATATAGACAGTAAAGTCTTTGTTTATTTGCTGTATTATTATCATCCTTATGTAATATAATATCTTTTGATATTTAGAGTAGTAAAATGTATAAATGTTATGCTATTTATTATGCTTAAAAGTGGTATTATTTGGGCATGTGCTTATCTAACTCTTGTACCCCAGGGATTCAGCTGGCTTCATGGACCCACCAAAAGAGTGTTTCATAAAAATTCAACCTTACTTTATTTATTTTTATTTTAACCTGTAGTGTATATTTTTGTACATCATCATTACAGTAATTCTGATATTAAGATTTTGATATAAATTCTGATATGATTTTTTTTTTGTCTAGATGGCCTCTGTAGCTCTCAGGTGTATTATCTCTGGTTCCCAGAGATGTCCACAAAACTATCAAGTCTCAACTTGTATGGGCCTACTGAACACAAGAACCCAAATTTGGTGTGTACATAGATGAGTGGGAAGCATGGGATTGGAGATCAACCTTATAACAGTAAAACAGCCCAGAAAGCACAGGAGAGAGAAAAGAGGGAAATAAGAAAATCAATAGTTTGCCCAATGACAATAAACTATGCATGCATCACCAGATGACAGCTCAGGGTCTCCCAAGAATTCAACCTGCTTGTTTGCTTCACTTCCCAATCCCTACAGAAAAAGATAGTCAGGTATGGATAGCTACTGAGGCTGCCTAGAAAATTGAATTTAATTGCATTCCATGTTTGATTTCTGGGCTGGCTCTCAGTAGCTCCCCAGTGCATACTTTTAAATGAGGACTGGCTCAGAGGTTCCTGATGAACAATTTGAACCAAAGTGATGCCTTGGAAGTGTTTCCTTGTGGTCGAGGTGTAGAATGGCCTGCTCCATTTTAAAGTGAATACAGGACTGAGAGAATGTAGGATGACCACCACAATTAATGCAGCACATTGTTAGGGATGTATCTGTAGACTAAACACTTTTGCGTCGTAATGATGCATTATGTGGTATAAAACCAAAACAAGCAAGAGTGGATGATGACGCAAATGGCATCATGCATATAATTTTGCAGTCTTAATATTAATTATAAACATTGTGAGTGAAAGAGTTTAACATTGGGTTGTGTGCTCACCGAGAATGCTCGGCCTACCTTCCGGTGCGATTTGGGTGCCCCGCCAGGCATGCGATAGTTTTCATAGCCAGACTTCCCACAAAGTGGACAAAATGAAGCCCAGTGGTCAAACTTCCAATGAGTGTTGCATTGGCATGGGGAGGGAATATATATATATTCATAGACAAAACATTTAACTTCTGTACACAACCAGAATTGGGTGGGTGTGACTTTCAAAAGGAATTGTAACAGTACTCGGGGGCTAGTAGTCTTGGCAAAGGTGGGATGGGAGTCAATGTCCAAATCAACAACAGTGCCCCCTGTCATTCTAATAGCCTAAATTAAATAGCATTGCAATCTCAAGAATCCCTGCTTCCAGTGACAAGATGGGTGCAGGACAATGATAATAGAGTACTGTACACTTATATTTTGCCAGATAGTTTTGGTTATTGAGCAAACTGACTGAAGCAGGTGAGTGTGCAGTTGGAGATCATGAGCACATTCTTATTGCCATACTTAAGATCAATATATTTGGTCCATGTAGGTGGACCAAACACGTTGAACTAAGCAAGAAGTGTAACTAGACTTCCGGCAATACCTGATTTTACTCAATATTTTACATAAAGTTGTCGGAAACGTACTTGTGCACTCCTACACATTAGACCATATTAAGACAATTATTCTAGTTAGTTTAATATATAAATTATATTTTAAATGAGGATAATAAAATAAAATTAAAAAGTAAATTAAAATTATCCGAATGATAATTTTTTATTATCTGAAAGAAAGGTGTTATCAACATTGGGTCAAAACCAAGACACTAGTAGAGGTCATTTTTTTTTATAAGAATTCCATTACTATGTACAGATAATCGTAGTTTCCTAAACTGATAAAAAACATTCATCTACACTGGTATCATACATAAAATGGCAGTGAGCAGACATTGTAACTTAAGACTAAAAAATGGCTGACTTAGATATGACAAACTTCTCATTTACACCATAAGATAGCACCATTTTTAAGGACAGGTGCAAACAATTTAATTTGAAACACTAGGTAGCTGTTTAAGGCATCTTTAGAAGCTATGGGAAATGTATGAATCACAGGTAAGCATTATTTATGGACAACAACTGGGTGAAGCAGTAGGGAGGAGTGAGGCCTGTAATCATATAAAGAAAGATAGTTTACACAGGCATAATTTAGGTGAGAACTGGATAATAATTAATAAAGCTATCATATACAATATTTATGTTTACTGAGGATATGAATGTGTCATTAAATTACTGGGGAAAAATAAAATTAAGCATTAAATTTAATTGAATCTTAAACCAAATTTAGCCACCGTAATAGTACCTATCATCAAATGCGGTAGTATCATGAGGTTGTCTTCTGAACTCTGGTGGAGGAGTTGGAATTACAGGAATATTACTCCTTTTCCTAACACACACATTGCAGCGACTGACACGGGACTTGAGGTCCCCAGCCTTCAGTGTTTGCTGTTGAGGTTTTCGGAATTGTTGCTCAACCTCAATTGTTGCTAACCAGTAGGAAAATGCAGATGGGAATAAATTACAGCGACCTTGCCCCGTACACTCGATAAATGGACTGGAACGGAAATCCTCGAGACACGACCCAGGTGAGATAAGGGACTGGCCAGAGCCCTCCGCTCCAGAGTCGGTATGCTGTGGGGAGAAAAATTATGGGAAAATTGTGACTGGGTTGATGTTGTCTTACAAAGTGTTATTAGCTCATGTCCTACCTAATGCAATGATTCAACTCTCCTATTTATTATTATTATTTGCCTTTAAAACTATTGAATTACTTTTCAACTATTTCCCCCCGTAACACATTCCACTTGTTTACACTGAAACTTAATGAAATTTTGTAACTTACCATAATAAATGAATAGCCAATCCACAGTGACTCCCACTGTCCAGGGCAGTCAGGAACCTCCAGTGTCTGACTATGGATTGCCATTACCATTGATGGAGCTTCACACACAACACATCTGGCAAAAACGAATCCCAATTATCATTGATAGGGCTTTATAGCACATGAAGTACATTTAGTAAAATTGTATCCTAACTACCTTTGATGGATCTTTACACAAAATATTTAGCACCTTTAAGTCCTGAATATTTTGTTGCATCTTACCTTGAGGTGGTTTCGAGGTTTAGCGTCCCCGTTGCTCAGCCGTCAACCAGGCAACACATTCAGTTACCCACATTGCATATCTTGTACAAATGTACTATCAAATATGACTTTCCTGTCACCAAAATAGGAAGTGGGAAGCATCTCCGACTACGATACATACTGGCAACAACGGTTTAAATATTTAAATTATTATCACTAGGAAAACATGGACTGACAAAATATATTTTGAAACTGGCTAAATGAAAATGCTACTCAGTCTCCTATATAAATATCTTAATAAATGCTTCATAAATAACACATTTGCTTACTTTGAAATGTATTTTTCTATCTGTGATCCTTCAATGGGTGTCATCATCATTGGCATGGGCTCAGTGGTGGATAGCCAGTACGAGTAATCATTCCTTTGAGAGTAGTCGCACACATTGTTAAGGTTACAGAAGAGGTATGGCATCGTGCTGAATTTCTTCAGACAGCTTCCGGGAGCACCTGTTACAAATTACAATTATTTATCGTGACATATTTCACTTTTTATAGTTAAAGGACAACTGTTGTGCAGTAAACATTGTGGCAGAATGTTTAAATTTTATTTGTAGGAAATTCATATGAATTATTAGCAAAACTTAATACCAATGTAGAATGAAACAAGTTTAAGAAAAAATCTTGAATACAATATTATATTTTGACAGGATTTTATTTATTCTAATGCTTCTGCAATGTTTTCAAATACTGTATATGAAAATTATATAGAAAAATATTGCATTCAATTGAATTAACCCACCAAAGTGCAGCTGTGATCTGTGCAAAAAAAAAAAAAAAAAATGCCTTTGAATTTCGTACACACCAAGAGACCACAAGTTGGGGTCATTTAGTTCATGGTTTCATAATGTGGAGGTCAATCTATGGAACAAATTACCAGTGGGATTGCTGGAGTGTTTCAAGCAAAAGTTAGACATATGAACGAATTTGTTTTGTGTATAAATAGGAAACTAGTAGCTGCCTCACATGGAACAAAAAGGCCTTTTGCAGCTTACTTCATCCTTATGTCAATACAACTTAAGGTTTAATTACATTTATTGAGACAATAAAATACATCTCAAAGGGATAGAGTAGCTTAGACTAGTTCTATCAAGTACTTACCAAGATCCTGTCCATGAGCCCTGTGGTTACCCATCACATGCAACAAGGAATAGCCTTGCCACATGACACTAGTCCCACTGGGACACACCGGAGCGATAGGTTCCTGTGAGTGTCTGGTGATGAGGTAGCCTCTTGATTTGGGAGGCAAGCCTGGAGGGGCTGGATCTCCAGTTAAACCAGGGAGGCCTGCATGGACAGTTTAATCATTATCAATATACAGTATATTTATTTTAAGGTACAATATCATGTTTCTAAATTCATATAAACAGCATGTTTGTTTTTGGGAGGATGCAGATTATTGCCCCCCAGAAATTCTAAACTTACTCGGTTCTGAAAATAGATTCATATATGTTTTGACATTTGTGAGCTAGCTCTTCTTCAACTCATAAACTTTAAGCTCCAAGTTAATTTGGACTAAAGAATTGTAGGATTTCTATTGGTACAGACCTGGCTGTCCTATTAAACCTGGTGGACCATCAAAGCCTTGGATACCCCTCAGTCCTCGGGCACCTGGCTGGCCTGGGCGCCCTGGCAGTCCTCCATCACCGACCATTCCCTTGTGTCCCTTTTGCCCATCTCGACCAGGCTTACCCATGAACCCAGGTGCACCAAGACCACCTGCAAGATTTTATCTCATAAAATAAAAGAAATTTAGATAAGCAGTTACATAATGCACCATGTAAGGAGAAAATTGACTGAAACGTTTGTTTTGACAAAGATGTCAAATACGTACTGTATATACAGTACATAAATACTGCATGTACTGTATTTGATCTTGCTGTGCTGCATATACTGTACCTCCTTTCTTACAAAAAGCTACTGTTAACATTTTTAATTTATTTGGTTGCATGAATATACTGTACTGTATTTAGTACAGTATTTTCTGAGCTCTTGCATTCAGCTGCTTCCTGAACTAAAATTCTGTAATTACCAAAGTGTAGTTACAGGATGAGAACTGCACTCGTGGTGTCTCATCTTCCCAGTACTCTTTGTCGTATGAGGTGGTGGCCTCCACCACCACCTCACTTTACTTGTTCCAATTGTCTATCACTCTGTTTGCCAAAGTGAATTTTCTTATATTTCTTTGGCAGCTTTCTTTAGTTACTTTAAATCTGTGACCTCTTGTTCTTGAAGTTCCAGGTCTCAGGAATTCTTTCCTGTCAATTTTGTCGATTCCTGTTACTATTTTGTATGTAGAGATCATATCGCCTCATTTTCTTCTACTGTAGCTTCTAGTTTTGACATACAGTATTTAATTCCTCTAACTTCTCCTTGTATCTCTTGTCTTTCAGTTTTGAGAGCCATTTAGTTGCATGTCTTTGTCCCTTTTCCAGTTTGTTGATTTGCTTTTTAAGATAAGGGCATCATACAACTGCTGCATATTCCAGCTTTAGTCTCACAAACGTCGTGAACAATTTCTTTAGCATTTCCCCTATCTATGTATTTAAAAACAATTCTGAAATTAGAAAGTGTAGCATAGGCTCCTTGCAAAATGTTCTTTATGTTGTCCTCAGGCGATAGTTTTCTATTTAAAACCATTCCTGGATCTCTTTCTTTATCATAATTTTTTTAAAAGCTTTTTCACATAATTTGTAGACTGTGTGGTCTATTTCCTCCTATTCCACATTCCACTACATGTCATTTACTCATATTAGATTCCATTTGCCAAGTGGTGCTCCATACGCTTATTTGGACCAGGTCTTCTTGATGGGCATGACAACTGTCCAAGTTTCTTATCTTCCCTAGTATGTTAGCATCATCAGCAAACATTTTCATAGAATTCTATACTCTTTCTGGTAGGTCATTTATGTAGTGTGTCCAGTTGTAGAGTAGTTGAGGAAACGCTATGTTGAATACAAAGGTTGGGTAGTCGAGGAAACACTTATGTTGAATACAAAGGTTGGGTAGTCGAGGAAACACTTATGTTGAATACAAAGGTTGGAAGTATTTAATAGACAGAGGTTTTATACTTTATGACCTTGTTTATAATGTTTTATGACCTAACTTCAAGTATATTAATGTAAACATTACACACTAGTGCTTGGCAGTTTGGCAAAACACTTGAGTGTCCAGTGTGCTCAGCACTGGTGGTTGGAAACATGGCTGGACGGAGCCTTGTCTCTATGGCTATCCCAGCATTTCCTGTGGACTTTATCGGTTTCACCTTTCACTTTGGATCGGTTTCACCTTTCACTTTGGATCCATGATGGATATTGTTGTGGGGGTTGTCCTACCTGTTTGAATCTGCAGTTCACCAGGTAATTCAAGAAGTTGTAGGTTTGTGTGTAGTTGTATGGGTTTACCTGTGGTTGATTTCCAGATTTCTACTACTACTACAGTCTGGGATTGAGCCCGGCCTTTCTGGTGATGATTCATAGGTAGGGCTATTGCTGGCACTGGCTGAAGGAAGGTCCACACAACCATCACAATCTGGGGCCAGATTCACAAAGCAGTTACGCAAGCACTTACGAACCTGTACATCTTTTCTCAATTTTTGGCGGCTTTATTTACAATTATTAAACAGTTAATAAGCTTCGAAGCACCAGGAGGCTGTTTATAACAATAACAACAGTTAACTGGGAAGTTTTCATGATTGTAAACTGTTTAATAAATGTAACCAAAGCCGTCAAAGATTGAGGAAAGATGTACACGTTCGTAAGTACTCGTGCAACTGCTTCATGAATCTGGCCCCTGGTCTCGGTTGCTAGGTTTGCAGTGTTGTGGCATATTTCAGTTCACTGAAAGAAACTGGCTCTTGTTGCCTCATTTTGTGTCTTAACTTTAGGACAGGCAAGATCTGCTCAGGGTTCCATGTCTTGTACTTCAGCAGATGAAGCTCCAACTCTGCAATTATTTTGCTAAACACTTCAGTTCCCATTTTCAGAGGCTGAGTGTGTTACTGGCAGGTCTTCTCCTCTTTGTCTTGCCGGCTCAGTGATACGTTGCCTCAATAACATGGTATTTAAGTATTTTGAGTTTAGTTGTTATCAATATGTTCTAATTTGCACAACATAAGGTTAATAATTATTAGCAAATTCAATACTATACTTTTGTAATTAAAATAGAAATAAAGAAATCATCTGAAAAATATAATAAGCTTAGCTTCATTAAATATGCATTTATGTAACTACTGATTTAGCCACTGCATTATTTTCTTCTTTATATTTTGTAAATATTATTATTATTATAATGAAGTGTATGGTGTTAGTGGACTCACCTGTATTACCAATATCCCCCCTGCTTCCTGGCTGGCCTGGTATACCCGGGAACCCTTCAGCGCCTGGGTCACCTTGGCCTCCCTGAAAGTGCAGTAAGGCACCATGTTATGATGCATAGATGGCTTGGCACTAGTCTTTGTAATGCCATTAATGTATTTGTACATTTTCCTTGTCACCTTTTATTATAATTTTATTTATTTGTGAGAAAATCAGTAAGAGCCTTAATTAAGGATTTGAACCTACTCATTTGATACTCTCAAGCTAGTGCCCTATACTACAATAAGGTCAAAAGTAATGCAACCTGGGATGCCAGTGAATCCACTTGGGGTCATGCAGCTCCCAACCAAAGCCCAAACCAGGGGTTTCTCACACTAACCCCCGTGTATTTGATGAGAAGCATTGAAGGTAAACTATAAGGCCACAAGCCGGAGTGCATAGGGGCAGTGTGTGAAACCCCTGGTTTGGGCGCCGGTTGGGAACCGCAGGACCTCTAGTGGAATCTCGGGTTGCATTGCTTTTGACCGTATTGTGGTGTGGTGTAGGGCACAAGCTTGGGAGTATCAAACGAGTAGGTTCGACTCCTCAAGACTCCTGAGTTTTCATTGATACAGCACTTTAATGTAATTTCAGTGTGCATTATTTATTTATGTTCTGTGGACTTTTAATACCTTATTAGTTAAACATATGCTTCTACAGCTATAGTCATTAATTAAGTCATTCACCATGCAAAACTTGTATTTTAAGGATGGGACCTTTTTAATTAAATAGCTTTTCCACTGAAAAAGTGTACAAACAAATCTGAGTATAAATTATTCACTTTTGAAAATACCACCAAGGCATCAGCTAGCCTGCACATGTGTGGAGGCTCATTCATTCTGTATAAAGGGACCACTTTTAAAAGAACAAAACATTACTCTATGTCAATGTATAAATTCTGAAAAACACATATATTTTAATGTGGTTTTTAATACCATAAGTGTTAAATATAGAAACCCAGATAAAAGCCTTATAAACTGGTATAAGGGGAATATAAAAAGTTTTTAAAATCTACAAATGCGGAACTGAGGATGGCATCGAGCAAGGCAGGATTCATCCATAGTGTGCTGAGGTGGTGTGGATCTCTACACTAAATTCTTGACTATTGCCTAAGCTTTCCGGAACCCCTTCCTTTTATAGGCAGATTTAACCCCTTCTGGTTAGGTTGCCTTGCACATTGAGGCTTCAGGGTAGAAAGATGGGCTCTGCTCAAGCCCCACTACAGTACTACCTGCAGGTTGTGCGGAATGTGCTTCTGTTTCGTGCAGACATTTCCTGCGTAGGGTTTGGAAGCTGGAGATGTTCCTCATGGGTCCCTAGGTTTGTTTTCCTGGAAGCATTAAACATCTCTCAGGGCCTTCCATTTTCAGTATTGTCAATTGACATGGAGAGTGGGAAGGGTGGGGGTGGCAGGTGAGTGGTCATTTCTTCTTAAGTAGAAGTCTGTGGCTCCTACATTGAAGCTGTTGTTCGTAAGCAATACCATACAATTTTTGTTTTAAATACAGTACATATAAAAACTGATTTGACACAGTCTGGCAGCTTGGCCCTTCCCTTTCTTGGGTGAAATGGGTTTCAGCCTGAAGAGGACTAAGTTTGATTCTCATTCATTCCTGATACTGAGTTGGTCTCCAGAACAAATTATATATATCTCTCTGGGTTAAATATTGCATAGTTTGAGAATAATGTTTCCTCTTTTTCTGCCTTGACTCCAAGTCGTCACGCCTGTGGTAGCTGATGATGTTCCAGTACAAGACTCCAAAACTACTGCAAGTTTTATCTCATTGGTGCTCAGGCTCAGCAGAGCTTGAAATTTTTCCTTCTTTGAGGGATGTGGTTCAGGCTTCAGAAGCTAATTCTGCTCAGCTCAAGTTTAGTTCATCCTGTGCCTTTTGGCTCTAGTCCCAGGTCTTCATTTCTACCTCCTGCTTCAGTACCAGATTATCATTTGTATCTCTTGGCTTCAGTCCTGGGTCCCATCTCTACTTCTTCCTTCACTGTTGGATCCCCATTTATGCCTCACCATAATATCACACATACAAAAATAAACATGATAAAACAATAAGATACTGTTGGTTTTACTTGAAAATCTGTGACAATCTATGTTTTATTAGAAACTATGTTTCAATTAAAATTATACTAAAGAATAATTATTTTTCAAAATAGTATGTAACTGTACCTTCAATCCACTAATTCCAAACGCCCCTGCTAAACCTGGACTTCCAGTTTCTCCTTGGTCTCCAATAATGCCAGGCAATCCTGGGAAGCCATCAAAGCCAGGGTCTCCAACAGCACCTGGTAGACCTGGGGGCTGGGTAAAGCCTCGAGGGCCAGGGTCACCAGGCAGACCCTTCGCACTATGGAACAAAAATACACATGTGTAGTTTAATTCACTTTCGTTAATTCATCATTATGTCTTACCACAGGTGAAGAAATGCTCATGTCATATTCTGAGGGATAATTTTAAAGTTTAACTATTTGTTTATAATATCTGTATATGGGATGTAAATGCTCAAATGAATTTATGTTAATTCTATAGTATGGCACCAAACACTGAACTGTGTAGTCTAAGAAGGTCATAACAAGAAGAAGCTGTACTGTATACTGATTTCTCTTAAGATCACTGATCATTATCAGATTTTTTCACTTTCAGATTTGACAATTTTAGAACTGCTCAGCTGGTATCTGGTAACTACTGTACTGTATACAGTATTAACATTTCCTAGGCTCGGATCCCTACATTTGTTAGCATTAAACATCTGAAAACTTATAAGGAGCACTATTCATCCGCTCTACGAAACAGTGAGTTGCTGATGCCATTGATTTGTTAGTGTTGGCCCTAGTGGTTTATGACATGGTGAGTGGAAATCTAAATTTTTTACATCTTGCCATTCTTTTTCCTTTATTGCTCCCATACCTTCCCCAGGTTGAATTCAGCTATAATACCTTCCCCCAAGTTGGATTCTGCTATAATACCTTCCCTCAGGTTGAATTCAGCTATAATACCTTCCCCTAAGTTGGATTCTGCTATAATATCTTTCCCCAGGTTGAATTCTGCTATAATACCTTCCCTCAGGTTGAATTCTGCTATAATATCTTCCCCCAAGTTGAATTCTGCTATAATATCTTCCCCCAAGTTGAATTCTGCTATAATATCTTCCCCCAAGTTGAATTCTGCTATAATACCTTCCCAAGGCTGAATTCAGTTATATGGGGAAGAGGAGGGAAGGTACATTTATGTAAGCGATAAGTAAGGGAACACACTTTAAAAGCATAACATAGTCATTACACTGCCGTCCACTTCACTAAAGTGGGAACTTGGATAATGATGATGATGCTGTTGAAAAGCAGTGGCATCACTCACCCAATCAAGCCAGGTAGTCCCGGGTCTCCTACTGGTCCTCTCTCATAGCCTCTGTCACCTACCGGGCCATCAAGACCTGGCAGTCCTGGTAATGCATTTCTTCCGGGAGCACCAGGAAAACCTTTACAAAATTTGTTATTTATTCAATAGGATTGAGATGATAATATTTTATGAAAAGGCCAAATGTGTATCAATAGCGGCTGAAAGTTTTAAACAAATGTGCAATGGCATTTTCTCTATATATTGTATGTACAAAAATTATACTGTAATAATACTGTTACCCTGCTGCCTGGGTAACAGCTTCTTCCCCGAATCAACCTACCCTGGCTTTGCGCTCTGGAGAGGCCACTCCAGACCGACAACCAGAGCGCAACTCCATAGTCTCCTGAGACTGATGGATGCCTACTACTAATAATAATCTTGTTAAAATCAAAAGGGTCTTTTAAGTATTTTTTAAATTAGATATTATCAATTATATATTACCTGGTAATTAGATATTCCATGTAGCAATACCACTGGGAATACCTAATTAAAACAATAATGTATGCAGTATACAGAACTTCAAACTTGGGAATGACATAGAATACATAATACTGCATATTTGTTACTAATTAGTGAAAAAATGCTTTGTTAAATGCATTTAAAATATTGTATCGACTGAAAAGGAAAGTAATTAAAGCTCTCTATAACAACTTTGTTTTTCATAAAATCTGAAAAAGTATATTAAAATATATATATATAGTACTGTCTGTACCTGAATCGCCACGCTCTCCTTTGAACCCATCACGGCTGATGCCTGGAAGACCTTTCAGACCATCAGGACCATCTAAACCAAAGTCTCCTGGTTGACCTTTCTGTCCATGAATTCCAGATCGGCCTGATTGACCTGGACGACCTTCCATGCCTTTTAGTCCTGGTTCACCTTTTCTCCCTGGCAATCCTGTGATATAAGAAATTTTGATAAAGCATATTAGTAAATGGAGGCTATGTGAAATTATGTTAAGTGATGCAACATGGTTCAATAAAACATGAAGACTACATGGCACAATACCACATGGAGACTATGTGGTGTAATACCACATGGAGGCCACATGGCACAACCATACATGAAGTTTTGAAAATTTAAAGCAGAAACAAAGGAGTAAATTATCACAAAGTTTAGAAAAACACAAATAATTTGGTGAAATCTATGAGGTACTTCTTTAGGGGGATATATAATAATCAAGATTTATTCTGGGTGTTCTACTGTATTCTCTTCCAAGTCTGAGAATGATAATCAGTTATTCTGGTTGTAATGATTATGAAGGCTGCTGCTAGCAACAGGCTTATTTATCATACTATCACCCAAAAAATCTTGGCTCTTGTATGGAATGTGGGGGCATAAGAACTCTTAAAACCAGCCACAGGTAAAGCATAGATGAATAAATATGCAAACTGCCTAACTTTTAAGAGATGCAGCAAAAAAAACAGCGTTGAACGTGATGAAACGCCATTTTTCGGGTGAGCCCCGGAAGCGCCCTGGAGTCGACATGGCTCCCCACAGAAAACATTAAATACTGGTGAACTTCAGGAAAATAGTGCTTGTATTTCAAGTGCATAAATTTGTTTAGCACCAGATGCTGTACAATATACACAAATCTCTTACCTTCTGGGCCTCTAGGTCCTCTTACACCATCGTCACCACGGTAGCCATTGAGTCCAGGTTGGCCACGAAAACCTGGCTGCCCAGCATCACCATATAAACCCTGGAAAAAAGTAGAAAATTGGATGAGTGACTTTATTGTGTATTGAATAGCAGTGTTGAATGCCTGCTCATTCCTGCTGTTTTCTCTTTCAAACATAGGTTGAGCTCCAGGTCAGGTTGTAAACATCTAAGCTGTTTCATGTCTCGAATTCTTATTTCAAGTTTTGATATACTGTATGTATAAATTACATTATAAGGTGAATTCATGTGTCTTCTTTCATTATATCTGTTTATCCTTTCCCTCTCTTCCCTCTACTTCCTTACTTTCACTCACTCTCTCATTCTCTATCACCTGTGTAAAGTACAAGGACTCTTAATGTATAGTACCTTAATCCCTGGAAGGCCTGGCAACCCATCTCTGCCAGGGTTCCCTTGACGTCCTGGTCGACCAGGCTCTCCAGTCTCAGCTGGCATTCCACCAATAATTATGCCTGGAATACCCCGGTCACCTGGCAAGCCCCTGTAGCCCTTCAACCCGACACGTCCGGGAAGACCCCGAAAACCGTCATCACCAGGTAGACCTGTTCAAAGAAATTGAAATTCCTAAAGACACTTGTTTCACATAAGAAAAGGACAAAAGAAACTCAATCATCTGGACTGGTGCCTAGCTAATTATTATTAAATTTTATAGGAAGTTAGGTATTTTTTAAACCTAAATACAGAAAAAGGGTAAAACAGATAAGGAATGCTTAGATAAGGAGTAAAATCCTTAATAGGTATGTACTAAAATGATTTACTAAGGAATAGCACTTGACAATTTCACCTCAGCTGGTGTTAGTAATCATGTTTTATATCAATCATATAGCGCATTTAAGTTTAAAGTGTTGCTAACTTCAAAAGTCTTGCATCAACATATAAAGTGCGAAACAAATCAAATGCCAACAAACAGTTACTCACCCCTGTTTCCAAATCTGCCTGGTTCACCACTCTGCCCCTTATCTCCGGGTAGTCCCTGAAGGCCAGGTGGACCCACTAGTCTCCCTCCGTGTGGCCCTGGGGCTCCAGGCACTCCTTGATCACCACGTTCTCCACTGGGCCCAGGTAATCCCATCATTCCCATCGCACCCTGTTTGTGGTGAAAACCAAAGCTACGGGTAAGCTTTTATATGCACATACAGTATTATATACTGTACTGTATACATAAACTTTCATATACTAGTACAGTATACAGTATATAATACTTGAAAATCTGGGTAGAGATATGGCATGTATTTTTTACAAATGCAATTTAAGTTTGTTTCCTTATATTGTGCCTTTTCTGGTAGTACTATGTACTTCTCAAATGCCAATATGTAAATATCATCTGAATTTTATCATCACCTTAGACTACCAAAATTAAAAAGAACAGATCAAAACACCGACATTGCATGAACAAGTGACTAGACTATTACCTTCCTTCCATTTCTGCCATATAGGCCTGATGTGCCTGGTAGACCAATGGGGCCAATTTGACCTTTGGCCCCTGTGTAGCTGATACCCGGCAGTCCAGGAAGTCCTATAACTCCAACAATTCCAGGAAAACCGGGTTGTCCAAAATCACCCGGCTCACCTGAAGTCATGAAGAAAGTACTGGATGTAATAAAATGGTAAATATGCCTTGCATTTTATAGATTATTATTAAAAATATAAATGTACAGCACAGTAAATGTGTAAGTATAGTACATTACTAATACGAGGTGTACTAATTACACCTTACTTTGCTCCTCAGCTCTCTCTTGCCTATTTATTGCCTGTTTCTACTTCCTCATCACAATCGACTTGAGAATGGTGCAGGATGGACCGAAACGTCGTCGTCCATTTACCTTCTAGTGTGTGGTCTGGTCAACATTACTAATACGAATTTGCTAGGATTCAGCTCCAGCTCTTGGGCCTCACCTTGTACCCATTAATTGTTTAGTGTGTACATGTCTATTAGTGCTTATTTGTAGTTACAGAAAGAGCTTTGGTCATCTGTTTTTTTGTCCGAACTTAGTTGGACAATCAAGACAGTTTGCCCACATTTCGGTTAGCTAAGAATTTGTCTGTTAGCCAATTTTTCAAGCTTGTCAAGGGTTCTGATCCATTGCAATCCATTAGATATATGTCCTGCTGTACAGTGCTTCCTCGAAAATCTAGCTCTTCATATGACAGATCACTCTAGGACACAAATAAGATGAGGGATTTAAACCCTCAAAACCAATATTTTGTAAGTTTGTTAGAATGGTGTTGCTTGTGTTTGAAATACTGTACAATACTGTAATAATGTATTTTTAATTTGTAATAATATACCGTACACACTTCACATGTTTTTGCAGTTCTTAATCATACATACAGTATTTAGCAAATACTTTACCAATAATGCATACTAGGCAAAACTATAAACCACTAAAAAATAAAATATAACTAACAAACCTTTTTCACCAAAATCACCGTGCCCAGAAAAGGTTCCATTTAAACCAGGTGGCCCACGGAAACCTATTTCTCCCAGGAAGCCTCTCTGGCCCTAAAAATAGAAATAAAATAATAAAAAATGGAAAAATTGGGTAACAGGTTATGCAACTGATAGCACTCTTTTAATTACAGTACTCTATTTACTGATTTTACAGTTGATCTTCAAATTGAAAATAAAATGTACAGTACTGTATTGTACAGTATTAGTTAAATTGAAATGCACATTACACTATAATATATTGTTTCTATTAAAATAATGATGACATACTGCACTGTGTTTAAATAAATAAATGTTTTTGTATCTTTTAAATAACAAAAGAAGCCTTTTATACTAAATCATACGAAGCAGTTGTGGAACTTTTTCTGTTATGTGATTGTGCTGACTGTGTGATTCTATAACATGTACTATGGATGATACTATAAATTAATGGGTGCTTTTTTCAGTATTTTCAACCTTCCGAAATGATACAGAACTTGTCCTGTATTTCTACAGGGCTAATGCCTTCCCCTCTCGATTGGAAGTGGGGGGAATGAAGATGAATAAATATTGCAAGTTATAGTTTCTGAGCAAGTGAAATAAACAATGACATCACAAGACTGTGACATATCTATGATAAAATATTGGAGCCGGGGTAAGAGTCAGAGAACAACACTACTGACTCCCAAGTGTGGGCAGGTACCTTGTGAAACTTGGAGTGTCATACTGGATGGTGCCTTCCAACACCATATAAGTCTAGTAGTACTTTTGGTTCAGATACTTTAAGCCGATTATAGTTTAGTCAGTAGTGTATATGCCTAAGGAGTATAGGTATGTGGGTTAGATCCCATTTAAAGATTTCAATATTTTCTCAACTCAAATAAAATATTTTATTAATAAAGAACTTGCCTTTGGTCCAGGGTTTCCTTCAAAACCTGAATTTCCTGGAACCCCAACATCACCAATTAATCCCGGTGGTCCTACACGTCCATCAGGTCCTGGAGGCCCAGCATCACCGGGAAAACCTGACACCAAAAATATATCTGTCAATTTTTTTTGTAAATATCATGGGGCTATATAAAGTGTAAAAAGGCTCAGATGGCAAGAAATTGAGCACTTTTGCACCTTTCAACATATTGTCAAGAAGCATTACTAAGGGTATAAAAAGTGGAGATCACACGGCAATTAACAAGTGCAGACTCTCTTGCAGCTCTCTTCTTGACCTCTGTATGAGGTGTGTGGCACGCCTACTGCATGTTCTCTCACTTTCTTCCATTTCTGTAACAGTTGTCATTCTTTTTGGTCTTACCGTTTTTTTTATTTATCGGTTGATGTCCAATTCTGTCCCCTCTTACCATTTACTTTTGTCGGAGCAACTATTGTTGGCATTTAGGGCCAATGTTTCTTTGTTTTCCTTCTATGCAGTGAGTCTGTGTGGACTATGTTTTTGAATCCTGTGTCTTTGGGCACTTGTTCTAGAGCTTGCTTCTCCAAGGTGGTTCAGAAGGCGATCTGGTTAAGCCATCCTGAGGTGTATCCTTGTCCCCATCACGTGCATTAATGTGCAGCCTTCTCAACCTTCTTCACCAATACTGTAAGCCAGTTAGCAAACACTGGTACTAGAAGTGTTTTGGCACTAACTGGGTACTAACTTCTCGTTATTTTGTGAATGTTCTTCGACCACACCTGGCTTGCGCTGTGTTGAGGTGGTTGGCCTGTCACCAAGTGCCTCTGCCTGTTCTCTTCGTGGTAAACCCCTGGTCATTTTTGTATTTCTTTTCAGGTTTGACAGCTTTTTAGTTATGGTTCTATGCTGTGCTAGCATTGGGGAGTTACTGAGAAATCTAGAAATGAGGCTCTAGAAATCCAGTTACAAATATAATGAAATGCCTCTTTCTGGTGGGTCCTCAGTAGTATGCCATTCTTGCCCTTTTCCTCCTCTTCCCTTTGGTGTTCATGGGTTTACTGTTTTGGATGGATGAGTGAGCTGGCAGGCTGGAATCCAAGGTTACTGGAACTGTCATCTGATGGTGAATGAGCACAATGAGCCTGATATTAATGAGTGAGTGAGCTGGCAGGCTGGAATCCAAGGTTACTGGAACTGTCATCTGATGGTGAATGAGCACAATGAGCCTGATATTAATGAGTGAGTGAGCTGGCAGGCTGGAATCCAAGGTTACTGGAACTGTCATCTGATGGTGAATGAGCACAATGAGCCTGATATTACACCACAACAATGAGTGTTTACACAGAGTCAGGGTTACAAATGGTTCCAAGTAGTTGCTAGTTTTGGAACACTATTTTCCTGGTGGTTATTTTCCCATGGTTCAGTGATGATCTCAGATTCCCAGGCTTTCCTTAACCTCTTTGAGGGGGGGGGGGAAGGAAGGCAGATCCTGGTGCTGGTCTCAAGTAGACACTTGTGAGTAACTAGAGATCTGGTTTGTTTTCCAAGGTTTAAAAGGATCCAGGTTGAAGCACTGGGGAGCTATTGAGAGCCCACTAGGAAGGGGCACTCCATTTCATTCAATGCTGTATTTTTGGTTGAATACGTACATAGATGTCCATATCATGGACATCTATGTACGGATGCTTGTTAAAAGTCAAGCATCTCTGATCACATGGTACACTGCTTCTTTCACCCCCAGAAAATATAATAACCATATCATGGTTCATCACAAGCAAATTCAATAAAATTAAATATTGATGATAAAACTAAAATCCATTACAGTGAAACAATGAAACATAAAAGATACCACATACCTGGAATGCCCATTAAGCCTCGCTCTCCCTTCAGACCATTTCGACCATTTCTTCCAGGCTGACCGGGACCTCCAGGTACACCATTACGCCCATTATCACCTGGAAGGCCGACCAACCCATCAAGCCCACGCTCACCCTTTGAACCCTCATATCCAGTAGCTCCTGGTAGACCAGGTCTGCCTGAAAGGCCTGCATCACCAGGGATACCAGGGAAGCCTGGAGGACCCTGTCGACCAGCAACACCAGGAGGACCAGCTATACTGTCACCAACGTCACCCTTAATGCCCTGATAAAAGATAAAACAATAATTAGACTGCTTTGTTCAGTGGAATGAGCATTACTAAAAAAGTATGTCAGACGTTGTCTCCCCCCCATCTATGATCTCGTTTCATTAATAATTTGGCTTTTTAATTCATGGTAAAGGAATTCTCTTACCCTTGTCTGATGTACATATTCTGCTCTTGCCAAACGACATGGCTTTAATTAGCAAATAACAATACTGTATATCCAAAGAAAAGAGAGTGAAAATGCTTGACTAACAAGTGGCCAAACTGCGCTCACACAAAAGGAAAACGCACGGTCAGTACGTATGTCTTAAAGTAGGTCTGGATCCCACAGAAAAAAACGTCACAAGGAAAGTGTTCTGTTGACCAGACCAGACACTAGAAAGTGAAGGGACGACCCTTTGTCGTACCTTCACTTTCTAGTGTGTGGTCTGGTCAACGTATTTCAGCCACATTACTGTGACGCATCGTCTGCGAAACTGTTCTGCATAATTTATAGTATAGTACAAGCTTAGTAAAACTTTAAAAAATATAAATGTTTTATTTTTACTAATATTTGCAAATAATATAGTAAAATTGTAAAAAATAAAATAAAATGTGATGGAAATTACTTTATATAGCAAGGGCGATATGGACTGCCATCTTGTGGATGGCGAAGTTGATATATTACTTCACGCAGAAGGTTGATATGTTGTGCCTACCCTGTCTGGTGATTATGTATTGGTTTTGGGTCTATCTCTAATTCCCCGGCTTCCCTAGCCTCGTGGAGAGTCAGATTTTGGTTCTGGGCCGCAGTAGGTCAAGGCCAGTCTTAGAAGCCTGACAATACAGCACATCTCATGGGGAGCTACTGATGGGCCTTTTCCAGAAACGTTGTTTTGTGTGTGGGATGGAAGTATTTTGTGTGTGGGATGGATGTATTTTGTGTGTGGGATGAAGGTGTTTTGTGTGTGTGGGATGGAGGTGTTTTATGTTGTGGGATGGAGGTGTTTAGTGTGTGGGATAGAGGTGTTTTGTATGTGTGTGTGGGATGAAGGTGTTTTGTGTGTGGGATAGAGGTGTTTTGTATGTGTGTGTGGGTTGAAGGTGTTTTGTGTGTGTGTGTGTGTGTGTGAGATGAAGGTGTTTTGTGTGTGAGACAGAGGTGTTTTCATACTGGGATGGCAATCATATCATGCTAAATCTTCCAATCATGTCATGCTGAATCTTCCATAAGTCAGAAATTATAGTTTCTAATTCAATTTAAGGTATAGTTAGTTCTGTCTCTACTGACTTGTAAAAACTTATTTTGCAATATCCAGCCACATGAAGACACACCCATAATGCATGCTATTCTTTCACTTTGTAATAGTGACTTCTGATCCCTTTAAGCAAGCTAACATAAAAACCTAATAAATATCACTTTTTAAACAGGACAAATATAAATGAGAACACTGCAAATAAACAAAAATTTCTCTGCTAGTGGGGCTAGTCTGTAACTTATTTACATTAAAAAGTTGACTAAATTTACTACATTATTTACTCTTATCATAATTTAACAATCATATATATATATCAAAACTACCTATAAACCGCAGTGATGTTTCTCACCTTTCGACCTGAAATACCAAGGTTTCCCGGGGCACCTTTGCTCCCTAGTCGACCAGGAGGTCCTGGCAAACCAAAATAGCCTTTCGAGCCTGGTATGCCATCAAGCCCTGGCTCTCCTTTCTGTCCAAGCCATCCTGGTGTACCTGGTGGTCCAGCAATTCCACTGATGCCATCTTCTCCATCTTCTCCTTTAGGTCCCTTTACTCCCTAAACAGCAGAAAATGATGCACATTATTACAAATCACTGTATATATATATATATATATATATATATGAATATAAAGAGGGGTGTGGGGAGGGGAGAGAGGTTAAAGAGGTGTGAGAGGGGGGGGGAGTAAAGCTAAGGTGTAAAGTGGTATATATAGATGGGTGGTTGGGAAGCAGCATCTCC
Organism: Procambarus virginalis; assembly: GCA_020271785.1. Lineage (NCBI taxonomy): Eukaryota > Metazoa > Arthropoda > Malacostraca > Decapoda > Cambaridae > Procambarus > Procambarus virginalis. The sequence goes on from WNGS01164437.1 coordinate 24,798,240, forward strand.
CTCTGCATCACTAGCTATGTCCAGAAATGAAGCACCTCCACGAGTCCAAATTCTCAAATACAGAACGGCACTGAGCATCTTATATCATGTAACCTCCTCTAAACCCTTCACATGAATTCAAAGACAATACAATAATGCAAAAACTGTACAAGGTCACTGAATATGAAACACAAGATGCTGAATAGTGTACATCTATTTCTAATTATATCAGGATACCACTAACCTTATGAACAAACTACTGAAGAGTACTGTTTCAACCAAGATATCATCCAGTTATTGTGATACAGCACATACAGTAATTACACCATACTACCACAATAATTTGCCATACATGGCATGCTCTCCACATAAACACGTATAGTTCTGCTTCTTTTATGCTTCTCAAATGTCATTACATTTGGTTTCTTCTGAAGGTAAAAATCTGCTTAGCTAAACAAATACCGGGTTCCGTTGCCGCTCACAAGATGGATATTGGGTTAAAAACTAAATGAACTAAACTAAACAATGAGGTAGTAAAGAAAACGGAGACAAAAATTTGATAGCAGTAGTATGAATTTACCTAAATAAAAGATCAGTACTACGGAAGGGGTTGGTTATTAACTGTTTCCTTCCTAGTAGTGATGCGGTCGAATATACTTAGCTTCATATTGGTTAAATGAACTACCACAAAAGCACTAGCGCCTCATACTTACACTGTATCTTGTGCTACCCACTCCCCCAATATATGTATCTTGTGCTACCCACTCCCCCAATATGTATCTTGTGCTACCCACTCCCCCAATATGTATCTTGTGCTACCCACTCCCCCAATGTATCTTGTGCTACCCACTCCCCAATATGTATCTTGTGCTACCCACTCCCCCAATATGTATCTTGTGCTACCCACTCCCCCAATATGTATCTGTGCTGCTACCCACTCCCCCAATATGTATCTTGTGCTACCCACTCCCCAATATGTATCTTGTGCTACCCACTCCCCCAATATGTATCTTGTGCTACCCACTCCCCCAATATGTATCTTGTGCTACCCACTCCCCCAATATATGTATCTTGTGCTACCCACTCCCCCAATATGTATCTTGTGCTACCCACTCCCCCAATATGTATCTTGTGCTACCCACTCCCCCATATGTATCTTGTGCTACCCACTCCCCAATATGTATCTTGTGCTACCCACTCCCCCAATATGTGTCTTGTGCTACCCACTCCCCCAATATGTGTCTTGTGCTACCCACTCCCCAAATATGTATCTTGTGCTACCCACTCCCCAATATGTATCTTGTGCTACCCACTCCCCCAATATGTATCTTGTGCTACCCACTCCCCCAATATGTATCTTGTGCTACCCACTCCCCCAATATGTATCTTGTGCTACCCACTCCCCCAATATGTATCTTGTGCTACCCACTCCCCCAATATGTATCTTGTGCTACCCACTCCCCCAATATGTATCTTGTGCTACCCACTCCCCCAATATGTATCTTGTGCTACCCACTCCCCCAATATGTATCTTGTGCTACCCACTCCCCCAATATGTATCTTGTGCTACCCACTCCCCCAATATGTATCTTGTGCTACCCACTCCCCCAATATGTATCTTGTGCTACCCACTCCCCCAATATACGTGTCTAAGACATGCAACCTCATGATTGTAATCACTGTTATCACTTTGTATCATGGTTGTTATGTTCAATGCAAATTTTGCTACAATGTGCCTATTAATAATCCTCAAATTATGCTACAATGTAGCTGTTTTAATCCTCAAATTTTCTTACAATGTGCCTATTAATATTCTTCAAATTATGGTACAAATTACTTACTTAAAATTATCTGTTAGATTAAGGACCTGCTCGAAACGCTATGCGTGTTAGTGGCTTTAAAAGAATGTAAAAACATCAACGTTATGTACTCTCATAAACCCAATGTACCCTTATATATATATATATATATATATATATATATATATATATATATATATATATATATATAAATTGATTACTGTCATAGTTCAAGAAATATATAGTACATACATATAATACACACATGTAGATATTTATATAATACTGTATTGCATGCACAAATGTGCACTATTAATCTAAACAGTTCCTCATACTTTAATAAATATATAGAAACTCAATTTTTTTTTTTATATAACTATCTTAAATACTGTAACTCAAGAATGAAAAGAATGTGTATTTACATTTATTCCAGGAATGCCGTCACGCCCCGGGGCACCTTTAAACCCAACACGACCTGGGTCTCCACTTTGTCCTGGATATCCTTTAAATCCTGGTTCTCCGGGAATGGTGAAGCCTGCGGGACCCCCGCACCAACTGGTCCAGTGGGTCCCTGGTCACCTTGTTCGCCTTTATGTCTGCCTTTTGGTCCTCTTATACCTGATTATCGATAAATATAAGTTAAAATGCTGATTATATACTAAATGAAGTTCTTAGATTAAGCAAAGAATAAGTCATAATGTGTCTAAAATGAAAACCTGACCCACACAGACGAAATCAGGTAAATAAATAAATAAAAAATAAATAAATAAATAAATATATATTATATATATAATATATATATATATATATATATATATATATATATATATATATATATATATATATATATATATATATATCTGAAAACTCACACCCCAGAAGTGACTCGAACCCATACTCCCAGGAGCAACGCAACTGGTATGTACAGGGATGCCTTAAACCACTTGACCATCACGACCGGACATAAGGAAGTGATAGCCGAGGCTATATGAACCACTTCCCCGCCGGCACCTGGATGGTTATCTTGGGCATAGCATTTTATCAAATCACCTCATTTTTGGGGGCAACACGTGAGGAACACAAATGCAAACAAGCCTGAATGGTCCCCAGGACTAGATACAACTGAAAACTCACACCCCAGAAGTGACTCGAACCCATACTCCCAGGAGCAACGCAACTGGTATGTACAGGGATGCCTTAAACCACTTGACCATCACGACCGGACATAAGGAAGTGATAGCCGAGGCTATATGAACCACTTCCCCGCCGGCACCTGGATGGTTATCTTGGGCATAGCATTTTATCAAATCACCTCATTTTTGGGGGCAACACGTGAGGAACACAAATGCAAACAAGCCTGAATGGTCCCCAGGACTAGATACAACTGAAAACTCACACCCCAGAAGTGACTCGAACCCATACTCCCAGGAGCAACGCAACTGGTATGTACAGGGATGCCTTAAACCACTTGACCATCACGACCGGACATAAGGAAGTGATAGCCGAGGCTATATGAACCACTTCCCCGCCGGCACCTGGATGGTTATCTTGGGCATAGCATTTTATCAAATCACCTCATTTTTGGGGCAACACGTGAGGAACACAAATGCAAACAAGCCTGAATGGTCCCCAGGACTAGATACAGATCCCTGTACATACCAGTTGCGTTGCTCCTGGGAGTATGGGTTCGAGTCACTTCTGGGGTGTGAGTTTTCAGTTGTATCTAGTCCTGGGGACCATTCAGGCTTGTTTGCATATATATATATATATATATATATATATATATATATATATATATATATATATATATATATATATATATATATATATATATACATGGCACATGGCAGTACCCAGGTCAGCAATGGGCACGCGTCTAGATTCAGAATCCCTTCATGTAGCAGTGGCCCTCCGCCTTGGTGCCCCAATTCACACTGAATACAAGTATATTTGCGACGGGGTGGAAGCAGACCAATATGGACTGCATGGGTTGCATTGCGGAAGCACAAAGGGCTGGCATGTAGACACAACGAGGTCAATGACATCATCAAGAGAAGTCTCGCCTCAGTTCAGTGCCCTGCGGTGAGAGAACCACGCATCTTAGGGGACCAAAACCCAGATTTCCCCGCACTTCGCCCGGACGGCATCACCATACACTCCTGGAAGGGGGCAAACAGTTGGTGTGGGTCTACACATGTGTATCCACCCTGGCTGACACCTATGTACACTTCAGTGTTGATCAAGCAGGTGGGGCGGCCAACCACAGGGAAATAGCAAAATCATCAAATAAGGCAATTGGCAGGTCAATACACCTTTGTTCCATAGCGTCTGAGACCCATGGCCCCTGGGGCAAGAGTGCCTTGAGATTTCTCAAGGAATTAAGCTCCAGCTCATTGACGTCACCAGAGATCCAAGAGCTGCCAGTTTTTTGTTTCAGCGTCTCAGTGTGGTGATCCAGAGGGAAACGCCTGCTGCATCCTCGGTTCCTGTCCGGAAGCGGATGATCTTCAAGAGATCCCACAACCTTTGAGCACTCTGCATCAACCAATGTACATCTGTAACCTTTAATATATATATATATATATATATATATATATATATATATATATAGCCCAACTTGACTAAACACGCAAGAGTAGTTATTCAACTATAGAACACTTTCCCACCAGGAGACTCGAACCCTAGCCAGCACAGAAGCCTTCCAACTCCAGGCATAACAGGTAACGCATTAACCCACTGCACCACACTCAGAGCCTAAAAGAGATGGTAATCTGGGGTATTTCAACACCCCAAGACCACCATCTCCCAAGACCACTAGAGGAATGGAGGGGTCAAATTTACGTTTTTTCATCAAGTCCCTGTTGAATATGGGAAGACACTGTGTCTATGCTTATGCCCAACTTGCCTAACACGCAAGAGTAGTTATTCAACTATAGAACACTTTCCACCAGGAGACTCGAACCTAGCCAGCACAGAAGCCTTCCAACTCCAGGCATTACAGTAGCGCGTTAACCCACTGCACCACACTCAGAGCCTTAAAAGAGATGGTAATTCTGGGGTATTTCAACCCCCAAAGACCACCATCTCCATGAGTGTGATGCACCATGAGTGTGGTGCAGTGGGTTAACGCGTTACCTGTTATGCCTGGAGTTGAAGGCTTCTGTGCTGGCTAGGGTTCGAGTCTCCTGGTGGGAAATGTTCTATAGTTGAATAACTACTCTTGCGTGTTTAGGCAAGTTGGGCATAAGCATAGACACAGTGTCTTCCCATATTCAACAGGGACTGATGAAAAAACGTAAATTTGACCCCTCACTTCCTCTAGTGGTCTTGGGAGATGGTGGACTTTGGGGTGTTGAAATACCCCAGAATTACCATCTCTTTTAAGGCTCTGAGTGTGGTGCAGTGGGTTAATGCGTTACCTGTTATGCCTGGAGTTGGAAGGCTTCTGTGCTGGCTAGGGTTCGAGTCTCCTGGTGGGAAAGTGTTCTATAGTTGAATATATATATATATATATATATATATATATATATATATATATATATATATATATATATATATATATATATATATATATATATATATATATATATATGCAATTGACGATCACAAAACACTGATCATTTTATGCGGAAAAAACACTGATCATTTTATGCGGAAAATTATGGGTCTGGTTTGACAAAGGCTTTAACAAAGTCGAAACGTTACCTCCTTTCATTTTTCTCTGTGGATTTTCCGCATATATATATATATATATATATTATATATATATATATATATATATAATATATATATATATATATATATATATATATATATATATATATTATATATATATATATATATATATATATATATATATATGTATATATATATATATATATATATATATATATATATATATATATATATATATATATATATATATATATATATATATATATATATATAAGGCCTTGAGAAGTCCAAGAGCATATCTTAATAAGTGAATTCAAACAAATTTAGCAATCAATGCTGTTTAGTATCTTACCTATTGGACCCTTATCACCAATGAAGAGCATAGTATAGTTTGCTCCGTCAACCCCAATCACTTGTCCAGGTCGACCTGGGACACCTATTTCTCCTACAGCACCTTTAAGTCCACTGAAACATTATGAATGAATCTGTTTAATATATCATTGCATTTCTCTTACCGTTACCTCAACCAAATTTAAGTATTTAATATACAGTATATTTGTTACAAATAAAATATTATTACACTCATGAATAATTATATGAAATGTTAAATGGTCAAAATACCTTTGACCTGGTTCTCCCTTTTGTCCAATTCCGCCATCACCTAGTGGACCAGGACGACCAGGTACACCATTATACCCAGGAGGTCCATCTTCACCTCTGTCACCCTTAAAAAATTAGGATTATAATGAGAACATAAGAATAAAGGAAACTGCAGAAAGCCTACTGGCCTTTACAAGTCAAGTTTCTATTTATATCCACCCGAACCCATGCATATATATATATATATACGTCTATCCTAACATAAAACCTTAACCTAACAAGATCACAAATTGAGTACAGTATTTTGCCAAATACTGTACTGTAATACTGTACTGTAATATTGTACAGACTTGCAACACAGCTTCTAGCCTGAAATATGCTGAAGGTTAAGCTCTAGATGAATTTCAGGACGGGAAAATGATTCATTAAACACCATGCTGCCGCAAGGTTGGTTAGAAATTATCTATCACATTTCTTTAGTTTTATGCCATCTCTCATGAATATGCAGGGTCGTCTTAACAGCACTGTAGGACCTGGGCAAACCAATGCACTGGGACTCGTACCCAAATGATGAGCCTCGTTCATCCTCTAACGTGCAGATTGCCATCAGATAGTTATGCACAAATTATTTATACTGTATTATAAATATAATTTGAAAAAGTATTTGAATCCCAGGCCTTTCCTGCGAGAGGTTGAGTAGTTATCCACTCTGCCAAGAGACCTATAAACAATAGTGCAGCATGGGGTCCCTAGAATTGTGGGGCCCTGGGCAGCTGCCCAGTATGCACATGTGTTATGAAGGCACTGTGAACATGACACAACATACACTACAGCCCCATTAAAATGGCTCGTATGGTACTAGAATAAAGCCCTTGGATGGAGCAAAAAGAAATGGCTAGCAAAACAAAACTGGATACAGAGGAAAAATGCATGGTGTTCATTATACTGTATCAAGACACCTCATTACAAATATGACCAATTTAGCACAGGCATTCCCACATTTCCTATTTGTTCCATTATTCTCATGCCTTTAGTTGAAAATCTTAATTACAAATGTTTGCAATACAGTATTGTATTCTTGTTTGGTAATATTATAATTTACTTGTCTATTTACTACATTTGTAGGATCAGTATTATTGTCTCAGTAGTCCAGTGATCCTTTAATATGTTAGTCAAGGCTAATAATTACCGGTATGTTCGTAATGCATCTGCATAGACACTGCTATAAAGACTATGTAGTTACAGTCCTGATTCAGCTAATGGTTCCATTGACAGGAATGAATCCCCAGCACTAAATGAGATATGTGTGTACTTTTTGTAAGCTTGATATTGTTAGCCAAGTACCAATAGATGGGTAAACAAGGTCACTTAGCAAGAAGAATCTAAATACTGTACAGTGACACCTCGGCTTACGAATGCCCCTATTTACGAACTTTTCGGGTTACGAGCCCAATTTCTTAGTAAAATGTGAATCGGCTTACAAGCTTTGCCTCAGGTAACATAGTTTCTTGATATGCGTATGGGCAACCTATGGGCAACCTAGCACCTGGTTCCTGGTGGCACGGTCGCTCACGCTTCAGTTTACCAGTACCTCCTGCTTAGTGACGATCACGCATGAATTTTTTGTAAAGAATTTCATTGTTTTCCAGCTTTTTGGGGTTTTGAACATAAAGTAATTATTATATATCATGTCATGGGTCCCAAGAAAGTCAGTGGTAAGGTTCAACCTAAGAAACCACATGTGAGGATGACCATAGAGCAAAAACAAGAGATCATTTGTAAACATGAAAACGATACACAGGTTGTTGAACTAGCTAGGCAATACAACAAATCTACAGTATGTCAACAATATGCACTGTAATTGCTAAGAAAAATGATATTATGAGTGTTAAAGTAGCAAAAGGCATATCAACAATCATGAAACAAGGCATACAGAAACACTTGAGTATGGTGAAAAGTTGTTATTAATTTGGATACACAACAAGATGGTAGCAGGTGATGGCATTTTAGAAGCCATGATTTGTGAAAAAGTAACGCGATTGCATGAAGACCTTTTAAAGAAAACCCCTGGAACAAGTGATGCAGATACGAAAGAGTTTAAGGCAAGCAGGGGATGGGTTGAGAAATTTAGAAAAAGAAATGGCATTCACAGTGTTGTGAAAGTTGTGAGTTGGTGGAGGAACACAGTGAAGAATTGACCACAGAAGAAATCTCTTCACAAGGAGTAGCAACAAGAGGCAGTTAAGGAAATTTCTTCAGGGGAGGAGGAGGCAGTACAGAATGTTCCTTCCTCAACAATTAAGAAGTGGTGTAGACTATGAGAAGAACTGCAAACTATTGTTGAAACGACTCACCCAGAGCAAGCTGTAGTAGGCCGTTGCCTTAACCTCTTTAATGACTCACTACAGACAAGTAATTACCTAAGTGTAGTTACGGGATGAGAGCTACACTGGTGGTGTCCCGTCTTCTCAGCACTCTTTGTCATATAACGCTTTGAAATTACTGACGGTTTTGTCCTCCACCACCTTCTCATCTAACTTGTTCCAACCGTCTACCACTCTGTTTACAAAAGTGAATTCTCTTATATTTCTCCGGCAGCTTTGTTTCGTTAGTTTAAATCTAGGACCTTTTGATCTTGAAGTTCCGGCTCTCAGGAATTCTTCCCTATCAGTTTTATTGATTCCTGTAACTATTTTGTACATAGTGATGATATTGCCTCTTTTTCTTCTATCTTCTAGTTTTTGCATATTTAATGCCTCTAACCTCTCCTCATAGCTCTTGTCCTTCAGTTCTGGGAGCCATTTATTGGCATGTCTTTGCACCTTTTCCAGTTTGTTTATGTGCTTTTTAAGATATGGGCACGACACAACTGCTGCAAATTCCAGCTTTGGTCTAACAAAAGTCGTAAACAATTTCTTTAGTATTTCTCCATCCATGTATTTAAAAGCAATTCTGAAGTTAGAAAGTGTAGCATAAGCTCCATGCACAATGTTCTTAATGTGTTCTTCTGGTGACAGTTTTCTATCTAGAACCACTCCTAGATCCCTTTCTTTGTCAGAATTCTTTAAAAATTTCTCACGTATAGGTTGTGTGGGGTCTATGTTCTCCAATTCCCCATTCCATAACATGGCATTTATTCACATGTTACAATGTAGGGGAAAAACAAGTCTCTATGGAAAGATTTTTAGTGAGAAAAAAAAGCAGTGAGCCACAAGCAGGTCCTAGTGGTATGCAGGAAAAATGTAGGAGAGAGAAAGTACCCCAGAGAAGTCATCACTGCCTGATGTTATAATGGAAGGGACTCCCTTTCCAACACCCCCCCACTAACACCTCTCCTCCTCCCTCCCCCCCTTTACCGTATTCTATATGCCAACAAGAGTCGTCAATAAAGGTAATCAATAACTTGTACATACTATAGTACTAAATATTTGGGTGAATTAGGTATGAAATTTATTTTGAAGTTAAATATTTTTGGGAGTATGGGATCGATTAATTTAATTTACATTACTGTATTGTAACCAATCAAATGTAACCTTAATTAAGTATGATTCTATCAAATGTAACCTTAATTTAATTATGACTTTATCAAGTGTGAGCTTTGGCTAGTAAGATTTATGAAGTGTGAGCTTTATGACGAATGGGCTTGGGTAAGCTTAATTAAGACTTGATATAGCTCACACTTAAGAAAAACATTATCAAATAAAGGCTTGCCATGCTGTGTCTTTGCTTACTCAAAAACAGCAAGCCAAAACTGCACCTTTCTTCCTTGTAATCCTCTTATTCCATCAAGGCCAAGGTCACCGCGTGCACCTTTGAAGCCATTGGCTCCTGGGTAACCGTCATTTCCCTGTCTGCCTTTTATTAATGGTCCAGGATACAGGTCTCCCTGCTCACCTTTCTTACCAGCTCTGCCCGAGTACCCTGTAAACAATGTCTTCTTAAGCATTCACAACGTTAAAGCATAAACAGCTCAGCTAATTAAAAAATATTGCAGTGTGCATGAAAAAAAATCTTAGCAACTTAAAATGCTTTAAAGTCTTATGATATGGTAGCTTAAAAAGAGAGAGAAATCACTCAAAATCTTCAAAGTTCACTATTCACCAACCAATGCAAAGAAATCTTCTATTAGCTGTATTTGTCTGTAAAGGTAGGATTAAATTTGCATGTTTAAATAAAACAAATATGATGCATTACCATGTCTGACATCTATAAAAATAATTAACATGAAATTTAAAGAATTTTATATCATATATTATCACCACTTCACACTATTCATAAGTCTAAAAAAAAAAGTCTTTCCTACCTGGCAATATTCATAGGTTTGAAACATCTTTAATACCTGTTTACATATGACAAAATTCAAAAGTCTAAAACAGTCTTTCAGAGAGTTTACATATGACAAGTTTTCATAAGTCTAAAACAGTCTTTCCTTCCTGTTCACATATGACAAAATATGCTTTTGTTCTGAGTATTTTATTAATTTATTAAGAGTGAACAGGGAACAGGGTCTGGACACTAAATATGAAGGAACAATTCAAATAACAGAGTGGAAGCAGTGTTATGAGGAAATTAATTCATAAATGAGTGACAGTCTGCAACTGTCTATTTTGTGTTGAGTAATATCAACAGCCAACAAAATGACTTGAAATTATGCTGTGGATAATTTGCTAGCATTATCCTGCATCAGTTGTGAGTGTAAAAGTTAGGAAAGGCTGAATGTAAATCTGAATATCTTCAACAGTCTTTGAAATAATACTGTACTTTTCCACCATTCATAAACTGATGGTTGGAGATTATAGCTGCATTTCTGTCTTTTCTCCTTGATAACTGATTGGTTGGGGATTATAGCTGCATTCTGATTTATTATACATGAAAACAATAATTACAGTAATGGTTTACTCCTGTGTCTTACTTATACAGTATCTGCCCATCCTACACTAACTCCTTATGTTATATTCAATTCCGCACCAGTTGGAACATAACCAATCACAGGCGAGTAGGCCTCCAACGTCATGCCAGATTCACAGTCACCAGCCATGCTTGCAGCAGGCTCAGTTCCCTCGATAGTCCCAGAGTAGGCGGACCTCGGCTGGCCAGATATAACCCTTGTTGCCTAGCCAAGTGTCTACAGTGTATATTACTCAACCCGAACAAGGCAACGAATACTTAGCCATCCAGACAAGACTTTTAACAAGATTTTGTGAACACGGAGAGGAAGCACAGAATGTTAAAAGTGTATGAGTTGATGAGCTACAACATATTAATCCAAATTTACCTGCAGCTCCTGGCACACCATCCAGTCCCCTTAATCCTGGAAGGCTATCTTTCCTGCGCCACCTTTGGGTCCTCGTGGACCAGGAAGACCTGGTAAACCTACCCGCCCTGTTATTCCAATGGGACCCGGGTTGCCGTCATCACCTTTACACATGTTGTTCCTGTGAATGAAAGTGATCAGTCTTATACAATCTTGTATTATTATTTTATACATAAATTTTTCATTTATTTTGTTAGGGACAGGAAGCCTGTGTGTGTGTGTGTATATATATATATATATATATATAGATATATATATATATTATATATATAATATATATATATATATATATACTATATATATATATATACTGTATATGATATATATATTATATATATTATATATAATATAATTATAATATATAATATATAGTATAATATATATATATATATACTGTATATATATATATATATATATATATAGATTATATATATATATATATATATACTGTATATATATATTACATCTCACAACCAACTAATAGGCGGTGGTGGCAGGGAAGACCAAATTGAATTGTTTCAGTGGACGCCCACCAAGCTATTCTCTGAATGCGTCTTTGTGTTTCTTTTGCGAGGATGTGGGTCCCTGCAATTGCACCAGAGGTGGGTACCCCTAATAATATAATAATATATAGGTATATAATAAATTATAATATGTATATAATATATATATATATTATATATAATAAATATATAAATATTATATTAGTATATAATATATATATATATATATTTTTCTGTAT
>WNGS01164437.1:24817244-24844665 GCA_020271785.1 Procambarus virginalis
GTTTCCAGCACGTGGGAAGAGGAAGAAATCCTTCATTTCTCCCTCCTCCCACCTGGTACCTCCTTACCAACTCGCTCCCTCTCCATCCACCCCACTCCATCTCCACCCACTCCATCTCCACCCACTCCCTTCACCCCTCCCCCTCCAAGAAGCATGTAATAGCACTAATGGACAGGGAAAAAATCACAGGCGCTCTGAATTTTAGGAGTCTGGACCCCTGACAAGACCCTTGAAGGGTTGGGTTTGGGTGGGGTGGGGGGGGGGAAATATAGGTGGAGCAGGGGAAAAATATAGTGACGGGGAAATTTACGGAGGAGGAGGAGAGGGGTTGGGGGGGGGAGAAGCGGATGGGTAGGAATTAACAACAGAGAGATCAAAATAAAAATGGTTGGTGTAAAGAGACTGACATGTAGGAGAAAATGGAAAAGGGAAAATAAGTAAAGCAATACGAAATAAGTTGAGGAAAATGGAAGCAAAAACACAAATATGGAATGAAATACGATGGGGAAAAAATTATTTAAAGTCAGTAAAATTTAAATTTGTTGGTGTAAATTAAGAGTGCAGGGAAACAATAGGAGTCTGGAGGAGGAATTCAAGAAGTGAGGAGAGTCAGGAGAGGTGAAGGAAGACTTCAAGAAGAGTAGTGGAGGAAGTCAGGAGGAGTGACGGAGGAAGTCAAGATAAACAGCAGAGATAATGACAGATGACTGGACAACAACAGCTGCAAGGGAAGAACAACATAGCAACGGAGGAACCGATAACCCTGTATATTGCAGAATCATTTTTCAAGCATTTTATATATATATATATATATATTATATATATATATATATATAAAACACAACTGAAAACGTCACACCCCCAGAAGTGACTCACAAACCCATACTGGCCAGGAGCAACGCAACTGGTATGTACAGGGACGCCTTAATCCGCTTGACCATCACGACCGGACACTAGCGGAATTAAGGCCGTCCCTGTACATAGCAGTTGCGTTGCTCCTGGCAGTATGGGTTTGAGTCACTTCTGGGGTGTGAGTTTTCAGTTGCATATAGTCCTGGGGACCATTCAGGCTTGTTCGCATATTAATATATATATATATATATATATATATATATATATATATATATATATATATATTATATATATATATATATATGAAATATATATCTGGGGTGTGAGTTTTCATTCGCATATAGTCCTGGGGACCATTCAGGCTTGTTCGCATATATATTATATATAGATATATATATATATATATATATATATATATATATATATATATATATATATATATTATATGCATATGGGATACAAACATGGAAGAAACTCTATACATATAGCTGGAAAAAATAAGATTTATATAAGGGGGGGGGGAAATAAGATACAAATCAGAAATAAATTTCATACTAACCTGAGAAAAATCCCCGATTAACGAGAGAGCAAAATCGGAGATTAAACTGACAAAAATCGTAGTCACACTTTGAGAAAGAGTCGTAAGACAGAGATGGAGGAAAGAAAGAATGGCTATAAGGAAGAGCAAGAGAATAATTAACCTTTAATAAAATTATTATTTAAAGGTTAGATAAACCTTAACTCTCATCCTAAAACTGCATAAACAATAATTCTCTTATTATAATGGTGTGTCATGTATCGTAGCTCGTAGCAACTATAGAAGTTCATTGCATGAAATTGGACGGAATTCACGACACTGCATATTCAATCACCTTTATTAGACAATTGAACAAAACTGAAAGTAAGCTACAAGATGAGACAAAAAGAGCCACTGGCTGTAAGCACTTGAGTGGTAGAGCGATGCTACTCAAGATGAATTTTATCATGATTTGTGCAACATTAAATGATGCATCTTCACTGTCTCAATGTTGAGATTCAAACTTTTCATATTTTTAGAGAGATCTTGAAAACACGCAAAACATGCTGATCGTTTCTGTAGACTTAGGCACAAACGTCAAGCATCTATGAATAATTTTTGTGTGCACTTGCAAATTATCAACTAAATATTTGTGTATTAAATTAGTAAGTAATCTAAGAGCAGAAATGGCATGAAAATAATGACTATAAATTATTTAAACATCTATTATGCATATGAGATTTCCTTAAAATAATTAAAATTAAGTCATCACATGCAGCATATTCTTAAAAAAAATCTGATGTTAGACTTATTTAAGCAGCAGTCATAAGCCTTGTTTTGCAATATAAAGTGCATCACTCAAAGTTGCCCCCCCCTCCCTCTTCACCCTATGCAAAAAAAAAAAAAAATAGTAATAATAACAATAATATGACCCACTATTAAATTTGGTCCATGCATTATATATGCTATTTAGTATCAAGATGAAATCTGATGAGATACCTGCTTGATGGGGTTCTGGGAGTTCTTCTACTCCTCAAGCCCGGCCCGAGGCCAGGCTTGACTTGTGAGATGCTGTCACCAGCCATTGTCATTCCCCCCAAAAAAAAATGGGACAGACAACACTATACCATTGCACGCCCCATAGTGTGAGCACACAAAAAACACACCAATCATTCTCTGCATAACACATTTTACCAATGTCTTGCAACAATTATTAATTGACCTTATAAAATATTGCTATAAATAATAATCCTCAAACCTCAAGACTTTAAAAAAAAAACTTAATGTAAGCTAAAAACATAAAAGAATATCATCACATGTGAAACATTACTATATTGCTGGATAATTTGCCCTGGACAATTTACCCCGGGTAAAAAGACGGTATTGGATATAGTTTTAGTTTGTCTGCATGAACTTCGCCCACTAGCAAATACTTTATAGCAATTACAGATGCATCGTCAGAAGACAGAGACTTTGCTGTATGTACATAACACATATACATTAATACAAATTCACCTCTAGCTCATTGACACATTATCCTGACCAATACTGATAATCTGGAAGCCATCTTTACTTCATTGTCCACAAAGTTAAACAAGGTAATAACCAACACATTTTTAATAACAAAAATGTCAGTCCTGAGAAAATACACACTTATTTTTATACTGTATTACTAAATTAGGCACTACTTCGATACTATGCAAACTATAAATATTTATTTATTTTTGTTTAACTCAACTCAAAATAAACATCATTCACATAATTGTAGCAGACATCTTTATGAATTTGTCTAAATTCCCAAAGATTTTGCTATCAAGCAAATGTATTAACACTTATTTACATACACAAAAAAAAAGGCTATCTGCAATATATGAGGAAGCAATTAATTTTGTTAAGCTCTGTCAACTAGATTGCATCCCTTGGCGTGTTTATGTTAGCTTGCATTCCATTTAGTATTAATTTCAGTTTTTTAGGAATCACATCGTAGAACGGATCCCAGAGTTTATTTTTTAAACTGCACTTTTATACATTTGATGTTTTGGATATTATGCTCTAGAATTTATTCCATGCACTGTAAAAATTGTAATACATTTGCCAAAAACACAAGGCAGTTTACCTCATCCTTTTACATAAGTATATTAACATTTATGGCCTCTTTATTGCAATGCCATCTTTACCCTTACAATCATAAACATGTGCTTCGTATAACTGATGTTTTCCCCATTCACCCTAGGCTCCAATTTTCCTTAAAAAAAATTGAATTTAAAAATAACTATACTGTATAACCTATATTACAAATAGCCTCCACCTTATATGCCATCTTTGCTATATATAAAAATTCATGCCCATCACAATAACAGTGTACCACAGGTGCCTCAAGATATCGCCAAGCCATGAAGTGTACCCTACCATTTTCTATTGTTTCATTATTTCTTGCTCCTGAGTAAGAGTTACTTAAAAAGCAAAGAAGAGCATCAATTATGTCTAATATTTTTCAGCATTATTGTCAATTAAAAATTTACAAGATGCCGCCAAGTAAGTATGTAGATAAACTCCCAATATAATTCCCCAAATATAATTCCACATGTGATTATGCACTTGGGACACAATTTGGCAAAACTATAACAATTCAAAAGTTTTCTTCAATTTAAGTGTCTGTTTACATACTATGTCCTGGACACTTGAAGGCTCCAAAGTGTTCAGTAATAAAATAATAGTGGAATATTCTGCAAATGCAGTGAGTGTGAGTGTGTGAGTGTGTGAGTGTGAGTGTGTGAGTGTGAGTGTGAGTGTGAGTGTGAGTGTGAGTGTGAGTGTGAGTGTGTGTGTGTGGAAATATATACTGTACCATCAAGGATTTCTCTAATATCTCAATCAATTTTTTTTATGTTAATACTTTTAACAACACTTACAATGCTAACAGGGCAGAGAAAATTTTATAGTGGAATGGTAAGCATTTCAATGGACGGTTGACCAGTGTTTCCAGGAACTTGATCAAATATACACATACAACTGACGTGGACAACTATAGTATTTACGATCCCTGAAATTTGCATCTATTTCCTCTTATTTCTTGCAAGTGTTTACAGTAGACTCCTGGTTCTGCATAGCATGGTTCTACACAAGTCATTCTATTTGGGATAAGTAATTATCAAAAAGGCGGCACCAAACCGGGAAGTAAGAAAGTAATTATCAATAGAAGGCACCAAACCGGGAAGGCTATGTAGCACCATCAAATGTGCAGAATAATCAGAGGATGCTAAATATCACCAAGGATGCCAATACGAGAACAGAAACGCTTAAGGCGAATGATATCAAAAGTATCCGATTCACCAAGAATTCCATCGAGGGACAAGTTATCTACTTGGGATAAAAATCTAGATAAAAATGATCTTTATTAAGCTCATCTCTGTTTCATACTACTTTTGAGTTGTCAGTATCAATAATTGTTGTTTTATTTAACTTATTTATGCCTTAAATGCAAAATGTGAATATTTCACTGCTATAAATAAAAAAAAAAAATTTATTTGCATAAATTTAACTGTGCTCATAACAATTTTTTTAAACAAAATTCCTCTTGCATACCAATTATATAAGTAAACGTTAATAATATTAAGATAAACAGTCCAGTAAATTTCATTGTGCCGCATTGAGCTAAAAAAAATTACAGTACATTTATAGTATTTTATATTAAAAAAATTTAGTCCTGAACCACCACTTACTTTGATCATATATTGATCCCATAAAAAATATGTGGCTCAGTTTTCCAAAGTCTATCAAGGAACTCAGCATAACCCCCACACAGAACCAGAAGCCTCCCCATGTGCTTGTATATATATATACATGGTATGGAAAAAGAAAAGGTAAATGGCATTGGGCTTTATACCAAACAAATTTAGAATTTAGTTAAAGAGCACCCCACCTCTTGCTCTAAAATCTTCACCAGGACATCACCAACTTCCTGATCAAGTATAATTGGCAACCCAATTATTAGTCATTTTGTTAGGCATCAACAGCAACATTCTTTACACCCATTACTCTATTAACATAAAGGTTTCTTAGGGTGGACTCTTAACTTCCCAGCAGTTAAGGCCAATTATGCGAAATACTGTACTGTATACTCATCGCTATAGTAAGTCGGTAACTAGCATATTATTCCACCGAATTAGTATTTCATTACAAAAATAGGTCTCAAAGAACTAATTACAACATTACCATTTCTAGAACATCTCTTCTTGACTCAAGACTAGTCATAACTATATATATATTTATCATACTGTGAATACATTACAAAAATATTGCCATGGGTATAACATACACGAGGCCAAACTATAGTACTGTACTGTATGTTTAAATCAAATTATGTCTTACTGGAATAGAGACTTTTTGCCTTATATTCTTGAAAGAGCTGGCAGGATTTACATATAAATGAATAAAAAAAAAACTATCCTACCATAACTAGAATATCTAACCTAGAAGTAAAGTTTTATACTTAAAATAAATTGCCATTATGACATGCAGTTTACAAGATAAAATATTGTTTCAAGTAGTCCATCATTGCTGGAGTGTTAATATGGAATGCAGAATAGCACACACTACATTACCTAGGCAGATTTCTTGACTTCCTTTGGTTCAGATATTAAAGTCTTAAAAGATTGGGAATGCGAGTTAAGCACAAAGATTCCCTCCTTTGTCGTGAATGTAGACTCCCAAGCTCAACTCGGCAAGCTGACTTGGTGTTTAAGTATCTGTGGAGGCCAGAGGAGCAAAGACGCCAGGCACAGCTATCACTCCCATCCTCTAGCCACCAACTCAGTAACCAGAATGAGCTGTAAGAAGCAAAAACATTCAACTATAAACAAACTAAATTCTAGTACAAATAAAGACAAAATACTAAAGCCTATTAAATTGCAACAAATAATATTTGTTGAACAATTCGTATTTAAAGATAAAAAAAAAAAATGTTTTACATATTTACAATTAGTATTTAAATATAAAAATTACATTATGCGTATCGGTGGCTTTGTAAGAATGTATAAATTCCAATACAGTATTATGTAATCTCACAAACCCATTGTAGCTTCCTATAAATAAATAAATAAATAAAGGTTAATCTGTTAAAGCCATTAGTATGCGGGAACATGTTCTTAAACGGAGAAAAAAACCATGTCAAGACCCTTTCAAGTGAGCATAAATATCACCTGTCTAACTAGAGAGATTTTACAGCACTTTAATATCTGAAAATTCTAAAAGTGGATGAAGCCTAACATGGGCAACACATACACAAAGAAATAACTCAACAATAACGTAATATATCTATGAGAAAATCATTGAAGCAGTAGCCTATATGGTATGGCGTGTAACCTGGTGTTAACTGGGACCCATCTCGGGCTCACCATAGCCCGTGCTGCTTGGAACATTTTGTTCCAAGTAGCGAATCTTAAACAACAACAACAACTGGGACCCCTAGTTCGATGCCCTACTGCTGCAATGAGTTGCTCATGTGTGGTAACATATTTTAACTTTGACAAATACAGATTCAAATTCTTAGAGAAATTTGTATATAAAATGCCAGATGATACCACATACAAGCCAACAAGTCACAATGTAGTACTAAAAACAGAAGATGCTTTTTCGCCCACAGAGTTATAAACCCAGAGAACCGCCTACCCGTCAAAGGCGTAAATGCCAAAATCATGTTTAACTTTAAAATCTAACTTGAAACAATCCTCAGGATAAATGAGAGGGAGGACCTTTGACAAGATGCCAGCTTCCTGTCTTTGTCAAGGCCACTATTGTGTTAAGTGACCCTCAAGTAATTTCAGGTAATGGGAAATTTGTTTATTTAATGAGTAGTAGAAAGTAGTGAGAAAAAAGTAAAAAAGACACAGCAAGCAAGCAAGAAAAAAAAGAGAGAGAAGTAGAGAAGAGAAGTAGAGAGGAGAAGTAGAGAAGTAGAGTAGAGCAGCCAACATTTATTAAAGTTAGACAAACATAAAATACCAGACAAGAGGTTCCAGTACAAAAAATTCAGCCATACAGGAACATTAAACATGTGACAGTACTATAGTTACTTACTTGTGGTAAGGGTGGGTTTACCAAACACATTACTGGGTGAAAGTTCTAACACTCCTCATGAGGCTTGAGGGGAGTCAAGACAATACGTGGGTCTTCTTCCAAGATGCGTTCGGTGTCGTCACTGTACAAAAGGTGACCGAGGAAGTCATTATGAAGGCACCGACTTATTGTATAGCAACAATAATCTAGGTAAAGAACAGAGCTGTAATTATGAATTAGTAGCACAGTACAGTATCTGCCTACTGTACTGGCAAAATTTCTGACGGTACCTAACCATAAGCACATTTTTATTTTGCGGAAGGTATGTGTTTCAAGTTATTTATTGCCCATTTGAAAATACTGTAGCAATATAATGATGCCCTCAATATATACAGTATTACTGAAATTAATATATGGCTACATAGTTTGAGCTGTTATTGGAAGCCAGCAAAAGCATTTTATGCTATAGATTAAAATGCTATAGGAATCAAGATACAGTATTCATATCAAAAGAAAAGAAATAAAGATAAAACCACAAGTACAGTACTTTTTTTTTTTTTTAATTACAAACTTACCCAAGATCAATCTTGTCCTCCATGAGTCGTTGTTCCTCCGACACGTCAGTGTATGGTGGTGGTGGAGTGCTGCCGACCCCAGGGTGTGCCGGGGGGCAATACTGGGCCGAAACTGGTTCACCCGTGCTCACCATCTGCAAATGTGTACACATCCAGTGTCACTCCCTCATTTTCCATTTCATAACCAACAAGCTTTAGGTAAAGAGCTGCTCATGCGAATGCACATGGTCTTATTAGCATTTAACAAATTCTTAAAAGAAAGCCATCATGAATGAAATTATACCCAACAGCTAATGCTCATTTTCCTCAAAGCTTTTGGCATAATGGAAATTGTGTTTGAAATACAGTATTCAAGATATCAATACTACACAGGAGAATTTTAAGTACTGGTCCAGAATATTTTTTCATATGACTGTATATACTTATTACCTATAATGTTGAGCTAAAGTAATATTAAAATACAATACATGATGCATACAAAAAATGCTATACAGGTCTCGGATATTAATATTGTGAAAATGTTAATATTGCTGATGTGTATCCACCTACACATAATGTGTGCAAGTATGCTGCTATTACTGCACCGATTTCTTTTCTGATGTCCACAAATAGCATTCACATTTGAGGTTTCTGGAGCTCTAACAGTGTGTCAGACATTCATTATCTTCTTGTATATTCCTAGTCTTGTAAGGCATTGGGACACTTCCAGTCATAGTTCTTTTCTCAAGCCCTGGCTTTCTGGCCTTCCTTCTCTATTTGTCAGCCAAATGTCTTTCTTTTACTTTATTAGCATTTCAATGTCCAAAAAGCAGTTTCTCTCTATGAGAGCATTATTGGAAATATGCACCGAGAAGTTACCAAGGGCCAGCTCAGAAATCAGTCATTCTATACAATAAAACGCTTTTTCTGGATGGCCTCAGTAGCTCCCTGCACCCACTTTTTTTTAATTCATATTCCTTGTGGGGTTGATATGAATGAGGGAGTAGCCTCATAATTACATTCTAATTCCTTTATGTTGCAAGCCCAGTTTTTGCCAAATTTGCATACCATTGCCTGGCTTATATAGATTGTTGTTATACTGATCATTTTGAGACAAGATGTTGCGTGTAAATTGCCTTAAGCATGTTTTCGGGTTAGCCAGTAATTGCTTGAAGAGGTTAGCATGCATAAATTTCCCTTGCAGTTAATTACATAATGATTTACAATCATAATGAGTCATAGTTGAAATGTTAGTTAATTTGTATGTGCTTAAGTGAAGCTTTTTTCCTTTTCTACAAATAGTGCAATGAATGTATTGTGTCCAAAGGTTAAACATTTACAGCCATAGAAAGTGCTAAGCAAAATAATATACATGCACATTAGGAAACAAAAACCTCTTACTGCAATCCACTTGCTACACCAATCCAAATTTTGCCAAAATAATAGCCAAGGCCACTAACAGGTCACCGAAAGCCTCCACCCTAAAAATACAGACTGAGGAAGAGAACTGGGTACCAGAGTGCAAAGCTCTACACTAACCCTAACTCATGAAAACTTGCCAGGACGTAACCTGAGGTTAAATAAAGGATTGTGCGTCCACGCTTCGATAACATAGCAACTGAACGTAATTATTATAAGAAAACTGAGCACAGCATAATTGCCCACATTTCAAAAACAATGTTTCAAGGATTCACATGTGGTATTCACATGTGATAGTGTAATTCTCAATACAAGATATCCAATGCAGCAGTAACAAAACCCAATAACACAGAAGATAACTCTCAAAGCTATTCAATTTAAAAATCCAAGACACGTGTACAATAACATGTTTACACACACACGTTATAGACCTATATCATTGACAAGTGTAATAGTCAAAGTATTGGAAAAAATAATTGAAACTAAATAGGTAGAACACCTGGAGAAAAATGATACAATATCAGACACAGTATGGTTTTCAATCTGGAAGATCCTGTGTAATGAACTTACTCAAGTTTTTATGTTCGAGTCACAGAGATTTTACAGGAAGGGATGGTTGGGTTGACTGCATCTCTCTGGACCTAAAAAAGGCTTTCGACAGAGTTCCCCATAAGAGGTTGTTCTGGAAACTGGAACATATTGGAGGGGTGACAGGTAAGCTTCTAACATGGATGAAAAATTTCCTGACAGAAAAATGAGGGCCGTAATCAGAGGCAAGGTATCGGATTGGAGGAATGTCATGAGTGGAGTACCACAGGGTTCAGTTCTTGCACCGGTAATGTTCATTGTCTACATAAACGATCTACCAGTGGGAATACAGAATTACATGAACATGTTTTCTGATGATGCCAAGATAATAGGGAAGATAAGAAACCTAGATGATTGTCATTCCCTTCAAAAAGACCTGGAGAAAATAAGTGTATGGAGCAACAATTGGCAAATGGAATTTAATGTGAATAAATGCCATGTTATGGAATGTGGAATTAGAGAATATAGACCCCACACAACCTATAAACTATGTGAGAAAACTTTAAAGAATTCTGACAAAGAAAGGGATCTAGGGGTGGTTCTAGATAGAAAACTGTCACCTGAGGACCACATTAATTTTAAGAACATTGTGCGAGGAGCCTATGTTACACTTTCTAACTTCAGAATTGCATTTAAATACATGGATGGAGAAATACTAAAAAAATTGTTTACGACTTTTGTTAGACCAAAGCTGGAATATGCAGCGGTTGTATGGTTCCCATATCTTAAGAAGCACATCAACAAACTGGAAAAGGTGCAATGACATGCCACTAAGTGGCTCCCAGAACTGAAGGACAAGAGCTACGAGGAGAGGTTAGAGGCATTAAATATGCAAAAACTAGAAGATAGAAGAAAAAGAGGCGATATGATCACTACGTTCAAAATAGTAACAGGAATCGATAAAATTGATAGGGAAGAATTCCCGAGACCCGGAACCTCAAGAACAAGAGGTCATAGATTTAAACTAATGAAACAAAGCTGCCTGAGAAATATAAGAAAATTCACTTTCGTAAACAGAGTGGTAGACGGTTGGAACAAGTTAGGTGAGAAGGTGGTGGAGGCCAAAATCGTCAGTAATTTCAAAGCATTATATGACAGAGTGCTAGGAAGATGGGACACCACGAGCGTAGCTCTCATCCTGTAACTACACTTAGGTAATTACATACAAGTGAATACACACTTACAGAAAGATTGTTTCCTTATGCTATGGATAAACAGCTAGTCACTTAAAAGAATTCCTATAATGTACCTACCAGGCCCACAACTGGCACCGAAAAAGAAACAGGAAGAATGTGTGGTGGGTCGAGTCAACATAATCAGTGTTGATGCTAGATGTTACCAGTCAGGTGTCACAACCTGGTGATGTGACTAGGTAGCAGTCAAGGGCAGAAACCTGGTGGGGCCATCCAGTAATTAGCGAGTGCTGCCTATCAGTCTCCGAGATGTCAATTAGTACTTTATAAAGATTTTTGAGTGTTTATGAATGTACTGGAGGTCATTCTGGGATGCAAATGCAACTCTCCAGTCTACCTGATACCAATTTCACCTGGACGGGATAGAATAAACAGGTCCCCGCTGTGCCAAAGCAGAATATTGACCTGCTCTGACTTAGCATAACCATATCTACAGAAATAACTCATTTAAATATAAAGTATGGAATATTGGTAAAATATAAATTACAGATATATTTCTCACCTGTCCATTGACCATCATTTGGTTTTCATGAAGACGTTTTCTGATACGTGCAATCTTGCCCGGACAACAAGGAATGTAGTATCCCATATTTCTAAAATAAGAGAAATTACATTTAACATGTACAGTATAAATAAATTATCAAAACATTCAAGATTACAGTATAATGTAATAATAATAAAAACAACAATAAAATAATATAAGTATTGATGCAATACTATACCTGCAACAAGGAATTTAAAACAACACTTCACTTTTGGCAATATACTGGGAATGGCAATGACAGCTAAATTTTCCCCTAAATTTATTTCCTTCTATAAACCAGTATTACTACCACCTATGACTTTAAAATATAATAATTCCATGTAAATACTAATACAGTATACTGTACCACAGTACAAAATATTGCGTGGACATACTAGACAAAGATCCACAATGAAATTATTAATAAATAAATATAAAAAAATAAATGTTTATTTAGGTAAGGTACATACATACAAGAGATTTTACAAAGATTTATGGATTTATAGATAGAGCTAGTACATACAATGCCTAAAGCCACTATTACGCAAAGCGTTTCGGGCAAACGGGCATTACTGTATTTCCAATGGAACTACACTTAAACATTTAATTTGTTCCAGACCCTTTCCATCACGCGCAAGTTTGCATTTAACGAGACCACATTGTAGATGCAACACTTCTCAACCAGAATGTTTTCTGTTGCACCAGGATTCATAACCAGAATGAAATCCTTCTGTTGCATCTGGGTTCTATTAAGCCAGGTCAAGCAAGATCTCGCTAAACTGCATTATCAGTACTAGTATATAAAATACTGTATTAATAATAATTAGCAAATCCATAGGAGCCTTAATGAGGGTTCAAACCTATGCGCCGAGTGTTCCCAGACGCACTCTAGTTAACCCAATGCATAGGTTCAAACTCATCGAAGCTCCTATGGATTTGTTCTTTGATATAGTATCACGTTAATGTGCGTTCTCTGTGTAATAACAATAATAATTATATTTATTACTACTGTTGAGTGTGATAATGGGCTACCAGCTCACCTCATATAGAAGATGATGGCTAATATCGCAGCAAATTCCAGGAGCACTCCTAAACAAAGGATGATTATGTAGGCTGTACTGTTTACTTCCTTCCCCGTCTCCCCCAAGGACTGATAGGATGTTGCTCCAACAATGATCATCACCTGTGTAAGATAAACAATTTCACAAAGCTTTTCTTCAAATACCCATGCATATAGTACAGTATAGGAAGTGAAAATCATTTCAAATCGTGTAAAGAAAGAGTGATCGGGAGTCAACATACAAGGTACAAATGCAAGGCAAAAGGCAGATAAGAACTTTCTTCTTTCCATTGAGTTAATAGGAAAGAAGAACACTGCCCAAGGCCAAATGGCAAAGAGAATGTTTGAATGTTTTGCAAAGTCTCCACTCCATTCACCTGGACTCTAGGAGGTTCGAACCGTGGACCCCATCCATGCGAGGCTGAAGCTCTATCTAGTGTGTGTATAACAACACACTAGTCTTCCTCATCATCATAATCCTCCTCCTCATATTTAATCCATTCTCCACTTTCATCAGGTAGAAAAGCAAAGTCCCAAAAAATACAAACTGAAAATTGGGAAGAAGGTATTCCATACACTATGGAAGTGAAGTGGTATTCCATACACCATGGAAGTGCTACACTATTTGGGGAGCCAGTTGGCCGAGCAGACAGCACGCGGGACTTGTGGTCCTGGGTTCGATCCCAGGCGCCGGCGAGAAACAATGGGCAGAGTTTCTTTCACCCTATGCCCCTGTTACCTAGCAGTAAAATAGGTACCTGGGTGTTAGTCAGCTTTCACAGGCTGCTTCCTGGGGGTGGAGGCCTGGTCGAGGACCGGGCCGCGGGGACACTAAAAAGCCCCGAAATCACCTCAAGATATCTCAAGATACACAGCTTTCCATAGACAATATAGAATTCAAAACCTGATTTCTGAGCTGTCACTCAGTTGTCTTCCAAGGCAAATACTGTAGCATGCTAGAATCAAAAACAATAAAACTGGGTAAAACTTCACCTGTGCTGCAAGAAGAAGCTGTAGAGGCAAGAAACATCCAGCAGACAAAAAGCTATTAATCCCAGCACCCTTGTCCTGCCAGACAAGAAAATATCCAGCTGGAAGAAAGCCACCCCCCAAAGCTACACATTTGCAGCACATTAAAAAAAAATCTTGGAAAGGTATAAGAATAGAGTTTGACTTAACCCTCCCCATAGGGGAGAATATAAAAACACAATTTCACTGAAAATGCAAATTTATGTACGTCAAGATCACTTTACTTGACTGTACTTTACCACTGCACAGCAGCTGCAAGATGCAGACTAGAGCATGGCACCAAGGTACAATAACTTTTTTTCTTAAAGTTGGGGCAAATCCACCACCGAATCCTAATCAAGATATGCACTCAAGAGTGCACTCTTCTCATTTATTGCAAAAAAACTGATTGTTTAGGATAAAGAAAAGCATTTTCATAACAAAATGTGGTGAACCAGGGGTCACAAAGGAAAGTGAGGGGTTAAAATGGTCAAGACCTCCGAGGGCCTGACCTGGGATGCCCTCTGACAGCAGTCATGCATATCAGTCAAGATATTTATCCTACACCCATGATCATTTGCTAACCTTGCCTAAGGGTGCTAGTCAGAAAGAATGTGATATAGCTTGAAGTTGAGGACGTGGGTTTGTCAAGAGTGCTGCTAGGTGGTGGTCAGGGAAAGCTGTCAGTCAGAAAACTAGCACTTTGCTGAGAGCACTACTAGCTAGACCTTATGGTGACAAGCAGGGCTTGTAAAGGCTTTCATTGTTTAAGATTAAATTTTATTTTTTTACTAACCTAGATTGAGCTTTTTCTTGTCTATACTTAGCACCAGGGGCATTTGAAGTGGTCAAAAGTGCTTAATTGTAGAATGCTATTCTGTCATGACTATCATGATCCTGTCCAATGAAACATTTTACGATTGTGCCACATATGTGAATCAAAATGATATAGTTCTGAAAAAATTTAGTTTTCAGAAGCATTCTCTAACTCTTCTTGTCCACATCTGGTAATACAATTCTGCACTTACATATCAATTAAGATCAAGAAACTAACCATTCCCATGACTGCAAACATGACAGAGATGATCAAGACCAGCGTGCGTGACCATAAACTTGCCGAGGAGCTCTGAGCCAGGAAGGAAGGAACCCATGCCTTGTTCCGGTCATAGGTCAGTGTGGTGGTGGTGGGCTGGTATACCTGATCTGACCTCATTGTACTTCACACTTATCTGAAAAATTAAAAGGACAAACATATTATGGTCTTATCAGGGCCTATCAAAGTTTAATGAGTAGCCTCACTGGCTATTCATTTTATCCAAGTGTACTAAATCAAAAATTTTATTATAGAATCATTGGTGCTCTTTTGGGGTTTAAAGCCAAATTGGTTGGGACTTGGTATATTATGTATACAGTAGTTAGAAAGGAGTAAAGCTACTTGTGTATAAATCTCTTAAATTTTAGATAATATGGGTAAGATGTATATTGGTTTATACTGTAGTTATTGATAATTATTAAAGTAATTACCAAAGAAAGCACCAAGCTGGGAATAATGCGAGTAGATTCTCCACCTTTCTGGATTGGAGTTATGCTGGCATTTCTAGGAGTATTAGGTAAAGACTTCCATGTAGTCTTTCAGAGGTAACTTTTTCTACTCATGTTATTTGTTGGCTAAATTAATCGTTCATAAGCTATGGGATGGTTAGCCGTTTGGCTACACAGTAATTAGTTGAGGCAGCACAAGACTGTATTAATGAAAATTAGTGTACACCTTCATTAAGGGTTCCAGTAGTACAGTCAGGTTTGTTCCTGACGTACATTCGAGAATTCCAGGTTCGAATCCTGGGTGGGACAGAAATGGTTCGACACTTTCTTTCATATAATGCTTCTATTCACGTAGCAGCGAGTAGGTACACAGGAGTTAGTCAGCTTGTTGTAGGGTTGCATCCTGGGCGGGGTCAGTAATTTGGCTTTGGGGATGGAGGGGAGGGGAGAACCTCGATATAAGTCTACTGTGTATGAATACACTTTGACTTCCTGCCCCTGACACAATAAATTATTATAAAATTAATGTTTTGCATTTTACCAACCTATACAGTATAGTACTTCATAATGTTTTTTCTGACTTTCGGTGAAGTTAATTACCGAGGCTTCACTTTAAAATGTGAAGACTACTTTTTACAGTTTGCCGTGTAATTACCTAAATGTAGTTACAGGATGAGAGCTACGCTCGTGATGTCCCGTCTTCCCATTACTCTGTCATATAACACTTTGAAACTACTGACGGTTTTGGCCTCCACCACCTTCTCACTTAACTTGTTCCAACCTTCTACCACTCTGTTTGCGAAAGTGAATTTTCTTATATTTCTTCGGCAGCTTTGTTTAGTTACTTTAAATCTATGACCTCTTGTTCTTGAAGTTCTAGATCTCAGGAATTCTTCCCTATTAATTTTATCAATTCCCCTTACTATTTTGTACATAGTGATCATATTGTCTCTTTTTCTTCTATCTTCTAGTTTTGGCATATTTAATGCCTCTAACCTGTCCTCGTAACTCTTGTCCTTCAGTTCTGGGAGCCACTTTGTGGCATGTCTTTGTACATTTTCCAGTTTGTTGATGTGCTTCTTAAGATATGGGCACCACACAACTGCTGCATATTCTAGCTTTGGCCTAACAAGTCATGAACAATTTCTTTAGTATGCGAAATGTGGTAGTTTGGCAATGCTTGTTGTTAGTGAGGGGGAACAAAATCGTGTGTGCAGTTAAAAGCATTTGCTAGTTGACTACCCTATATTACCCCATTAATACTAAACACCTCAAATCAAATCAAATCAAATGTTTATTTAGGTAAGGTACATACATACAAGAGATTTTACAGAGAGTGATGGATTTATAGATAGGGCTAGTACATACAATGCCTAAAGCCACTATTACGCAAAGCGTTTCGGGCATTACCTCGTGTAACAACTCCACTCTCACACCTCTACTGCTCCCACCACTATCTACATCTAAAATTATGAGAGGAATGATCAAATTGTAAACCAGACTAGGGTGTACTGATAGGTGTACACGATATATAAAGTGTTGATACGAGGGTACTCTTGCTACCTTAAGAGTGTCTACCCCCACGGCACCTCCCTCACTCTGAGCCCGTCTCACCCCGCCTCACTTCCCTCCTGCTTCCCTCACAACCACTCGAGCCACTCACCGGGGACCTGGAGAGTGAGGTACGCACCGCTGGAGGGAGGAATCACGCGTTAAAAAGGGGGTAGACAAAGGTAGTGGAGATGACTCACTGTTTACACTTTCCCTGCGCCGCCGCCCTGCCCTCTGGTGGCCGCTGCCGGAACCTCCGCACCACCTGGGGGGGGGGGGAATTATTTATTGGACTTATCAAGGGAAAGCGCCAAGCCATTACGACTTTATAGCACTTGGAAGGGATCAGGATAAGGATTTGGGAATGGGACGGAGGGGAAGGGATGGTTCCCCCAACTACTTGGACGGTCGGGGGATTGAACGCCGACCTGCATGAAGCGAGACCGTCGCTCTACCGTCCAGCCCTAGTGGTTGGTGGGGGGGGGGAGATTAAGTAATTGAAATTGAAATTTATTTATTTATTTATTTATTTATTTATTTATTTATTTATTTATATACAAGAAGGTACATTGGGTTTGTGAGAATACATTGGATAGGACAGTATTTCCAATCTTGTAAAGCCACTATAGTACGCCCAGCGTTTCGGGCAGAAATAATAAATAATAAATAAATGTTTATTTAGGTAAGGTACATACATACAAGAGATTTTACAAAGATTTATAGATAGAGCTAGTACATACAATGCCTAAAGCCACTATTACGCAAAGTTCAAGTTCAAGTATGTTTATTGAGATAAGCAAGAAATACATCTCAAAGGGATAGAGTAGCTTAGGCTATTTCTACCCCCCTTAGCGTTTCGGGCATGAAAAACATTAATGACTAAAGCTTAAATAAGTTTATTGAGGTAAAATACACACAAAGGGATGAGGTAGCTCAAGCTATTCTCACCCCGTTCAGTACATCATGTTAATACATACATAGACACACATCACAAGCAATAAACATATTACCAAACATTCTGAGAGATAAACATATACATTTCCTATTAAGGGACAGGTTGGTACTCACCTAACTCACCTAGTTGTGCTTGCGGGGGTTGAGCTTTGGCTCTTTGGTCCCGCCTCTCAACTGTCAATCAACTGGTGTACAGGTTCCTGAGCCTATTGGGATCTATCATATCTACACTTGAAACTGTGTATGGAGTCAGCCTCCACCACATCACTTCCTAAAGCATTCCATTTGTCAACTACTCTGACTAAAAAAATCTTTCTAATGTCTCTATGGCTCTCAATTTCCAACTGTGTCCCCAAATGCGTATGCCCCTTTGTGTTAAATAATATGTCTTTACCTACCCTCTCAATTACTTTGAGAATCTTGTATGTGGTGATCATGTCCCCCCCTAACTCTTTTGTCTTCCAGCGACGTGAGGTTTAATCCCCTTAGACTCTCTTCGTAGCTCATACCCCTCAGTTCGGGTACTAGTCTGATGGCAAACTATTGAACCTTCTCCAGTTTAATCTTATGCGTGACTAAATGTGGACTCCATGCTGGAGCCGCATACTCCAGGATTAATCTGACATATGTGGTATACAAGGTACTGAATGATTCCTTAGGGATGCCAGATTGGGCTACAATTAGCGAATTGGGCTACTTTTGAGAGCCCAGCGCTCCCAAATTTTGAATTTCGCTACTTGTTACTTTTTGGGCTAATTTAAAAGCAAGATGGGCTAATTTTGGCTATTACTGTTAAGAAACTCAATGATGATTATTTATGGTCAGATGCAACACAAGTGACCCTCTGGTAAATTCAGATAAATCTTAGCTAATTAAATAATCCTGCTTTGACCTGCTGGCAACCGAGCGACAATCCTTAACTGTTCACCCGGCAGAGAAGAGGTTGTTTGGCCTATTTGGCGGGTTGTATTCCAGGGAAAAAATTAGGATTAAGTACCTACGCGAAACGCTATGCATACTAGTGGCTTTACAAGAATTTAAGAACTCTTTTTATATATAAATAAAAAAAATACGCTGACGAATTTATGTGCGATGAGACTTGTATCTGGCAAAATTAAAATATTAACTTAAATAATTCGTTTGTAAGACAGTGTATGATATTCAGATCTATAAATTACCTTAGAAAGGCCTATAATTTATATAAATATTAATTTACACACTTCCGGCGCTACACGCTCGGAATTTCAATATGGCGTTCAAATAATTTTAGGCAGAGGGTCTCTGGGTTGGTTGGACGCTTCCGGTTCATTGCCTATGACCCGGTCAGTCGTCAGGGAGCAGCGGCGGCGTGAACAACGTCGTTCCCGCGTAGGTAAGGCTGATCATTTTTTTGGGCTATCTGAGCAGTTGGGAGGTACGCATGAATATATAGTCTACCACAAATGCATTATACATTTGTTCGCTATTATAACAGTGAGTTTTTGTAATGTCTCCGAGGGTAATTGTTTTTTTCATCCGGGTTCAGTAGTATTCAAATGTTTGTATTCCACTAATGCTAAATAGTCTGTCCTCTCTCGGATATTGTGGAAGATTTTGAGGATCATGATTTGCCAACATTATATGGGTAGGATATTATGTAGAATACACTTCCCCAGTGTTAAACCACGCTGTCGTCAGGCTAGGCTCGTTAACGCCGCGGCGGTCGACCACTGCCTCCACCTCCCAATTAAGACGCATTTATTATCGACTTTAATGTACTGTGTATTAAAAATAGTTTTTATCGTGTATAAATTAATTTTATATTCTACGTTTAATTAGGCGTATAGTAGGTTCGGTATTTAGGTTCTGTTGGCAATTATTTGCACTTGAAGTATGTGGAGGGCGAAGCATTTACAGTTGCCTGTCCTCAGGCCAGGCTCGCTTACGCCGCCGCCCGACCCAAAGCCGCATTCGGTAATTATATTGTACTGCGTATTCAGAATTATTCTCGCGTATAAGGTAATATTATTTCATCAAGTTAATAGTTTAAAAACTAAGTTTAGTGACAAGCGACAGTCCAGTGAACTGGAATAGATGAACAACTTCCCAACAGGAAGGAGCGGGGACATATCCCTCCAGGAACTGAATTTACCTGAGGGCCACTAACACTAGTGGCCTCGATGAGGACAGTAAGCCGGCGGCTTGTCAAAGGTCCCCCCATTTGCCCTGATGATCTTTTCCAACGGAATTTTAAAACCCAGCAGAGTTTTGGCGTTTACGGTTTCGGCGCGTAGGCGGTTCCACGGGTTTACAACCCTATGGGTGAAAAAGCATCTCCTGTTTCCTGTCCAACATTCTGGCTTGTTGAGTTTGAACCCGTTGCTCCTTGTTCGTGTAACATCTGACCTTTTGAAGACATTGTCCTGATCGACATCCTCCAAATTGTTTAGAATTTTAAAGGTTTCTATGAAGTCCGCCCTGTCATGCCTGGCTTGTGGTGGTGTTAGCCCTGTGGCCCTCAACCGTTCCTGATACGAGAGATGACTAAGCTCTGGTATGATTTTTGTCGTAAGACATAGCTCCATAGTTCTGGTAAGACATGGCTTCAGAGCAGCTGTCTTTCTGAAGATGAGGTCTCCATGCCTGGATGCAATAATTCTTGTGGGGGCGCACCAGAAACTTATACAACTAAACGTCTACTTTCTTTTCCTTGAAGGTAAAGGTACGCATGATTATTCCCAGGGTTTTGGTTTGCTTTTTTACTGCCGCTCTCACTTGTTGTACACCAATCAGTGATTGGTGGATTCTGACTCCAAGATAATGTCGATGATTTGGTAGTTGTGTTGTGTATTATGCCTCACGTGATGGATTCTGACTCCAAGGTCCATTTCTTCATCTATCTATTGAAAGATATTGCTGTCAGTTTGGTAGTTGTGACGTGGGTTATGCCCCACATGCAAGCTCTTACATTTATCGACATCAAAAAGTCATCTGACCATTTGTGGAGTTCATGTAGATCTCTTTGTAAGGTTTCAATATGGCTTTCACTTCCCACTTTACCACAGATCTTAGTGTCATCTGCAAATTTGATGTGGTTTCTAATATACTCATCTGTTATTATGTATATGACAAAAAGGGTTGGCCCCAAAATGGATCCTTTGGCACCCCACTTAGCACACTGGGGGGGGGGGGATGCTTGCTAGGCTTGCGGTTACACAACTGGTCAGGCTCCGGTTACACTACTGGTCGGGCTCCAGTTACACAACTGGTCAGGCTCCGGTTACACTACTGGTCGGGCTCCAGTTACACAACTGGTCGGGCTCCGGTTACACTACTGCTCTGGCTCCGGTTACACAACTGGTCGAACTCCAGTTACACTACTGGTCCAGCTCCAGTTACACTACTGGTCGGGCTCCAGTTACACAGCTGGTCGGGCTCCAGTTACACAGCTGGTCGGGCTCCAGTTACACAGCTGGTCGGGCTCCAGTTACACAGCTGGTCGGGCTCCAGTTACACAGCTGGCCAGGATCCAGTTACACAGCTGGTTGGGCTCCGGGGATGTCACTTGGGCTTCGGGTTGTGCATGGTCGGGCTTCGGTTCGTGCATGGTTCTGCTTCAGATGTTGTTTGTTCGGTTCGTTGATGCTAGGCTTTCGGTTACACAACTGGTCGGGCTCCGGTTACACAACTGGTCGGGCTCTGGTTACACAACTGGTCGGGCTCCGGTTAAATAGCTGGTCGGGCTCCGGTTAAATAACTGGTCGGGCTCCGGTTACACAACTGGTCGGGCTCCGGTTACATAACTGGTCGGGCTCCGGTTACTTAACTGGTCGGGCTCCGGGGGTGTCACTTGGGCTTCGGGTTGTGCATGGTCGGGCTTCGATTCGTGCATGGTTGTGCTTCAGATGTTGTTTGTTTTGAATTGTTTGTTTGGTTCGTTCATGCTAGGCTTGCGGTTACACAACTGGTTAGGGTCCGTTTACACTACTGGTTCGGGCTTCGGTTACATAACTCCGGGGGTGTGACTTGTTGGGCTTTGGGTTGTGCATGGTCAGGCTCTGGTTCGTGCATGGTTGTGCTCCAGGGGTTGTTTGTGTACTAGTGTTCTAAGTTTGTTTTCTAGGGCTCCATGGTTGTATGTTTGCTAGAAATCTGGGTTTCTTTTTTTCATACATAGTTAAATTTTTTGTTTGCTATGGCTCCATAGTTGGTTTCTAGGGCAAGTGGCGAGTTTTAGGTAGGGCTAAGGAGATTTTTGTTTGGTCGAGCTAGGAATGGAGTTTGGTTGGGCTCTGGGGCTGTTTAGCTTGGTGGGGGTTGGATGAGATTATACTTGCTAGGCTTGCGGTTACACAACTGGTCAGGGTCCGGTTACACAACTGGTCGGGCTCTGGTTACACAACTGGTCGGGCTCCGGTTAAATAGCTGGTCGGGCTCCGGTTAAATAACTGGTCGGGCTCCGGTTACACAACTGGTCGGGCTCCGGTTACTTAACTGGTCGGGCTCCGGGGGTGTCACTTGGGCTTCGGGTTGTGCATGGTCGGGCTTCGATTCGTGCATGGTTGTGCTTCAGATGTTGTTTGTTTTGAATTGTTTGTTTGGTTCGTTCATGCTAGGCTTGCGGTTACACAACTGGTTAGGGTCCGTTTACGCTACTGGTTCGGGCTCCGGTTACATAACTCCGGGGGTGTGACTTGTTGGGCTTTGGGTTGTGCATGGTCAGGCTCTGGTTCGTGCATGGTTGTGCTCCAGGGGTTGTTTGTGTACTAGTGTTCTAAGTTTGTTTTCTAGGGCTCCATGGTTGTATGTTTGCTAGAAATCTGGGTTTCTTTTTTCATACATAGTTCAATTTTTTGTTTGCTATGGCTCCATAGTTGGTTTCTAGGGCAAGTGGCGAGTTTTAGGTAGGGCTAAGGAGATTTTTGTTTGGTCGAGCTAGGAATGGAGTTTGGTTGGGCTCTGGGGCTGTTTAGCTTGGTGGGGGTTGGATGAGATTATACTTGCTAGGCTTGCGGTTACACAACTGGTCAGGGTCCGGTTACACAACTGGTCAGGCTACGGTTACACAACTGGTCGGGCTCCGGTTAAATAACTGGTCGGGCTCCGGTAAAATAACTGGTCGGGCTCCGGTTAAATAACTGGTCGGGCTCCAGTTAAATAACTGTCGGGCTCCGGGGGTGTCACTTGAGCTTTGGGTTGTGCATGGTCGGGCTTCAGTTTGTGCATGGTTGTGCTTCAGATGTTTTTTGTTCGGTTTGTTCATGCTAGACTTGCGGTTACACAACTGGTCGGGCTCCGGTTACACAACTGGTCGGGCTCCGGTTACACACCTGGTCGGGCTCCGGTTAAATAACTGTTCGGGCTCCGGGGTGACACTTGGGCTTCGGGTTGTGCATGGTCGGGCTTCAGTTCGTGCAAGGTTATGCTTCAGATTTGTTTGTTCGATGTTGTTTGTTTTGANGCTGAAGTATGTTTGACCAATCCACACACTAGAAATGAAGGGACGACGACGTTTCGGTCCATCCTGGACCATTCTCAAATCGATTGAGAGATTGCGAGAATCACAATCAACTTGAGAATGGTCCAGGACGGACCGAAATGTGTCGTCCCTTCATTTTCTAGTGTGTGTGATTGGTCAATGTAACACTTTTGCTTTACTGAAGTACTACAACACTTGGGGATCATTATGTTTCCTTCATCAGCAAATAATTATATTTTGGCCAAGTTTCAAGGCCCTGATATTACTTAAAATTTGAAAGTACTGCAAAATATTCCTCAATTACAATGGACAGAATTATAACCAAGTATAAACACTTTAGTGTTTAACCTAATACATAAGGTATTTAAAACTTGAAACTTTTAATGGAAAAGCAATTTTTCCAGGACCTGATGATACCCCAGATGTTGAAAATTTACTGAAATTAAAGAGTTAATGATCTGTGAAAAACCATACCTTTTCAGATTATGTTTCATTTAGGCAAATATGACTCTTCGCCTAAGAAAATAAGTGAAATGAAAGAAATTCAAAATTTCAAAATTTTGCAACAAATACAAAAACAGTTGAAATATTAGAACTTGAAGTGTCATTAATATTGATATCAAAGAATAAAATCCTGCAATACATTGTAGCAAAACCAGAAGTTACAGCCGTTTTGTATTAAACTGTACCTACGTTCAATTCTAGTCTCATCTATACAGTCCTATGCCTCCACACACTCCCGTCCCTACACACCTCCATGCACTCCCCCCCCCCTACACACCCCTGCACCTACATACTCCCCCCCCCTACACACCCTGCACCTACATACTGCCCCCCCCTACACACCCCTGCACCTACATACTCCCCCCCCCCCTACACACCTCTCCATGTGCGTACTCTCTCCCAATCCTTGCCACTCAGTTGACTTGTCCACTAAGCAACAGAAAACACTTCAATGATGACACCCTAGCAACAAAAAACAATACAGAGTGCATTTTCAAACCAGGCAGCATTTACTGTATTTACACAGCTATATCAAAAGAAAGAGCTATGCCTGGCACGCCATGTAGCACATCAATTAAAAAAGCTAGCATTATTATTGAAAAATGACTATTGTTTGGAATGTTACCACACACACACACACACACACGCGGAACAATACTATGAATGGGGGGGGGAAAAAAACTTTCCATAGGGACTTAACTAGAATCTCTAACAATTTTTTTAAATAAATTTGGATTAAGAGAATATGCATATAGTTTAACATATCGAGATAGTTATATGTATATAATTAAAATTTCATTTACTATAAAATTTTAACTTTTGATGTAGTACACAAAAGAAATTGTTATTTGCTTAGCTAAACGAACTAGAGGTTCAGTTCCTGAACCAATTATGTGCCTCTGTAATCCTGTATGATACGGTTTAAAATTTATTATAAAAAGCTAAGGCTACTCAATTCACATAAATATCTTGCTTATACTAAATGGGTGCTGACCACATATAATGGCAATACAAGGCACAATCTTCAGGCTAATATCCATAAAATTTGCCTTATGCTATCATAATAAAAAATATGAAATATACTTTACACATAAGACACTGCAACAATGTTTCCAATACATTTATGTATCGGTTTCACGACTAAAATGTAATAATCAATATCGTGTTTAAGGTATTCAAATTACAAAAATACAAAGTCCTCTACCTTTGCAGTCTATTTTCAGTTACAGTTTGAAATAATGCTTCTGCAAAGAGTTTATGTAGCCTAGGGAAGAAGGGGAAGGAGGCAAATGTACAAGTTGCTTTTGCACATCATGTAAAAACGAAGACATCTAGAAGATCACATCAGGTAACCAGTCCTATCAAAAATTTGGCTTTTGGTGGTCTTGCATAAAAATTTCAGGAACACTGGTAATACAGTACAAGACAAGGTGAGGAGGCTCTTAATAGGGTGGAAAGTGGCACATCTTGCCAAGAACTTACGCAGGCTTTTGGAAACATGAGACTTGTTACATAGACCTACAGTGCCTCCTCTACAATATAGAATCTTTCATGACCTATTCCACACAATTCTGTGTTATGGCTAGCATTTCACATGCCTCCCATTCACCATGCAAGCCTCTTATACGCATGGGTAAACATTATACCTTAAGGTAGTAAATTATGTATTTCTGATGCATTTATATTTAACAGTAGTGGAAACCCGATACAAAATTGAAGATTTCATAGCCGTTTTCGTTAAAGATAATTACAATTAAAGCTAATGACTATCAATGATTACCAATACATTACATTAACAAGAAAAATAAATATCACTGCATTGATGAATTATAATATCATAGTGTCATTATTTAATATAACTAGAACATTGACTGATACACATCTGTCAAAGTTCCCTGAAGCCATGGTATGCATATTCTCCCCTGTCAGTTGCTTAATTTCTCAAACATTGTAAATGTAATTTATGCCTTATGTATACCTCTAACAGCAGTAGCAATATTAATCAATTTAGCTTTATAAAAAAAATGTAAATAAAAATTATTTACACATATACACAACATGTATTTGTTGCAGCCTAGCATATTTGACTTTTTAATTTCAGTCAAGGTATACTAACGCTATTTTTATTGGTATTTCAAAAAGCAACTTTTGGCAAACATATGAGAGCTAACCTTAAAAGAAAAAAAAAGTGGGGGGCACTTAAAACACCTTTTCATGAAATTAAATTGGAATTTGCCATTTCTACTTTCAGACAAGTATAGACTATTCATTTTAATCAATTGAAACAAGCTAAACTTGACAATTGGATACATCATTATAAATATGTACATAACTAAACCTTAAAAGCATGCTGCTATGAGCACGAGACCTAGCACATAATCATCAGGTCACGCTCACACCCATAGAGAACAAAACACTGACATTTTACACACTGGTTGTGCATATGCCTCGATCACCGACAACGCCACGGGCAAACAACACAGTCCGGGAAACAGCGGTTGAAATTTGCACTATACAGTCCGTATTCAATATTATTATTTATTTAAATAAAAAAACAACCTGGCAAAGAACA
The DNA here is from genome assembly GCA_020271785.1 of Procambarus virginalis. Lineage (NCBI taxonomy): Eukaryota > Metazoa > Arthropoda > Malacostraca > Decapoda > Cambaridae > Procambarus > Procambarus virginalis. The sequence continues at coordinate 24,843,597 of WNGS01164437.1, forward strand.
TTACAAACGAACAGAAATGAACCCATAGGGGCTTCAAGCATTTTTTTTAAATCATAAAGGCAAGAACATGAGGACAATATAAAAAGAAATACCAAAACAGAAATACAAACAAGCGCAATACATGAAACACTGTAATAACACAGGAAACACAGACACACAAATTTTATATACACAGAACTAGCCTCGCGGCAAAAGAAAACGTGGTGAAAGACCATTATAAAGCATGAGGGATAAACCCAGGCAAAAGGGCCACATGTAAAGGTCAGAAAGCCAAGCCAGAGAGTAGCTCATGACCGGAACCACGCAGAGACCGGGAAGAACATAATGAAAGACACCCACACACACATATACACAAACAAGAACAAACACCGGAACACACAGGGACCGGGAAACAGAGCATGGCGACTTATTTCGTGTTTGTTAAAGTGTTTACGATCTTGGACCAGCTGGGAGGTGGTTATCGAGCGCATATTATTACTGTTATAACTAATTTTGAAGCGCTTCGGAGCTTATAAACTGGCAGAAATATGTTGATCAAACACGCACACTAGAAAGTGAAGAGACGACGACGTTTCGATTCCGTCCTGGACCATTCTCAAGTCGATTGTGTCTGGGGAGGACGGCCGCTGCTTTAAGCAGCCTAGTGTGAGGACGGTTTGGACCATTATCTTGCTGGTTCACAGTCCTGTTGTAAGTCATTATCCTTGTGTAAAACCCATTTCCGTTATCAGCCACTTCCGTCATATTGTCCTGATGTAAATAATATATTGCCTTATCAGCTATTGACTAGAACTAGTGAGTCGCTACACTAGCCTTTGTGTGGTCAGGTGTGGCCCTCTCCACAATGTGTGGTCAGGTGTGGCCCTCTCCACGATGTGTGGTCAGGTGTGGCCCTCTCCACGATGTGTGGTCAGGTGTGGCCCTCTCCACAATGTGTGGTCAGGTGTGGCCCTCTCCACGATGTGTGGTCAGGTGTGGCCCTCTCCCCAACAGTAAGGGCAACCAGTTGTGCCTCCCTTCCCCCTTGAAAGGGTAGCCAGGGGGTGTCCTCAAGAACAACAAAGCCCCA
>WNGS01164437.1:24848594-24894348 GCA_020271785.1 Procambarus virginalis
GTAACACAAATTTGTTTTTCTTTTCTCTTTAAGCTACAGTACATTTATATAATAATTATCATACAACAAAACAGCAAAATTTGTTGTTTAAATGCTTATTTAAGCAGCAATATAAATTTTTGTTTTACTTTATTTCATCATTATAAGACCGACATTCTGTACCCAGTTCACTCCCATGCACTAATGGTCATAAAAATCTTTTATCCTGTACTTGACTTAAAAAAAAAAAATATTTTGAACACCTTTTTCACAACAGATCCAACTAGTATTCATCAAAAAATAAAAACAAATCCCTATAGCACATCAAAGCTAAAGACACAACAAATTCTTCAATGATAAAATATCTAGAAAATTTATGTACAGTAATCCTAAAACTGCATAAACAATAATTCTCTTATTTATATGGTGTGTCATGTATCGTAGCTCGTAGCAACTATAGAAGTTCACTGCATGAAATTGGACGGAATTCACGACACTGCATATTCAATCACCTATATTAGACAATGAACAAAAATGAAAGTAAGCTACAAGAATGAGACAAAAAAAGAGCCACTGGCTGTAAGCACTGGAGTGGTAGAGCGATGCTACTCAAGATGAATTATCATGATTTGTGCAACATTAAACGTATGCATCTTCACTGTCTCAATGCTGAGATTCAAACTTTTCATATTTTTAGAGAGATCTTGAAAACACGCAAAACATGCTGATCGTTTCTGTAGACTTAGGCACAAACGTCAAGCATCTATGAATAATTTTTGTGTGCACTTGCAAATTATCAACTAAATATTTGTGTATTAAATTAGCAAGTAATCTAAGAGCAGAAATGGCATGAAAATAATGACTATAAATTATTTAAACATCTATTATGCATACGAGATTTCCTATAAATAATTAAAATTAAGTCGTCACATGCAGCATATTCTTAAAAAACTCTGATGTTAGACTTATTTACAGCAGCAGTCATAAGCCTTGTTTTGCAATATAAGGTTGCATCACTCAAAGTTGCCCCCCCTCCCTCTTCACCCTATGCAAAAAAAAAAAAAATAGTAATAATAATAATAATAATGACCCACTATTAAATTTGGTCCATGTATTATAGTATGCTATTTAGTATCAAGATGAAATCTGATGAGATACCTGCTTGATGGGGTTCTGGGAGTCTTCTACTTCTCAAGCCCGGCCCGAGGCCAGGCTTGACTTGTGAGATGCTGTCACCAGCCATTGCCTACACCTGTCCAGGTGTGAGGACAGCCTAGCCCAGCCGGCCAGATTCCCTTTCAACATGGCCGGAGTGGACCGGTCCTTCTGCATGTTTCCATCACATTCTCGCTCTTCACATCATTTCGTTCACCTTGTCCGCATGCTTCTAATTCAAAGCGTAAAAACTTCCTTCGTCAGTTTATACGAACGACAAGAAATTGTAAATTAAATAATGAGACGATCCATGAAACTGAACCACAGTTGAATAATAATAATAATGACTTTTATATTAAACAACATTTTTGTAAGACGAAGACGTCTTAATCAGATCTCACAAATATACTAAACACTAACAGAGACAACTTGAAAAGCAGGAGAAAAATTACACAAAAAAAGATAGATCAGTGAGAGTGACTTCTCTTCCCGCCTCATTGTCACCATCTTGTTCCTAGGGCGTGTCCTAATTGGCTAACGGTCGTGACGTCACACGGCACCACCTGTATAAAAGGCAGTAACACCAGACACTTGCATCCATTCCTCAACCACACTCACAACACGCACATGAAGGTCTTGGTAAGTTTTAAAACTTATTTGGCATTGTTTTCAACTCTTTCATATATATAATTCATTTGTAAAAGGTGATTATTCAGCGAATATATCATCAATATATATATTTTTTTAGTAACAATCTTTATGTAACCAAATTTGAGTATTAAAGAAATCTACAGGTGTTGAGAAACTTTCATGGGCGAAAATTAGTTGTTAAGACGACCCCCGCTCCTTTCTCAATTTTTGTGAAAATCTGAAAAAGGAGCCTTCGAAGCTTCACAAATCAAGGAACTCCTTAATTTGGTTTTTAAGGTTTTTCTTTACTTTCCTTAACCCATCGCAATTTTTATGCCGTGGTCAATTGCGTAAAAAATGTATAAGAAAATTATTAATAAGTTAACCTGTTCTCACGGGGGTTGTACCCTCATTGTAATCACTTCAAAGGCGCTACGCAATTAGTGCTATTATCTACGCCCAGTCCATGGTTAGGTTAGGTTAAACATTGAAACATTCTCAAAATATAAAAATAGAAATTCAAAAACTATTTGAGTCTCCCATAGAATTTATATTACAGAAAACTCTGGCTGTATCAAAGAAAACGAGTTTACCATAGACGTTATATATTGTAAACTATCGATTTACAATGCAAAGCCGTTTAAACTTGAGAATCTTCCCTGTTAAGAACACAGGTTCACTTGCGAAGCACATAAGCTTAAGAATTCTAGTCCCTCCCTTATTCCAGCAAGATCGAAAATATTGAAATCATCACGGCACAGTGACGTTACACCTCGCACGCACCATATAAAGACAAAATTTCATTATTTTTTATAAGATTGAGTTGGATTGTATCAGTTTAGGGTAGGTTAGTTGGGTTAGTTTAGGATAGATTAAGTTATATTAGGATAGATTAAGTTATATTAGGATAGATTACGTTTGCTTAAAGAGCAACAATGACGTAGAGGGTCCCATATTGTTGTCACACTTTGGAGTGTTCTCCCACACCAGGTGGTGCTGTGTTTGGCGGCGGCAGCCTCTGCCATGCCTCAGGCTGGCCTCGTTGGGCCCTCAGGGGTCATTGGGCCCTCCGGCCTGGTGGGGCCCTCGGGTCCAGTCCAGTTCAACCAGCCAGCATGGGCGTTCCTGGGTAACCAGGCCCACGCCCACCTGGCAGCCATTAACGCCCTCAGACAACCTGCCAGAGTTGCTGCTAGCTTCCAGGTGAGACAGTGTTAAACAACAAGTATTTTGCCCTTCAGATTTCTTGAAAATATAAATAATTATTTGTATTAATATACTACTGTATAAGTTAGTGTTGATCATGGCAACAACCTATTGTGATTAGTTTGTTATTAACAATTCAATTAACTGATTGAACGCTTTGTTATCAGTAAAGGTTCATTGCAAATTGCACGCTCATTTGAAGTGTACTGCCTTTTCTCTATTCATGCCATCAGCTGTCTGTCCTCTTTATTGATCATGTCATCAGCTGTTTGACTTCTTCACTCGTGTCATCAGCTGTTTGACTTCTTCACTCGTGTCATCAGCTGTCTGACTTCTTCACTCGTGTCATCAGCTGTTTGACTTCTTCACTCGTGTCATCAGCTGTTTGACTTCTTCACTCGTGTCATCAGCTGTCTGACTTCTTCACTGTTCCTGTCAACTGTCATTTCACTGCTTACAACAACGGATGTACAGTGATTTTCTTTCACTGTTCATACAAATTATCTTTTGGCTTCTACAATGTTCAAACGAGTGACTTCACCGTCCAAAACAACATTTTATATGTCATTTGTCTCCCACCGTTCGCTAGAGTACATAACCTCGATCACTTGATTATAAATAACAGTTGATGAGTAGTTTTTTTTATGAATTAAGCATCGTCAATGTTATGTTATCGCACCATGATCATAATACTAACGGAGGTTGATATCCACAGCCGGCCCCTGCCGTGCCTGGCCAGTATGGCGTCGATGTTGCTGGCTGCGTCGTTGGGCCTTCCGGCAAGGTCTGTCCCACTGGCAACATTCAATTCACGTAAATTACCCACGAATGTTGTTCTTCTTCAAGGATACCTCTCAATCTTGTGACTCCTTTCTCGTCTTCGTCGAACTTTCTTTTTCCCTTTCCCTGTGCAATCGTTGGTAGCCTACACTGGAGGAGCCGCCGGAGACATAGTGGAGTTCTCTCCTTGGCCACACCACTAAAACAAGAACCATGTTGAACAAGACGGCTTGGATTTTCTGTAGTTTTCTACTGCCATCAGGAAAAACGTGTCCTCGCTTATATAGTAGTGAGATATTGGTAAAAATGAGATGCTTTTAAAAGGAGTACTAGTCCAGATAGCCAGCCTCGCTCTTGTTAACACCAACTTTAATAAATAAAGAAAAAAAACATAAAAAATATGGTTTACGATGAGATGTCTTTATGGATTTCCACTGCAGAATGATTGACATACTTCACAGAAATGAAAGTAAAAGATGAGTGTACGTTAAATGTTACAATAAATATATATATATTAAAATATCAGTATTAAGAGTTTTTTAACAATCCTTATAACACAAAGCAGTCAATAAGAAATGTAATTGAAGTTTTAAATTTTATCATAAGGAACTTTGACCATAAGGGAAAACGGAAGATTTTACACAAACATTGACATGCAGTTTCCAAAACACGATTGATATTTAAAATATTATGCTCGGGTGCTATTTTTGACCGTAACTGAGGGGTGATTGCACATATCTGAAGTATTAAATTGTCCTTTTACAGGGAAATTTGACTGTTCTCCCCTCATTCTGCCCTGTTTGTTATTCATCTGTCGTATTTGTTTCAGTATTCTAATTCTGTCTCTCTGCCGCTAGCTTTGTACATACAACTCTCAGTACCGTCTGTTTCGGATTTGTAACGGTGCTAAACGCCTTCTATATATATTTCTATATTTCAATAGAAATATAATTCATCTATCCTTATCTTACCTATGGTATTTGATTTTGGGGTTCTGCTACTCAAAATCATTTACGTCCTCTAATTACTCGCTGCTATTAGAAAATATCTAATTCTGGCCCAAGACATCACTCGGTACCCTTACTTAAATCTCTGAATGTTAAATATTAAGTCAATGCACATCCTCTCATGTGTATTTTATATATATAAAACGCTGAACTGTAATGTCAATCCTGACCTTAAAATATTCCTAGAAAGTTATAACAGATCCCATGAGCACCACACCAGAAACAAATACCTATTTGATATTCCAAGAGTACGACTTAATCAAACTAGAAATGCTCTACAAATCAAGGGACCCCAGAATGTGGAATGACCTTGCCAGTTATGACAAAGACTGTACCTCTCCCAACCAGTTTAAGATAAAAACTAAGTCCTACCTAATTACCTCCATGTAACCTACCCTACCCCCAAATGTCAATCCGTGTCTTACTATTTTAAGCAATGCTGTTTGTTGACCAAATTGTATATTTGTTCCAAGTAGCACGGGCTATGGTGAGCCCGTAACTTACCTGGCACAGGAGCGGGGCAAGTAGCACGGGCTATGGTGAGCCCGTAACTTACCTGGCACAGGAGCGGGGCAAGTAGCACGGGCTATGGTGAGCCCGTAGTGGACTTACCTGGCACAGGAGCGGGGCAAGTAGCACGGGCTATGGTGAACCCGTAGTGGAATTACCTGGCACAGGAGTGGGGCAAGTAGCACGGGCTATGGTGAGCCCGTAGTGGACTTACCTGGCACAGGAGTGGGGCAAGTAGCACGGGCTATGGTGAGCCCGTAGTGGACTTACCTGGCACAGGAGCGGTGCTGGAGTAATAGTGACTTTAGGCTTTGTATGTACTCAACTGTATGTACTTCAGGCTCTATCCATCAATGTTTGTATCTCACCTTGTATGTACTTTACCTGAATAAACATGTGATTTGATTTTGATATACACATTCCCTTTATGGTTGGTGTAGACTATAAGCAGTAGAAGGCCTTCTCCGCGGCTGCATGCTCCAAGAATTGGCACTTTGCGTTGTTTATTTAGGTAACTGAAGGAACGCAGAGGCGGACTAACTTGCCCGCCAGACGACCGCCTTCGCTCTAGAGTACTACGTCGCTAGTTTTATTTTGTCAATTTTAAAACTTGTGTCATTTATCCTTATAAATTTTGGTGTTAATTATAAAAAAAAAAACAATTGTTGCCCGAAACGCTATGCGTACTAGTGGCTTTAGGTATTGTATGTACTAGCTCTATCTTTAAATTCCAACATGATGTTTGTATCTCATCTTCAATGTATGTACCTTTACATGAATATGTACCTTTACACGAATAAAAAATCTATCTATCTAATTAAATTGATATATAATTCATTATTTGTTTCAATATTGACGCAAATACGTATTCGAAATGAAAATATTATAGATAGGCTACGCCCGATGATTGGCTTTTTTTTATAATTATTAAGCTTAGGTATACACAGCAATGTGCTTCTACCATATTATATGAAAAATTATAGTGTAGGTCAAAAACTAGCTATAAGTTCATCTNATTCAAAATATACATTAGAAATATAACATGGTACTGCTGGTGCATCAGGTCGATCCTGGGATTCGTCAGTACGTTGCCTGACTACGGGCTCACCATAGCCCGTGCTACTTGGAACTTTTTTGTTCCAGGTAGCGAATCTTAAACAACAACAACATACTTGGCCTGGGGAGGCTCGATGCAAGCCTAAAAAATATAGAATGTATTCACGAGTTGTGCTTGCGGGGGTTTGAGCTCTGCTCTTTCGGCCCGAAAGAACTGTCAATCAATAAAAAAAAATCACACACACACAGCTGTCTAACTCTCAGGTACCTATTTACTGCTAGGTAACAGGGCATTAGGATGAAAGAAACTCAGCCCATTTGTTTTCCGACATCGCCGGGGATCGAACCCTGACCCTAAGATTACTAGTCCCAAGCGCTGTCCACTCAGCCATAGGCCTCTCCTCTCTCCCCTACATGTCTCACACCACACGCCCTCCGAATTGCTGCCACAATCCACACCAACTATAGGTGTATTTACGGCGAGGTGGTGGCTGACAGGCACGACCAACATGGCCTACTATGCCAAACCACAGGGGGATGGCACTCGAGGCACAGTGAAGTTAACATCATCAAGAGGAGCCTCACCACAGCTGGCTGGATCCTAGCTGAGAGAGAGCCCCGTTACCTAACGCCCCGTAACTCTCCTGCTCATATTAGTCGCCCAGATGGTATCACAGTGAACCCCTGGAAGAATGACAAGCAGTTGGTGTGGGACTACACGCGTGTATCAACCCTGGCTAACACCAACATCACTTCAGCGTTACAGCTTATCATAATGTGCAACTTATGATAATCAGCTTTGTACCTTATATGTAACTCCTTTTTCGTAATAAAGTTTAATATTTTATGTTTAAAGGTCACAAGATATACATTGGTTGATACAAAGAGTGCTTAAAGGTTATGGACCTCTTGAAGCTCCTCCTTCGAGACAGGAACCGAGGATGCAGCAGGGGTTTCCCTCTGGATCGTATATAAGCCTACACTAGGAAGTTAATTTATAATCTATTAAAAAATAGGTAGGCATGTCTATTAGGTAGACATTAAAACATTAAAAAGACCTATTAATTCATCTGTGGTTCCGGATGCGTCAAAGATTAGAGGAAATATATAATGCTCAGTTACATAATGATTTATTTGATTCTCAATTGTTACTTATAAATTAAACAATAACAATAACAATAATAATAATTATAATAATTTTATTCACAAGAAGGTACAATGGGTTGGTGATATTACATAAGACTTGTATTTTTACATTTTTGCAATGCCACTAACACGCATAGCGTTTCGGGCAGATAAATAACGCCTTCATATTTACAGGAGCGCCTTTTAAGTTACATTAGTTAAACAGTGGAAATAGACGCATGCTGGACTGGAGTAAGAACCTGAACCGTTTTTACTTCTGTGGCAACATCTGTTGTGGCAATATCAGGTGTAACAAGAGCGACTGAAGCAGCTCTGGTAGAAGCAATATCATGGGCGGAGGTTGAGGCCTTCAAGTTGACGTTCTTCAGAGATCGCAAAGACTAAATCCTCAGACTGGGCCACTTTAGGGGTGTCCACGGGCAAGTCTGAAGCTGCTACTCTAAATCCCGTTGCTGGTGAAGCACCGTATTTCCTCACTTCGACGTCTCCGTCGGGGTTGACGTAGGCGAAGCTGCCGGATGTGCGTCCCAAGGAGTCCCGGGTCTCCACCCTGGTGTTGGGGCCGCCCCAGTGAGCGAAGGAGTACTGTCCTGCTTCATCCTGGGCGTGGAACTGACCTCCCACGAAAGGTTTGCCCACTGAAGGCAGGGGAGGATCAGGAGCCAGCAGAGGTTCAGGGGCTGCAGCCACCACTACAGGAGCGGGAGCCACAACAACAGCTGGCGCAGAATGCTGGACTGGAATAGCCACCAATCCAGGGACGGGAGATGCAACAGAAATTGGTGTGTCCACCTCGTCCTCCGTGGCAACAGCAGCTGGAGCAGAATGCTGGACTGGAGTAGCCACCAATACAGGGGCGAGAGATGCAACTGCAGCTGGTGCTGCCACCTCGTCCTCCGTGGCAACAGCAGCTACGTTTGCAGATTCTACTGGAGTGACCAACTCTAATTTAGCCGCTACAGTAGATGAGGCACCAGACTCTACTGGATAAGCCACCTCCACTCCTTGGTCTATATACTGAATTGGTGTAACAGTCTGGATCTTAATGGCAGCTTCTTCTGGAACGTAGATCTGGGTAGATGCAGACTGGACTGGAGTAAGAACCTGAACCGTTTTTACTTCTGTGGCAACATCTGTTGTGGCAATATCAGGTGTAACAGGAACGACTGAAGCAGCTCTGGTAGAAGCAATATCATGGGCGGAGGTTGAGGCTTTCAAGGTGACGTCAGGTTCAGAGATCGTAAAGAATAAATTCTCAGACTGAGCCACTTTGGGAGTGTCCGCGGGCAAGTCTGAAGCTGCTACTCTAAATCCCGTTGCTGGTGAAGCACTGTATTTCCTTACTTCGACGTCTCCGTCGGGGTTGACGTAGGCGAAGCTACCGTAGGTACGCCCCAGGAAATCTCGGGTCTCCACCCTTGTGCTGGAGCCGCCCCAGTGGCCGAACGAGTACTGTCCTGCTTCGTCCTGGGCGTGGAATTGACCTCCGACGTAGGGCTCGCCCACTGAGGGCAGGGAGGATCAGGGGCCAGCAGGGGTTCAGGGGCTGCAGCGACGATTACAGGTGCGGGAGCCACAACAGCAACTGGTGCAGTTACTTCTACCCCTGAGGCAACATCAGTGGAGGAAGCATATTCTACTGGAGTTTTCACCTCTTCATTTGTGGTAACAGGAGCTGGAGCAACATATGTGACCGGAGTAGCCAACCGGATCGTCTGGACTTCTGTGGTACGAGGAGCTAAATCAGTATATTGAACTGAAGGAGTCGGCTCAACAGAATGACTTTCTGTAGCAACAGAAGCTGCGAGACCATACTGAACTGGAAGAGTCGTCTTTGTCTTATGGAATACAGTGGCAACAGGGTCTGGAGCGGAGACTTTGATAGGAACAGCATCCTGGATAGTAGCAGCATCCTGGACGGGGTTTGCCTTCAAGGTGACGTCAGGTTCAGAGACAATAAAGGCTAAACTCTCAGACTGAGCCACTTTGGGGGTGTCCACGGGTAAGTCTGAAGCTGCTACTCTAAATCCTGTAGATGGTGAAGCACCGTATTTCCTCACTTCGACGTCTCCGTCGGGGTTGACGTAGGCGAAGCTGCCGTAGGTACGCCCCAAGAAATCTCGGGTCTCCACTCTGGTGCTTGGGCCGCCCCAGTGAGCGAAGGAGTACTGTCCTGCTTCATCCTGGGCGTGGAACTGACCTCCGACGAAAGGTTTGCCCACTGAGGGCAGGGGAGGATCAGGAGCCAGCAGAGGTTCAGGGGCCGCAGCCACCACTACAGGAGCGGCAGCCGCAACAACAGCTTGCGCAGAATGCTGGACTGGAGTAGCCACCAATACAGGGGCGGGAGATGCAACTGCAGCTGGTGCGGCCACCTCGTCCTCCGTGGCAACAACAGCTACGTTTGCAGATTCTATTGGAGTGACCAACTCTAATTTAGCCGCTACAGTAGATGAGGCACCAGACTCTACTGGATAAGCCACCTCCACTCCTTGGTCTATATACTGAATTGGAGTAACAGTCTGGATCTTAATGGCAGCTTGTTCTGGAACGTAGATCTGGGTAGATGCAGACTGGACTGGAGTAAGAACCTGAACCGTTTTTACTTCTGTGGCAACATCTGTTGTGGCAATATCAGGTGTAACAGGAACGACTGAAGCAGCTCTGGTAGAAGCAATATCATGCGCGGAGGGTGAGGCTTTCAAGGTGACGTCAGGTTCAGAGATCGTAAAGACTAAATTCTCAGACTGAGCGACTTTGGGAGTGTCCGCGGGCAAGTCTGAAGCTGCTACTCTAAATCCCGTTGCTGGTGAAGCACTGTATTTCCTCACTTCGACGTCTCCGTCGGGGTTGACGTAGGCGAAGCTACCGTAGGTACGCCCCAGGAAATCTCGGGTCTCAACTCTAGTGCTGGAGCCGCCCCAGTGGCCGAACGAGTACTGTCCTGCTTCGTCCTGGGCGTGGAACTGACCTCCGACGTAGGGCTCGCCCACTGAGGGCAAGGGAGGATCAGGGGCCAGCAGGGGTTCAGGGGCTGCAGCGACGATTACAGGTGCGGGAGCCACAACAGCAACTGGTGCAGTTACTTCTACCCCTGAGGCAACATCAGTGGAGGAAGCATATTCTACTGGAGTTTTCACCTCTATATTTGTGGTAACAGGAGCTGGAGCAACATATGGGACCGGAGTAGCCAACCGGATCGTCTGGACTTCTGTGGTACGAGGAGCTAAATCAGTATATTGGACTGAAAGAGTCGGCTCAACAGAATGACTTTCTGTAGCAACAGAAGCTGCGAGACCATACTGAACTGGAAGAGTCGTCTTTGTCTTATGGAATACAGTGGCAACAGGGTCTGGAGCAGAGACCTTGATAGGAACAGCAACCTGGATAGTAGCAGCATCCTGGACGGGGTTTGCCTTCAAGGTGACGTCAGGTTCAGAGACAATAAAGGCTAAACTCTCAGACTGAGCCACTTTGGGGTGTCTACGGGCAAGTCTGAAGCTGCTACTCTAAATCCCGTTGCTGGCGAAGCACCGTATTTTCTCACTTCGACGTCTCCGTCGGGGTTGACGTAGGCGAAGCTGCCGTAGGTACGCCCCAGGAAATCTCGGGTCTCCACCCTGGTGCTTGGGCCGCCCCAGTGAGCGAAGGAGTACTGTCCAGCTTCATCCTGGGCGTGGAACTGACCTCCCACGAAAGGTTTGCCCACTGAAGGCAGGGGAGGATCAGGGGCGAGCAGAGGTTCAGGGGCCGCAGCCACCACTACAGGAGCGGGAGCCACAACAACAGCTGGCGCAGAATGCTGGACTGGAGTAGCCACCAATACAGGGGCGAGAGATGCAACTGCAGCTGGTGTGTCCACCTCGTCCTCCGTGGCAACAGCAGCTACGTTTGCAGATTCTACTGGAATGACCAACTCTAATTTAGCCGCTACAGTAGATGAGGCACCAGATTCTACTGGATAAGCCACCTCCACTCCTTGGTCTATATACTGAATTGGAGTAACAGTCTGGAGCTTAATGGCAGCTTCTTCTGGAACGTAGATCTGGGTAGACGCATACTGGACTGGAGTAACAACCTGAACCTGAACCTGAACTTCTGTGGCAACATCTGTTGTGGCAATATCAGGTGTAACAGGAGCGACTGAAGCAGCTCTGGTAGAAGCAATATCATGTGCGGAGGGTGAGGCTTTCAAGGTGACGTCAGGTTCAGAGATCGTAAAGACTAAATTCTCAGACTGAGCCACTTTGGGGGTGTCCACGGGCAAGTCTGAAGCTGCTACTCTAAATCCCGTGGCTGGTGAAGCACCGTATTTTCTCACTTCGACGTCTCCGTCGGGGTTGACGTAGGCGAAGCTACCGTAGGTACGCCCCAGGAAATCTCGGGTCTCCACCTTGTGCTGGGGCCGCCCCAGTGGCCGAAAGAGTACTGTCCAGCCTCATCCTGGGCGTGGAACTGACCTCCGACGAAGGGTTCGCCCACTGTGGGCAGAGGGGATCAGGGGCCAGCAGGGGTTCAGGGGCGGTAGCCACCACTACAGGAGCGGCAGCCACAACAGGATCTGCAACCTTCAAAACAGTAACGGGATCCTGAATTGCAGGCGTAACCTTGATGAGAGGGGAGTGGTTGGCAGGGGTTGTGAGGGCGTTGATCTGAGGGACGGAAGACTTAACAATCGTCACTACTGGTGGATCGCGTGACGGCGGGAAAGCGTAATCCGTTCGCGTTTCTCTCTTCGTGGGTCTAGCGGCACAACACACCACTGCTACCGCTAAAATCTGAAAGACGTGTTGTTTACATATAGTGGCTTAGAATTTTCTTCGGGCAGATAATGACATGTTCTCCTTTATCCCGGTGTTACATAACGGTGAACTGCATCTAAGGGCAGGAACAGAAACCGCGTCCAACTAAAAGTTAAACAAGTATATTTCTCAATACCATTCTAAATTCTTTGTTTACTTGGACCAGTCGAGATGCTAAAGAGCAAATATCTTAAAATATTTTAATACGCAACAGATAATTAATATACAAATTCAGTATAAACATTAGTGCACTGATAGATAATTTTCACTGAGAGTAGATGTGTGAAGCGGATTACAATACTGACCAGAGCTCTCATCCTGGTGGCGGCCAGTGGCGCTCCTGGAAGACTTGAGTAGGAGGTGAGGGTCGCCTTCTTATATATATCCTCCCATCACCCCCCCAACCCCCGTCACCCTGCCCTGACAAGATATTTACACTCCACCCCGCTCCTCTTCTCCTATAAGGAATGATCTCCTTCCTCCCTGGTCCATGAAGGGCTAAACTCTTTTGTCCTCCTCCTCCGGACTATTTTAAAGGCTTAATTCCGATAGTCCAAGTGATTGGGCGTCGTTCATTCATTCCGTACTTATATCCCAGCTCCTTGTCCTCATATTCTGGCTCCTTGTCCTCATATTCTAGCTCCTTGTCCTCATATCCCAACTCCTTGTCCTCATATTCTGGCTCCTTGTCCTCATATTCTAGCTCCTTGTCCTCATATCCCAGCTCCTTGTCCTCATATTCTAGCTCCTTGTCCTCATATTCTAGCTCCTTGTCCTCATATCCCAGCTCCTTGTCCTCATATCCCAGCTCCTTGTCCTCATATCCCAGCTCCTTGTCCTCATATTCTAGCTCCTTGTCCTCATATCCCAGCTCCTTGTCCTCATATTCTAGCTCCTTGTCCTCATATCCCAGCTCCTTGTCCTCATATTCTAGCTCCTTGTCCTCATATCCCAGCTCCTTGTCCTCATATTCTAGCTCCTTGTCCTCATATTCTGGCTCCTTGTCCTCATATCCCAGCACCTTGTCCTCATATCCCAGCTCCTTGTCCTCATATCCCAGCTCCTTGTCCTCATATCCCAGCTCCTTGTCCTCATATTCTAGCTCCTTGTCCTCATATCCCAGCTCCTTGTCCTCATATTCTGGCTCCTTGTCCTCATATCCCAGCTCCTTGTCCTCATATCCCAGCTCCTTGTCCTCATATTCTAGCTCCTTGTCCTCATATCCCAGCTCCTTGTCCTCATATCCCAGCTCCTTGTCCTCATATCCCAGCTCCTTGTCCTCATATCCCAGCTCCTTGTCCTCATATCCCAGCTCCTTGTCCTCATATTCTAGCTCCTTGTCCTCATATCCCAGCTCCTTGTCCTCATATTCTAGCTCCTTGTCCTCATATTCTGGCTCCTTGTCCTCATATCCCAGCGCCTTGTCCTCATATCCCTTGCAAGAGCTATATAGTCACACTGGCTTGGCAGTTTCTATTGACAATTTCCAACCCACCCCATCAAGGCTTAACTCCCTCGTCATTCCACCCCCATTACATTAATTTCATTTTACTCTCCCTATCCAATTTCCCTTAGGCACTTACCTCAATGCACCGAAAGTACCTACAGTTTATCCAGCAGAATAAAAAGTGTTATTTAGCTTGTTTATCGTCAATTTTGTGAACATGGTCAAGCCTGTCTAACGGTCGCTGGTGGTGGTAGGGTTGAATGATGGGCGGAACTAGCCCGTAAATAGGAGTGGAACAGGGATAATAACCAGGATCAGTTCGCAACTGGCCTTGGAACCCTAGATATACGACATCCCTCGACCGTATGGAGAAGAGCAAAAGGTCTTAAATCGCATCCCATGGCCACTGGACTCCAGTCTAGGCCCCCTCTGCGGCTCTTGTGTACAAGGGCAGAAGTTCTATACTCCCTTCACAGGCGAATTGGTGGTGAACAGATGATGCTCGAGGAAAAAATCCCTGGGTAAATACAGGTTCGGGAATAGGGTTGTTGGTTTATGGGAGCAAATTGGGATCGCGGGACTGTGTTAGGTAGAGGTTTAGACTCATATATGAATGAGTTGGGTTGGGGGTTGTTCAGTTTCCTGTACTCTTATGTCATTAGCGTGCGTGTGAGCACGCACACTAATGACATAATGACTAATGATACATACACTGATGTATCTAGGAGTGAGCACTCTCTGCCCCCTCCTCCCACACTCATCCACCCACCTGACCACCACTGCTGCGACATCTTCCAAAACTGGATACCTGAGGTTGAAGGACAAGCTGGTATACCTGTTGCTTTGATTTACTTGCTTAGTTTACCAGGTGTAGATTTGCTTGTTTAGTTTACAAGGTGTAGATTTACTTGCTAAGTTTACGAGGTGTAGATTTTACTTGCTTAGTTTACCAGGTGTAGATTTACTTGCTTAGTTTACCAGGTGTAGATTTACTTGCTTAGTTTACCAGGTGTAGATTTACTTGCTTAGTTTACCAGGTGTAGATTTACTTGCTTAGTTTACCAGGTGTAGATTTACTTGCTTAGTTTACCAGGTGTAGATTTACTTGCTTAGTTTACCAGGTGTAGATTTACTTGCTTAGTTTACCAGGTGTAGATTTACTTGCTTAGTTTACCAGGTGTAGATTTACTTGCTTAGTTTACCAGGTGTAGATTTATTTGCTTAGTTTACCAGGTGTATACGTAATAATCCTCACTTATAAGGTTAGGTTTGGTTTAATTAACCAGTTCTGCGTTACTGTGAAACACACAAGATTTGAGAATTGTTGTTGTTGTTTAAGATTAGCTACTTGGAACAAGTAGCTAATCTTAAACAACAAGTCCCAAGTAGCACGGGCTATGGTGATCCCGTCTGAGAGGTGTGTGTGTGTGGCGCTGAGTGAAACATCTCAAGGAGTCGTATTCACTATTTTCACCGCATCTTAACGTTGTGGTGCTGCTGTCGCGCCAAAGACACCACTTATAACGAAACGAAACTTATAACGGTTATAACGAAAGAGCGTCATGCATAAAGAATGTCACAATAGCCTGATGTATCTAGGAGAATATATTAAGGTTATACCATGGGATTGAGCCCACATCGGGCTCGGGTCCTAAATAGTATCATGGATTGATATAGCATAAAGCTACACATGGGTCTCTTCAAAAAGCGCAAGGGTGAAGGGAACTATCAGGAGGAAAACGATAAGCCATTAGGACTATATAGCCCTTGGATTGGATCAGGATAAGGATTTGGGATGGGACGGGGGGGGTGAAAGGAATGGTGCTTAACCACTTGTGGACGGTCGGGGATTGAACGCTGACCTGCATGAAGCGAGGCCGTCGCTCTACCGTCCAGCCCAAGTGGTTGGGCAAGAGTCAAATGACGATTCCCTGATCGATCGTCAACGATATCATCAACTTACAGTGTATATGAATATCATTCATCAGTGGGTTAACGTAACACATGATGAGTTAGCGATTTGAACCTTATATAAGAAAGCTTCGCGTCATTGACCAATAATATACACGGGAGAGGAGCAACGGAGGAAAGAAGATGTAAGAGAAGCTTGTGAAGTGAGTCGCTCCATCCCAGCCTCCCTCTCTTAGTCCTTTCCCATTTCCCTCGAATCACCCCCATAGAATCTCACCCTTTCCGGAATCTCACCCTTTCCCGCCGGGTGAGATTCCGGGACGACCACACCCAGCCAGGGACCCCGTGGGGGAAAAAATGATTCAGGGGAGTTTCCCTTCGGCGCGCCTGACGCCTCTGCGCCTAAAACCCATAAAAACTAGCGTGTTTGAGAGCTTCAGAGACGCCGAGTAACCCACGTCCCGGCGGTGACCGACTCCGTCCTGTGAACTGTGGACGAGTTAATGTCCAGGATACCTTAGATCAGGGGAAGAGTTCGGTGCTTCAGATGTGGAAGCAAGTGCGCCGACGGGCCGTCATGGTGGACACAGCGGCCACCTTACCGTGGTGCTGTGACATCAGAGGCCCAAGCCGTGGCCGCCACAACCCGTTTGACACCGCCGATGCAACAGTGACCTTGCAACTCCTCGCAACTCTCCTGCTGACGTCACACAGCAACACACATTTATACTCAGCTTGGTGCATAGTGAGAGAGACATCCACAGTTACAGTACCGCTCCTGTGCCAGGTAAGTCCACTAAACGGCTCACCATAGCCCGTGCTACTTGCCCCGCTCCTGTGCCAGGTAAGTCCACTAAACGGCTCACCGTAGCCCGTGCTACTTGCCCCGCTCCTGTGCCAGGTAAGTCCACTACGGGCTCACCGTAGCCCGTGCTACTTGCCCCGCTCCTGTGCCAGGTAAGTTTACTACGGGCTCACCATAGCCCGTGCTACTTGGAACTTTTTGCTCCTAATCGCTGAATCTAAAACAACAACAACAACACATTGAGACACAAACCCCATCCCCAGATCTCCAGAATCAGCTGTTGATATTGGTAATGGCTCCAAAGAGCCTCCACATACGGGTTCGCCATAGCCCGTGCTACTGGCAACTTTTTATTCCGTGTAGCTGAATCAAAAACAACACCAACACAGTAAGAATGTGTGTCCCCCACTGCCAGAACTTGCCTGTAGTGATGTTCAGCTGGTCTATACTACCACAACATCATGAACCACATTACTGGAATCAACCTTAATAATTAAAGTGTGAGAGATGATTAAAAGTGATGGAAAACGTTTATAAAGGCAAACGTTCCTCGGTATTGTAAACGTGGATGAAAGTGCAGGCGATGAGTCACAATAACGTGGCTAAAGTATGTTGACCAGACCACACACTAGAAGGTGAAGGGACGACGACGTTTCGGTCCGTCCTGGACCATTCTCAAGTCGATTGTGAGAATGGTCCATGACGGACCGAAACGTCGTCGTCCCTTCACCTTCTAGTGTGTGGTCTGGTCAACATGAATGAAAGTGATGTCACTCCAACTTTTACTACGCCACGTAGAGATATTTAATTCAGAATTGGCTGACAGCATTAAACTATTCTAATCCACCAGACTTACGCACAATGTTCTAACTCGTTTTCAACAATACTGTGGAGAGTAATGAGCATGTATAGAGTAGTTAGATAATCCAGAAAAAAGTAAAATTCCGTTGTTGGTTTGTTTATTTAACCCAAAGCCACGTCGACGGCGTTATAAACTCTAGGTGAAAATTATAATGTTAATGAAAACAAAAGAGAATCATTGTAATAATATGAACCAACCATAGGAAAATAAGGATTGAAACAGAAATTTCCTTAAGTACTTTCGTATTTAATAATACATCTTCAGAAGGATGGATTAACAAATCAGTAGTGGATATATATAGAAGTAGGTAAGTGAAGTGAGGTACAATAACATATATGAATGGGATTGGGTGGATATATATAGGAGCTGCATCGTATAGGCCAATAGACCCATACGTGGATATTAGTAACATAAGACAGTGGACATTAACAAGGTATTAGTGAGACAAATGTGCCTCAATAATCCTACTCAAATCGCCCTTTAACTGATCAATCAAAAATGAATTTAAATTATACCAACCACTGTTAATGTTCATATTAGATGATCTTGTAATTTGTATTAAATCAGATTCAATTATGTTCCTATTGAAGGTGCTTTTACAATTCGGTATTGAAGAAACCATCTCCCAATCCATTTGGTGAGAAATTTCTTACAAATGCAACAAAACATTAGACAATTGGCCATGTCTTACAGAGTATTTATGTTGCGAAATTCTAAATTTCGAATCTTTAGATGTTTGCCCTACACAGAACCTATTACAGTCTTTACAAAGTATTTTGTATATGACACAATTATCACTACGAGAACTGATTCCAACTAATAGTTTTCCAACAGTATTTACGAAATTGAACAATACATGTATTTCAAAACGTTTCAAGGCCTTGACAATATTTTCAAACCCATGAAAAATATGGTAAAAAAAAAATTCTTTAGGCCAATTTTCTCACTGCGATATAGCCCAACCACTTGGGCTAGACGGTAGAGCGACGGTCTTGCCTCATGCAGGTCGGCGTTCAATCCCCGACCGTCCAAGTGCTTGGGCACCATTCCTTCCCTCCGTCCCATCCCAAGTCCTTATCCTGACCCCTTCCCAGTGCTATATAGTCGTGATGGCTTGGCGCTTTCTCCGGATAATTCCCTTCCCTTCACTGCGATATATTATTATAATATGTACGACGCGCTGTGCTACGGCAAACTTCCAAAGAACTCAGTGGATAACAAAGCTTGAGACTAATATAATACATATTCTTAAGAAAATATTTGTAATTTGTAAATTAGTAGGAGTCGTAATATGAAGATGCAAATAAGTGCAATGAGCAAAAAATCGGCTCCAAAATAACGCTCATGAGTCAGATTTGCGATATTTCCAATATTTTGAAAACTGCAGGGGAGGGGGGGGGGGGGGAGGGGGGAGAAATATGACCCATCGCCGTTATCACTAACTAGCATACTTTCGGTATAAAAAGTGCGTTATTTTAAAAAAGAACATAAAATATATATATATATATATATATATATATATATATATATATATATATATATATATATTATATAATATATAAAAAGCCGCTATTTGGTGCCGAAATCTGACTCACTGAACATGTTTGGAGTTGGAAATTTCTACTTTTTATACCGAAAAAATGCCAATTATTGAAAGCGAAGATGGGTCAGATTTTGCCCAAACCCCTCTGCAGTTTTCAAAATATCCTAAACAACCCAAAATCGACACCTGGGCCATATTTTGAAGCCAAATTCTGGCTCTCTGCACGTATTCGCAGTTTGAAATTCCGAACTTTTTATACCGAAAATATGCCAATTACTGAAAGCGGCGATGGGTCACATTTTGCCCAAACCCCCCTACAGTTTTCAAAATATCCCAAACATCCCAAGTTCGACGCCTGGGCCATATTTTGAAGCCAAATTCTGGCTCTCTGCACGTATTCGCAGTTTGAAATTCTGAATTTTTATACAGAAAATATGCCAATTACTGAGAGCGGCGATGGGTCACATTTTGCCCAAACCCCCCTGCAGTTTTTAAAATATCTCAAACATCCCAAATTCGATGCCTGGGCCATATTTTGAAGTCAAATCTTGGCTCTCTGCACGTATTCGCAGTTTGAAATTCTGAATTTTTATACAGAAAATATGCCAATTACTGAGAGCGGCGATGGGTCACATTTTGCCCAAACACCCCTGCTGTTTTCAAAATATCCCAAATATCCCAAATTCGACACCTGGGCCATATTTTGGAGCCAAATTCTAGCTCTCTGCACGTATTCGCAGTTTGAAATTCCGACTCTTTATACCGAAAATATGCCAATTACTGAAAGCGGCGATGGGTCACATTTTGCCCAAACCCCCCCTGCAGTTTTCAAAATATCTGAAATGTCGGAAATTTAATTCCTGAGCGTGATTTTTCAGCCGAATTCTGACTCTCTACACCTATTTTCATTTTCAAATTATGACTTTTTATACCGAAAATGTGCCAATTACTGATTTAAAAAAAAAACTACCAACTAGCATGACGTCATCACATTGCAACGCCGCCTCCTCTCACCCCTCCCCAGGAAGGGGGAGCCCCAGACCATAATTTGAAAATTATTGATATATTGAAAACTGCAGGGGGGTTCGGGCAAAATATGACCCATCGCAGTTTTCAGTATTTGGCATATTTTCGGTATAAAAAGTCGTAATTTGAAAATGAAAACAGGTGCAGTGAGTCAGAATTTGGCTCAAAAATCACGCTCAGGAGTCAAGTTTTCAACATTTCACATATTTTGAAAACTGCAGGGGGGGGGGGGTTTTTGGCAAAATATGACCCATCGCTGTTTTCAGTAATTGGCATATTTTCAGTATAAAAAGTCGTAATTTGAAAATGAAAATAAGTGCAGAGAGTCAGAATTCGGCTCAAAAATCACGCTCAGGAGTCAAATTTCCGACATTTCAGATATTCTTAAAACTTTAGGGGTGTAACAACTGAAGCTGTTTTAAAATAAGTAATTGTATGGGAGGGCATATCGCCCTTGTACAAAAGTTAGAGACAAGTGGTAGTTGACCTGACCCGACGTCTCGGAGTATCTCCCCAGGGATTAGTAGTTTAGATCACAAAATGGCCGGCATCTTTATCTTAAGCAACGTATAATGAATTATTTTACAGAATTCAGTAATTTAGAGACATTCAAGACTTCATTCAAATGGTATTCAATAGTATTCCTGTTTAAAGTATCAAGAGTATTTTCAATTGTCGGAATACTGAGTAAGTCACCGTCAGTGACGTCACTAGCCAGGACTAGCCTTTGACGCGGAGCGATTTTGGCGACCCGGGGTCACGGGTCACCAAATAGCCATTTTGTAATTGGAAATAGCCTTTCCCTAAGATGGCTGTGCAATTACCTTCAGTTTAAAAGCATTCAACCATCTGGGTTGTTCAGTGTAACAGAGATTAGTTGTTCAACTTAAACCCTGCTAGTAAACTTAGTGAGCCTGGCGTAGGAATACCCCTAGCGCTGACCAACTGTGAGGAAGGCAGAGTGAGGGAGATTCAGTGTGGACCAGTCAACAACTGAGAGAGGTCCTCCATCTCCACCTCTCCCCACGATCAGCAATACATCTAGCTGGCTGCAGTAAAAGGTCGAGTCTGCTGGAGTTTTGTATAGGAAAATAGTCATATCATGCCTCTAGGGAGTGCTTTTATTCAGATTTTGTTGAGATTTTGATTAAATAAACCAATTAGTTGTAATTTGCATTTCATTATGTCCATGTATCATGCTCTCATTGTCCTCGTCACGTGGTCTCCACTAGTCTGAGTTTAGTTGGGCCGCAAGCCTAACAAAGCCTAAGAGTTCAGTTATCCCCTTGTTTGCTATAATTTCCACACTTAACGTAGATTCTTTTCTCCTATTCCAAATAACTGGGGTTGTTGTTGTTGTTGTTGTTATAGATTCAGCTACTCGGACCAAGTTCCAAGTAGCACGGGCTATGGTGAGCCCGTAACTTACCTGGCACAGGAGCGGGGCAAGAAGCACGGACTATGGTGAGCCCGTAACTTATCTGGCACAGGAGCGGGGCAAGTAGCACGGGCTATGGTGAGCCCGTAACTTACCTGGCACAGGAGCGGGGCAAGAAGCACGGGCTATGGTTAGCCTCGATAACTGGGGATCAAGCCCCAAGGTTTATTGAGTGCTTAATCGGTCCAGACCCCGGTTATTGCGCTTCGTGTTAATGGTCTGGTGGTGGCAGCAACAGGAGATTCTAGAGTTTGCTGGGAGTCTTGTACCACGTCGTGAGGCTGTAGAATCTTAGCCGGTCAAAACCGCTAAGACCACATGGCGTGAATTCGGCTTAGAGTAGCTGTGGGGTCCCTCAGTAGAAGAGAAGAAAATAGAATACGGGCAGGGGTGAAGGGGATTTAAGAGAAGATTAGAGACGATAATCCCCCCCCCCTTCCTTGTAACAGGGGGGGGGGTTGGGCTAAATATGACCCATCAATGTTTTCAGTAATTGGCACATTTTCGGCATAAAAAATCGTAATTTGAAAATTAAAATAGGTGCAGAGAGTCAGAAATCGGCTCAACAATCATGTTCAGGAGTCAAATTTCCGACATTTCACATATTTTGAAAATTGCAGGGGGGTTTGGGCAAAATATAACCCATCGGCGTTTTCAGTATTTGGCATATTTTCGGTATAAAAAGTCGTAATTTGAAAATGAAAATAGATGCAGAGATTCAGAATTCGGCTCATAAATCACTTTTCAATTTATCTGAAATATTGGAAATTTGACTCCTGAGCGTGATTTTTGAGCCGACTGTGACCCCCGAGCGCTGTTCACTCGGCCGCGAGGCCCTGCGCGTACATGCGTGCGTATAATGCCGTAATGGAGGGATGTGACTAGCGTCCTTATGGGCGAGGGCTGTAAGGCTCCATCTCCCTTAACAGTTCAGTACAGCATCTCTGTATCAACATCTCCTTCCAAGGTTGAGGAACGCTTGCTCCTGCAGTACTTTATATAAGAACTACGGGCTCACCATAGCCCGTGCTGCCTGGAACTTTTTATTTCAGGTAGTGAATCTTAAACAGCAACAACATGCGGTACTGATCATAGTTACCAGTACCAGGTACCTCAAGCACCTCAAGGTAACCTCAAGGTAAAGGGTACCACAACACATGGGGAAGCAGGGTAACTATCTGGTGTGCCTAGTAACCCTCCCTCTCTCTCACTCCCCCCTGATCCACTACCCACTATCACCACCCCACGCCGCCCCATCACCCTACCCAATACCCACATTACCAGCACCAAGGTCACCCCCACTACCCCCTCACCTTGGTGGCCTTGAGCTCCGGGGCCCACCTGGAGCGTGACCCTGGGGGAGGGAGGGTGGGTGGGGGGCAAGGTCGTCTTCAGTACAGCATGAACCTTACTTCTCAAGACCTAATATAGATCTTTAAGACTTTATAAATACCACGTCTCTGTTCGTCATCCTCCCTTCTGCATTGTCTTCCACCCACGTCACCCAACTGGCAATGTCATAAAATATATGGCATGGTATGTCCACTCACAAGATGAGTGACGCTGCCCAATAAACTCGCCCCTCGGGGCAAAATTTAAATTTAAATTTCCCCCCCCCCCACACCCAAGCCACCATCCACCATGCTCCACAATGTGAGGATACCATCTAGCCTCTAACCTCTCATCCCTTCCTACGATGCGAAAACGTTTTCGTCAAACACAAGCAGCATGCACCCGCGTCAAGTTTAACCACACAGTTACAACTTGGGGACTTTGGAGACTCGGCGCTGTGGAGAGGGGAAGACCTGCTGCATGGGTAACAGCTTTTCCCCCGTATCAACCTACCCTGGCGCATTGCGCCCTGGAGAGGCCACTCCAGACTGACAACCAAAGCGCAACTCCGTAGTCTCCTGAGACTGATGGATGCCTACTGCTACAACTCATCGACAACACTACAAAGGTTCCAAATGATGTTTGTAATGAATCAATAAGCACTACCAGGAGGTAGTGGGCCGGGGGGAGCCTAGGAGAAGTGGCTGAGGACCGCACCCCGCCCCGCCCCGCCCCGTAACGCAAGGCCACTATGAGGTTCACGAACGGGTAGAAAAAGTGGAATTATGCCATGCGTCAATCGTTGAGGGTGAGGAGTGTGTGTTCGGGGAGGATGGGGCCGCGTTGCTAGGGAAGATGACACACAATAGTAGACGGATGATGACCAACCCACACGACGGAAGGTAGAGAAACGACTTCGTTTCGCTCCGTCCTTGGACCATTATTATTTTTTTTTTTTTTTGGAGATATATACAAGAGTTGTTACATTGTTGTACAGCCAGTAGTACGCGTAGCGTTTCGGGCAGGTCCCTGGAATACGATCCCCGCCGCGAAGAATCGTTTTTTCATCCAAGTACACATTTTACTGTTGCGTTAAACAGAGGCTACAGTTAAGGAATTGCGCCCAGTAAATCCTCCCCGGCAAGGATACGAACCCATGAGATAGCGCTCGCGGAACGCCAGGCGAGTGTCTTAGCACTACACCACGGAGACTGATTATCAGGTCGTGCGTGCTCGTCTGTGGTAGAAAATAATGATGATAAAAAAAATTTACTCCTACCTTCTTGTAGAAACCAACTTCTTCTCTTACGTGCTCCTCACCTCACTATTTCCTTACCTTATTTATTGGCCCGTTCCTGTGAACAAAATTTTCACGGAAGACATCTCCCGTCCACGAGGCTAACCATAGCCCGTTGACCAGACCACACACTAGAAGTTGAAGGGACGACGACGTTTCGGTCCGTCCTGGACCATTCTCAAGTCGCTTGTCGCAACCATAGCCCGTGCTTCTTGCCCCGCTCCTGTACCAGGTAAGTTACGGGCACACCATAGCCTGTGCTTCTTGCCCCGCTCCTGTGCCAGGTAAGTTACGGGCTCACCATAGCCCGTGCTACTTGCCCCGCTCCTGTGCCAGGTAAGTTACGGGCTCACCATAGCCCGTGCTTCTTGCCCCGCTCCTGTACCAGGTAAGTTACGGGCTCACCATAGCCCGTGCTACTTGGAACTTGTTCCGAGTAGCTGAATCTATAACAACAACATCAACAAGATTTACTGAACAAAAAATTATACCACTTACGGGCTATTCATGCTCGTGCCACCTCTTGGGCGGCTTAATCTTTATCAATCAATCAACAAGATACGGGCTCACCATAGCCCGTGCTACATGAACATTTCCCTCTGAGTAGCTAAATTTAAAACAACAAGATTCAACAAGAGTTAC
Source organism: Procambarus virginalis (assembly GCA_020271785.1). Lineage (NCBI taxonomy): Eukaryota > Metazoa > Arthropoda > Malacostraca > Decapoda > Cambaridae > Procambarus > Procambarus virginalis. Next base: position 24,873,169 of record WNGS01164437.1, read on the forward strand.
GGGCTATTCATGCCCGTACCACCTCTTGGGTGGCTTAATATTCATCAATCATCAATCAATCCAGCAAGAGCAGCTGCATTAAAAGCAAAATCCACAGTGACTACAATGGTTAGAAAAGCAGTTGCAGAATGCGGCACACTAGTGAACACTCTACATCTGCCTCCGCCACCAAGATAATATTATTAAAACTAGACTAAAAATAGTGCCCTGGGGCCAGATTCACGAAAACACTTACGCAAACACTTACGAACCTGTACATCTTTTCTCAATCTTTGGCGGCTTTGTTTACACTTATTAAACAGTTAATGAGCTCCGAAGAAGCACCAGGAGGCTGTTTATAACAATAACAACAGTTGATTGGGAAGTTTTCATGCTTGTAAACTGTTTAATAAATGTAACCAAAGCTGTCAAAGATTGAGGAAAGATGTACACGTTCGTAAGTGCTTGCGTAACTGCTTCGTGAATCTGGCCCCTGGTAACCTACCCCCCCCCCCCCTTACAGTTAAAATAAAGGCGGGATATGTTAAGGTCACGTTTGCTAAGAAGGTTGAGCATTTAGGTTATGTACTGAGAAAGGGAAGAGTCAACAGCAACAAAGGATCATGTTGAGTATGTTGTGTATCAGAGTCAAGTCGACAAGACGGCGTCTGTGAAGAGTAGAGGCAGGAAAGATTATCTCAGAAAGACCAATCCATAGCATGATTAACCGTCCCTAACTTAGCAGAAGAGAGCATTGTCCATGTCTCAGTCCGTTCTCTCAGTTTGCCAGTTAGTAGACAATAAGACATATTACAGGAACAACCGTGGACATCTTCAAGAGGAAACTAGATTGTTTCCTTCAAGGAGTGCCGGACCAACCGGGCTGTGGTGGGTATGTGGGCCTGCGGGCCGCTCCAAGCAACAGCCTGGTGGACCAAACTGTCACAAGTCAAGTCTGGCCTCGGGCCGGGCTTGGGGAGTAGAAGAACTCCCAGAACCCCATCAAGCAGGTATCAACCAGGTAAGTGTCTTGACCTAACCTGGAACCGACAAGCCCAAGCATCCCAGCTACCTATTGAGATCGTTGCACAGAAAACGTTAATATTGCGGTGTTCTAGTTTGGATTAATACATCGTATTTTTAACGGATAGGTCGAGTCCATTTTCCCAGAAAATTTCTCACCTAAGTGTTCATAAACAGTAGAGACGGACACATAGTACAAAATGCCTATATTTACAATCCACCCAAAGTGCCTTGAGTTTAAGAGGGGTATAGAGGGAAGGTCTTGAGGAGTTGATAGCAGTACGCAGGACAAGCCGGGCTCCTCCGCCGCAGGGGAAGAGGTGTGTGTGTGTGTGTGTGTGATCATTTCGCAACAAAAAGTTGCTGTTTTTTTCGTTACCATGCAAAGTGAACAGGAGTGTTTTTATCTGGACCATAAAAGACCAGTAGAGTTATTGTTCGAAGCAGCACCGCCAAAGCTCTCAACATATCCATGCATCTCCAAGACTGTATCTCCAAGACTGAAGTTTGGTGACTGCAAGATAGAAATGGCTGCTAATGGGGGTCACCTGGTGGACTGAGCGTCCACCAGGTGACCCCCATTAGCGGCGAAGAGAAACGGGAAGGACGTGAAGAATGGTGGAAGATGGGCGTGAGGGAAGGCAGATGTTACTCCTGCAGGAGCGTCCCAGCGAGGGGTGTGGCCGGGGCAACGTGCTGTATATAAGAGCTCTCTTCCCTCCGTGTCGTCAGTGTCCGCCACGGTCCTCCTCCTCCCGCTCTCGCCCTCACTACACCCTCGCATCCCAACATGAAGCTCCTGGTGAGTGATCCACGCCTGTAGTCTCCCTCCCAGGCTCTCTGTCCGGTGATCCACGCCTGTAGTCTCCCTCCCAGGCTCTCTATCCGGTGATCCACGCCTGTAGTCTCCCTCCCAGGCTCTCTGTCCGGTGATCCACGCCTGTAGTCTCCCTCCCAGGCTCTCTGTCCGGTGATCCACGCCTGTAGTCTCCCTCCCAGGCTCTCTGTCCGGTGATCCACGCCTGTAGTCTCCCTCCCAGGCTCTCTGTCCGGTGATCCACGCCTGTAGTCCCCCTCCCAGGCTCTCTGTCCGGTGATCCACGCCTGTAGTCTCCCTCCCAGGCTCTCTGTCCGGTGATCCACGCCTGTAGTCCCCCTCCCAGGCTCTCTGTCCGGTGATCCACGCCTGTAGTCCCCCTCCCAGGCTCTCTGTCCGGTGATCTGCGCCTGTAGTCTCCCTCCCAGGCTCTCTGTCCGGTGATCCACGCCTGTAGTCCCCCTCCCAGGCTCTCTGTCCGGTGATCCACGCCTGTAGTCCTCCTCCCTGGCTCTCTGTCCGGTGATCCACGCCTGTAGTCCCCCTCCCTGGCTCTCTGTCCGGTGATCCACGCCTGTAGTCCCCCTCCCAGGCTCTCTGTCCGGTGATCCACGCCTGTAGTCTCCCTCCCAGGCTCTCTGTCCGGTGATCCACGCCTGTAGTCCCCCTCCCAGGCTCTCTGTCCGGTGATCCACGCCTGTAGTATCCCTCCCAGGCTCTCTGTCCGGTGATCCACGCCTGTAGTCCCCCTCCCAGGCTCTCTGTCCGGTGATCTGCGCCTGTAGTATCCCTCCCAGGCTCTCTGTCCGGTGATCCACGCCTGTAGTCCCCCTCCCAGGCTCTCTGTCCGGTGATCCACGCCTGTAGTATCCCTCCCAGGCTCTCTGTCCGGTGATCCACGCCTGTAGTCCCCCTCCCAGGCTCTCTGTCCGGTGATCTGCGCCTGTAGTCCCCCTCCCAGGCTCTCTGTCCGGTGATCTGCGCCTGTAGTCCCCCTCCCAGGCTCTCTGTCCGGTGATCCATGCCTGTAGTCTCCCTCCCAGGCTCTCTGTCCGGTGATCTGCGCCTGTAGTCTCTCTCCTAGGCTCTCTGTCCGGTGATCTGCGCCTGTAGTCCCCCTCCCAGGCTCTCTGTCCGGTGATCTGCGCCTGTAGTCCCCCTCCCAGGCTCTCTGTCCTCTGATCTGCGCCTGTAGTCCCCCTCCCAGGCTCTCTGTCCGGTGATCCACGCCTGTAGTCCCCCTCCCAGGCTCTCTGTCCGGTGATCTGCGCCTGTAGTCTCTCTCCTAGGCTCTCTGTCCGGTGATCTGCGCCTGTAGTCCCCCTCCCAGGCTCTCTGTCCGGTGATCTGCGCCCGTAGTCTCCCTCCCAGGCTCTCTGTCCTCTGATCTGCGCCTGTAGTCCCCCTCCCAGGCTCTCTGTCCGGTGATCCACGCCTGTAGTCCCCCTCCTAGGCTCTCTGTCCGGTGATCCACGCCTGTAGTCCCCCTCCTAGGCTCTCTGTCTGGTGATCTGCGCCTGTAGTCTCCCTCCCAGGCTCTCTGTCCGGTGATCCACGCCTGTAGTCCCCCTCCCAGGCTCTCTGTCCGGTGATTCACGCCTGTAGTCCCCCCTCCCAGGCTCTCTGTCCGGTGATCCACGCCTGTAGTCCCCCTCCCAGGCTCTCTGTCCGGTGATCTGCGCCCGTAGTCTCCCTCCCAGGCTCTCTGTCCCGAACACGGTCCAAGATTGGAGTAAACTTTCTGTATATATAAACACAAGGGGAATACCTCTTGTGTAAAGAGTGCTGTACACCGATCTGACTACATTTGACTGAGTTACGTGAACATACACAATCTATGGTGGTTGAAGAGGTTATTTCCTACACTGTATAATATCAAACAGCAAATTTCGAAAGTGCATTTATATTTTCAACAAAGAATTATTATTATAAGGCAAGGCAATTAAGGCAAACAGGGAGGACCTTCGACAAGCCGCCGACCTCCTGTCCTCGTCGAGGCTACTAGGGTTAGTGGCCCTCAGGTAAATCAAGTATAAACCAGAAACGACGATTGAATTACAAATAACACAGTTTCCCCGTTTCAAGGAGTTCAAGTTTTCTGTATTTTATTTTCATCACTAACTAGCTTATTTTCTTCGACTTCTTTTCTTGCTATATTAAGGGTTGTGGTTCTCTTTGTCGGGGACAGCAAGCCTGTTGGGGTTCTCAAGGTCCTCCCTTGACCAACGATATTGGCTCTAAGTATGTTAAATGCAATTTAATGCAATTTACTAATGAATTTGTCAAAACAAGACGCATAAAAGTTAGGGACTTAAATACAGTATTTGTCAATAAAATACTATTTAACATTGCTTTGGAATAACGTTGATATTGCAAAGTTCTTTACTTGATCAGCAAGAGTTCAGCAAGCTTCAGATTTCACTGAATTAATCTGGGCAGCTTCAGTGGGCTCCAGACTTGACTATTAATTTGGACTTCAGACGTGGGCTTCAAGGTGTATACATGTTCATGATCATGTTTATTAATTAAATATCTTTAACCCAGATGTTTGTTACGTTCCTTTTAGCTATAAGAATGTAGACAATACCATAAAAATGGTCTATAGATGTAACATACAATTCAGATCTGGTTTCTTAAAAACTTGGAATCCGGTTCGAGTTCTGCGATACCCTTAACACAATGATTAATCCATCTTACGTTGGGTACTTTACCAAGTGTTTAGAGAACGCATCTTATCCTCTTACGCGCCCTCGGCAGGGCAGAGATGAGTACCTCACCTGGAATCACGTGTCCAGCCGTGTTGGAAATAAGGTTGTTGTTGTTATAGATTCAGCTACTCGGAACAAGTTTCCAAGAAGCACGGGCTATGGTGAGCCCGTAACTTACCTGGCACAGGAGCTGGGCAAGAAGCACGGGCTATGGTGAGCCTCGTGGACAGGAGATGTCTTCCGTCTGGAAATAAGGGTTCCAGGGTTCCTTAATAGGTCCACGTGGATGAGTTGGTTGTCCTTCTTGACGTGGCCACGTATACGATGAAGTAATTGTCAATTGTTATTCCCGTATGGAGTTCCTAGTTCCCTGATGTTCCTTAATTGTTACATCAGCCAGGGTCCCCCGATATGTCTGTGTGTTGCTGGAGCGTTCCCTGTCACTGCTGCGTATGTCAGGATTCCCTAACACGCCTGTTGTATTGCAGATGTTACTGCTGGCGACGGCCTGCTACGGTGCACCACAGTTTGTGTTGCAAGCGTTGCCTTACTCTACCGTCGGTACCAGCCCAATCATCCTCCACGCCCTGTCCCAGAGCCCAGCCGTAACCCGAATTGGGAAACCAGGCATCACCTTCAGGGCTCCAACCCCTGTCCATACTTTGCACCCATCCACGTCGCCGCTCCAGTCCAGTATGCTGCACCCAGCGCCTGTTGCCACTCAAGTCCAGTCGTTCCAGGTAGCTGCACCAGTCCAGTATGCTGCACCAGCGCCTGTTGCCACTCAAGTCCAGTCGTTCCAGTGGCTGCACCTGTCCAGTATGCTGCACCACGCCTGTTGCCACTCAAGTCCAATCGTTCCAGGTGGCTGCACCAGTCCAGTATGCTGCCCCCACTCCTGCTGTGGCTCCCGCTCCTGTAGTGGTGGCTGCAGCCCCTGACCCCTGCTGGCCCCTGATCCTCCCCTGCCCTCAGTGGGCGAGCCCTTCGTCGGAGGTCAGTTCCACGNAGCGGGAGCCACAACAACAGCTGGCGCAGAATGCTGGACTGGAATAGCCCACCATCCAGGGACGGGAGATGCAACAGAATTGTGTGTCCACCTCGTCCTCCGTGGCAACAGCAGCTGGAGCAGAATGCTGGACTGGAGTAGCCACCAATACAGGGCGAGAGATGCAACTGCAGCTGGTGCTGCCACCTCGTCCTCCGTGGCAACAACAGCTACGTTTGCAGATTCTACTGGAGTGACCAACTCTAATTTAGCCGCTACAGTAATGAGGCACCAGACTCTACTGATAAGCCACCTCCACTCCTTGGTCTATATACTGAATTGGTGTAACAGTCTGGATCTTAATGGCAGCTTTTCTGGAACGTAGATCTGGGTAGATGCAGACTGGACTGGAGTAAGAACCTGAACCGTTTTTACTTCTGTGGCAACATCTGTTGTGGCAATATCAGGTGTAACAGGAACGACTGAAGCAGCTCTGGTAGAAGCAATATCATGCGCGGAGAGTGAGGCTTTCAAGGTGACGTCAGGTTCAGAGATCGTAAAGACTAAATTCTCAGACTGAGCGACTTTGGGAGTGTCCGCGGGCAAGTCTGAAGCTGCTACTCTAAATCCCGTTGCTGGTGAAGCACTGTATTTCCTTACTTCGACGTCTCCGTCGGGGTTGACGTAGGCGAAGCTACCGTAGGTACGCCCCAGGAAATCTCGGGTCTCCACCCTTGTGCTGGAGCCGCCCCAGTGGCCGAACGAGTACTGTCCTGCTTCGTCCTGGGCGTGGAATTGACCTCCGACGTAGGGCTCGCCCACTGAGGGCAGGGGAGGATCAGGGGCCAGCAGGGGTTCAGGGGCTGCAGCGACGATTACAGGTGCGGGAGCCACAACAGCAACTGGTGCAGTTACTTCTACCCCTGAGGCAACATCAGTGGAGGAAGCATATTCTACTGGAGTTTTTCACCTCTTCATTTGTGGTAACAGGAGCTGGAGCAACATATGTGACCGGAGTAGCCAACCGGATCGTCTGGACTTCTGTGGTACGAGGAGCTAAATCAGTATATTGAACTGAAGGAGTCGGCTCAACAGAATGACTTTCTGTAGCAACAGAAGCTGCGAGACCATACTGAACTGGAAGAGTCGTCTTTGTCTTATGGAATACAGTGGCAACAGGTCTGGAGCGGAGACTTTGATAGGAACAGCATCCTGGATAGTAGCAGCATCCTGGACGGGGTTTGCCTTCAAGGTGACGTCAGGTTCAGAGACAATAAAGGCTAAACTCTCAGACTGAGCCACTTTGGGGGTGTCCACGGGTAAGTCTGAAGCTGCTACTCTAAATCCCGTAGCTGGTGAAGCACCGTATTTCCTCACTTCGACGTCTCCGTCGGGGTTGACGTAGGCGAAGCTGCCGTAGGTACGCCCCAAGAAATCTCGGGTCTCCACCCTGGTGCTTGGGCCGCCCCAGTGAGCGAAGGAGTACTGTCCTGCTTCATCCTGGGCGTGGAACTGACCTCCGACGAAAGGTTTGCCCACTGAGGGCAGGGGAGGATCAGGAGCCAGCAGAGGTTCAGGGGCCGCAGCCACCACTACAGGAGCGGCAGCCGCAACAACAGCTTGCGCAGAATGCTGGACTGGAGTAGCCACCAATACAGGGGCGGGAGATGCAACTGCAGCTGGTGCGGCCACCTCGTCCTCCGTGGCAACAACAGCTACGTTTGCAGATTCTTTTGGAGTGACCAACTCTAATTTAGCCGCTACAGTAGATGAGGCACCAGACTCTACTGGATAAGCCACCTCCACTCCTTGGTCTATATACTGAATTGGAGTAACAGTCTGGATCTTAATGGCAGCTTCTTCTGGAACGTAGATCTGGGTAGATGCAGACTGGACTGGAGTAAGAACCTGAACCGTTTTTACTTCTGTGGCAACATCTGTTGTGGCAATATCAGGTGTAACAGGAACGACTGAAGCAGCTCTGGTAGAAGCAATATCATGCGCGGAGGGTGAGGCTTTCAAGGTGACGTCAGGTTCAGAGATCGTAAAGACTAAATTCTCAGACTGAGCGACTTTGGGAGTGTCCGCGGGCAAGTCTGAAGCTGCTACTCTAAATCCCGTTGCTGGTGAAGCACTGTATTTCCTCACTTCGACGTCTCCGTCGGGGTTGACGTAGGCGAAGCTACCGTAGGTACGCCCCAGGAAATCTCGGGTCTCAACTCTAGTGCTGGAGCCGCCCCAGTGGCCGAACGAGTACTGTCCTGCTTCGTCCTGGGCGTGGAACTGACCTCCGACGTAGGGCTCGCCCACTGAGGGCAGGGGAGGATCAGGGGCCAGCAGGGGTTCAGGGGCTGCAGCGACGATTACAGGTGCGGGAGCCACAACAGCAACTGGTGCAGTTACTTCTACCCCTGAGGCAACATCAGTGGAGGAAGCATATTCTACTGGAGTTTTCACCTCTATATTTGTGGTAACAGGAGCTGGAGCAACATATGGGACCGGAGTAGCCAACCGGATCGTCTGGACTTCTGTGGTACGAGCTAAATCAGTATATTGAACTGAAGGAGTCGGCTCAACAGAATGACTTTCTGTAGCAACAGAAGCTGCGAGACCATACTGAACTGGAAGAGTCGTCTTTGTCTTATGGAATACAGTGGCAACAGGGTCTGGAGCGGAGACCTTGATAGGAACAGCAACCTGGATAGTAGCAGCATCCTGGACGGGGTTTGCCTTCAAGGTGACGTCAGGTTCAGAGACAATAAAGGCTAAACTCTCAGACTGAGCCACTTTGGGGGTGTCTACGGGCAAGTCTGAAGCTGCTACTCTAAATCCCGTTGCTGGCGAAGCACCGTATTTTCTCACTTCGACGTCTCCGTCGGGGTTGACGTAGGCGAAGCTGCCGTAGGTACGCCCCAGGAAATCTCGGGTCTCCACCCTGGTGCTTGGGCCGCCCCAGTGAGCGAAGGAGTACTGTCCAGCTTCATCCTGGGCGTGGAACTGACCTCCCACGAAAGGTTTGCCCACTGAAGGCAGGGGAGGATCAGGGGCGAGCAGAGGTTCAGGGGCCGCAGCCACCACTACAGGAGCGGGAGCCACAACAACAGCTGGCGCAGAATGCTGGACTGGAGTAGCCACCAATACAGGGGCGGGAGATGCAACAGGATCTGCAACCTTCAAAACAGTAACGGGATCCTGAATTGCAGGCGTAACCTTGATGAGAGGGGAGTGGTTGGCAGGGGTTGTGAGGGCGTTGATCTGAGGGACGGAAGACTTAACAATCGTCACTACTGGTGGATCGCGTGACGGCGGGAAAGCGTAATCCGTTCGCGTTTCTCTCTTCGTGGGTCTAGCGGCACAACACACCACTGCTACCGCTAAAATCTGAAAGACGTGTTGTTTACATATAGTGGCTTAGAATTTTCTTCGGGCAGATAATGACATGTTCTCCTTTTTCCCGGTGTTACATAACGGTGAACTGCATCTAAGGGCAGGAACAGAAACCGCGTCCAACTAAAAGTTAAACAAGTATATTTCTCAATACCATTCTAAATTCTTTGTTTACTTGGACCAGTCGAGATGCTAAAGAGCAAATATCTTAAAATATTTTAATACGCAACAGATAATTAATATACAAATTCAGTATAAACATTAGTGCACTGATAGATAATTTTCACTGAGAGTAGATGTGTGAAGCGGATTACAATACTGACCAGAGCTCTCATCCTGGTGGCGGCCAGTGGCGCTCCTTGGAAGACTTGAGTAGGAGGTGAGGGTCGCCTTCTTATATATATCCTCCCATCACCCCCCCAACCCCCGTCACCCTGCCCTGACAAGATATTTACACTCCACCCCGCTCCTCTTCTCCTATAAGGAATGATCTCCTTCCTCCCTGGTCCATGAAGGGCTAAACTCTTTTGTCCTCCTCCTCCGGACTATTTTAAAGGCTTAATTCCGATAGTCCAAGTGATTGGGCGTCGTTCATTCATTCCGTACTTATATCCCAGCTCCTTGTCCTCATATTCTGGCTCCTTGTCCTCATATTCTAGCTCCTTGTCCTCATATCCCAACTCCTTGTCCTCATATTCTGGCTCCTTGTCCTCATATTCTAGCTCCTTGTCCTCATATCCCAGCTCCTTGTCCTCATATTCTAGCTCCTTGTCCTCATATTCTAGCTCCTTGTCCTCATATCCCAGCTCCTTGTCCTCATATCCCAGCTCCTTGTCCTCATATCCCAGCTCCTTGTCCTCATATTCTAGCTCCTTGTCCTCATATCCCAGCTCCTTGTCCTCATATTCTAGCTCCTTGTCCTCATATCCCAGCTCCTTGTCCTCATATTCTAGCTCCTTGTCCTCATATCCCAGCTCCTTGTCCTCATATTCTAGCTCCTTGTCCTCATATTCTGGCTCCTTGTCCTCATATCCCAGCACCTTGTCCTCATATCCCAGCTCCTTGTCCTCATATCCCAGCTCCTTGTCCTCATATCCCAGCTCCTTGTCCTCATATTCTAGCTCCTTGTCCTCATATCCCAGCTCCTTGTCCTCATATTCTGGCTCCTTGTCCTCATATCCCAGCTCCTTGTCCTCATATCCCAGCTCCTTGTCCTCATATTCTAGCTCCTTGTCCTCATATCCCAGCTCCTTGTCCTCATATCCCAGCTCCTTGTCCTCATATCCCAGCTCCTTGTCCTCATATCCCAGCTCCTTGTCCTCATATCCCAGCTCCTTGTCCTCATATTCTAGCTCCTTGTCCTCATATCCCAGCTCCTTGTCCTCATATTCTAGCTCCTTGTCCTCATATTCTGGCTCCTTGTCCTCATATCCCAGCGCCTTGTCCTCATATCCCTTGCAAGAGCTATATAGTCACACTGGCTTGGCAGTTTCTATTGACAATTTCCAACCCACCCCATCAAGGCTTAACTCCCTCGTCATTCCACCCCCATTACATTAATTTCATTTTACTCTCCCTATCCAATTTCCCTTAGGCACTTACCTCAATGCACCGAAAGTACCTACAGTTTATCCAGCAGAATAAAAAGTGTTATTTAGCTTGTTTATCGTCAATTTTGTGAACATGGTCAAGCCTGTCTAACGGTCGCTGGTGGTGGTAGGGTTGAATGATGGGCGGAACTAGCCCGTAAATAGGAGTGGAACAGGGATAATAACCAGGATCAGTTCGCAACTGGCCTTGGAACCCTAGATATACGACATCCCTCGACCGTATGGAGAAGAGCAAAAGGTCTTAAATCGCATCCCATGGCCACTGGACTCCAGTCTAGGCCCCTCTGCGGCTCTTGTGTACAAGGGCAGAAGTTCTATACTCCCTTCACAGGCGAATTGGTGGTGAACAGATGATGCTCGAGGAAAAAATCCCTGGGTAAATACAGGTTCGGGAATAGGGTTGTTGGTTTATGGGAGCAAATTGGGATCGCGGGACTGTGTTAGGTAGAGGTTTAGACTCATATATGAATGAGTTGGGTTGGGGGTTGTTCAGTTTCCTGTACTCTTATGTCATTAGCGTGCGTGTGAGCACGCACACTAATGACATAATGACTAATGATACATACACTGATGTATCTAGGAGTGAGCACTCTCTGCCCCCTCCTCCCACACTCATCCACCCACCTGACCACCACTGCTGCGACATCTTCCAAAACTGGATACCTGAGGTTGAAGGACAAGCTGGTATACCTGTTGCTTTGATTTACTTGCTTAGTTTACCAGGTGTAGATTTGCTTGTTTAGTTTACAAGGTGTAGATTTACTTGCTAAGTTTACGAGGTGTAGATTTTACTTGCTTAGTTTACCAGGTGTAGATTTACTTGCTTAGTTTACCAGGTGTAGATTTACTTGCTTAGTTTACCAGGTGTAGATTTACTTGCTTAGTTTACCAGGTGTAGATTTACTTGCTTAGTTTACCAGGTGTAGATTTACTTGCTTAGTTTACCAGGTGTAGATTTACTTGCTTAGTTTACCAGGTGTAGATTTACTTGCTTAGTTTACCAGGTGTAGATTTACTTGCTTAGTTTACCAGTGTAGATTTACTTGCTTAGTTTACCAGGTGTAGATTTATTTGCTTAGTTTACCAGGTGTATACGTAATAATCCTCACTTATAAGGTTAGGTTTGGTTTAATTAACCAGTTCTGCGTTACTGTGAAACACACAAGATTTGAGAATTGTTGTTGTTGTTTAAGATTAGCTACTTGGAACAAGTAGCTAATCTTAAACAACAAGTCCCAAGTAGCACGGCTATGGTGATCCCGTCTGAGAGGTGTGTGTGTGTGGCGCTGAGTGAAACATCTCAAGGAGTCGTATTCACTATTTTCACCGCATCTTAACGTTGTGGTGCTGCTGTCGCGCCAAAGACACCACTTATAACGAAACGAAACTTATAACGGTTATAACGAAAGAGCGTCATGCATAAAGAATGTCACAATAGCCTGATGTATCTAGGAGAATATATTAAGGTTATACCATGGGATTGAGCCCACATCGGGCTCGGGTCCTAAATAGTATCATGGATTGATATAGCATAAAGCTACACATGGGTCTCTTCAAAAGCGCAAGGGTGAAGGGAACTATCAGGAGGAAAACGATAAGCCATTAGGACTATATAGCCCTTGGATTGGATCAGGATAAGGATTTGGGATGGGACGGGGGGGTGAAAGGAATGGTGCTTAACCCACTTGTGGACGGTCGGGGATTGAACGCTGACCTGCATGAAGCGAGNAACCGGAAGGCTATGTAGCACCATCAGGTGAAAGAAACTCTGCCCATTTGTTTCTGCCTCGGCCGGGAATCGAACCCGGTCCTGAAGACTATGACCCCCGAGCGCTGTTCACTCAGCCGCGAGGCACCTTGCATGTGTGTTTAACCAAATAACACAAACAGCTATACAACAGACCCTCATTAAAACAGCTAGGTAAACAAACCACACAATGCAAATGACCACCACGCAAGCCCTCTGAGCGCGAATTACGAGTCCATCACTCTAACAAGCGGGCTCACGTGATGGCCAGCCAAGTGGAGTAAGCCCTGCCACTATCTATTGCGACGTAAACATTCTCTAGAATATATTCTTGTTCAGTTTCCCCCTTACATTAAGACTGCTCTCTTCTTCTTCATGCAGGGGTAACTATGGTATTATCCGAAGCCCCGCCAGCCTCCTGTAGTCACTTATACTGTAGCCACTCCTTCTGTAGCCTCCCTTCCCCTAGCCACTCCTGTAGCCTTCCATTTTGTATCCTCCCCTTCTGTAGTCTTCCCTTTTGTAGTCTTTCCTTCAATAGCCTGTCTTCAGTAGCTTTCCATTCTGTTCCCACTCTTGTACCCAGTTTGTCGCCTTCTCCCTCTTTGCTACTTCTCTGGGAGACATCTGTGTCATATTGTGCCCCCAGCAGACACCTGTGTTATATTGTGCCACCCAGCAGACACCTGTGTTATATTGTGCCACCCAGCAGACACCTGTGTTATATTGTGCCCCCAAGCAGACACCTGTGTTATATTGTGCCACCCAGCAGACACCTGTGTTATATTATGCCCCCCAGCAGATATCTGTTATATTGTGCCACCCAGCAGACACCTGTGTTATATTGTGCCCCCAGCAGACACCTGTGTTATCCTGTGCCACCCAGCAGACATCTGTGTTATCCTGTGCCACCCAGCAGACATCTGTGTTATCCTGTGCCACCCAGCAGACACCTGTGTTATCCTGTGCCACCCAGCAGACACCTGTGTTATATTGTGCCACCCAGCAGACACCTGTGTTATCCTGTACCACCCAGCAGACAACTGTGTTATATTGTGCCACCCAGCAGACACCTATGTTATCCTGTTCCACCCAGCAGACATCTGTGTTATCCTGTGCCACCCAGCAGACATCTGTGTTATCCTGTGCCACCCTGCAGACACCTGTTATATTATACCACCCAGCAGGCATCTGTTATATTGTGCCACCCAGCAGACATCTGTGTTATATTGTGTCCCCAAGCAGACACCTGTGTTATATTGTGCCACCTAGCAGACATCTGTGTTATATTGTGCAACCCAGCAGACATCTTTGTTATCCTGTGCCACCCAGCAGACACCTGTGTTATATTGTACCACCCAGCAGACACCTGTGTTATCTTGTGCCACCCAGCAGACATCTGTGTTATCCTGTGTCACCCAGCAGACACCTGTGTTATATCCTGTGCCACCCAGCAGACACCTGTGTTATCCTGTGCCAACCAGCAGACACCTGTGTTATCCTGTGCCACCTAGCAGACATCTGTTTTATCCTCTGCCACCCAGCAGACACCTGTGTTATATCCTGTGCCACCCAGCAGACACCTGTGTTATATCCTGTGCCACCCAGCAGACACCTGTGTTCTCCTGTGCCACCCAGCAGACATCTGTGTTATATCCTGTGCCACCGAGCAGACATCTGTGTTATCCTGTGCCACCTAGCAGACACCTGTGTTATCCTGTGCCACACAGCAGACACCTGTGTTATCCTGTGCCACCCAGCAGACACCTGTGTTATCCTGTGCCACCCAGCAGACACTTGCGTTACCCATCAGACCCACAACATCAACAAGTGTCACCCAGCAGACCACAGCACCAACATGTGTCACCCAGCAGACCACAGCACCAACAAGTGTCACCCAGCAGACCACAGCACCAACAAGTGTCACCCAGCAGACCCACAACATCAACATGTGTCACCTAGCAGACCACAGCACCAACATGTGTCACCCAGCAGACCACAGCACCAACAAGTGTCACCCAGCAGACCACAGCACCAACAAGTGTCACCCAGCAGACCACAGCACCAACAAGTGTCACCCAGCAGACCACAGCACCAACAAGTGTCACCCAGCATTAAATATCTAGTTTCCCAACATGACACAACTCTCCATATGTTTCGCGATAAAGAATTAAATATAAATACTTCACCTAAGTTATCAATATATAAACAAAATCATTTGAAAATATTTATGATAATATTTCGAAACGTTGTTTGCAAATCAATTTATGTATTTAATGAAAATGTAAGTGCATTTTTTCCAGCAATGTTAATTATTGTATATGATGAGTGGTCAATGGACGTAGTGTTACATTGGCCTTACGAAACATAGATAAGGATATATAAACATATATAAACCCCAGAGTTCACTTACCCCACAGAGCGTTATTACAGAAAGTCGACACGGGCAAAGAGAAAACTTCAGTCGGGAAGCACCGCGCGTCACACCCCTTCAAGCGTCGAAGACTGACTGACTCGCTTCTCTCCCATGCCGCCCACAGCCCTCTTCCTCGCCCCGCCCACCGCCGGCGCTGCCACATACCACAAACCTGTTGAATTTACCCCTCCCGTAATGGCAACAATTTTGTTTTTTTTATACATTTTGGCGTTTTCTTTATTAAATTTTGATCAGTTTACCTTCTAGAGCATGAATTGACACAGTTAATGCTGTAATGCGGGTATTTGGTATTCTATTTGCGGGTGTGTATGTGGGTGATTGGTATGCGGTATGGCTCACGCTGTGACAATACTGGCTGATCAATCGCCGTGGAATAGTGAATAAATTCGAAATGGATTACACTTTCAGTGGATCGAACACTAGGAAATATAGTTTCAGTGGATCGAACACTAGGAAATATAGTTTCAGTGGATCGAACACTAGGAAATATAGTTTCAGCGGATCGAACATTAGGAAATATAGTTTCAGTGGATCGAACACTAGGAAATATAGTTTCAGCGGATCGAACATTAGGAAATATAGTTTCAGTGGATCGAACACTAGGAAATATAGTTTCAGTGGATCGAACACTAGGAAATATAGTTTCAGTGGATCGAACACTAGGAAATATAGTTTCAGTGGATCGAACACTAGGAAATATAGTTTCAGTAGACCGAATACTGATTATTGGGAAGTCTAGCATGAGTGTGGAGTCTCACGATAATTTAAACAATCTTTTAAATCTAATTTTTATCTCTGTTCTAGTGTCATATTATCACTAAGTTGCTGCTAGTGTCACACTCAGTTGCTGCTAGTGTCACGTTATCACTAAGTTGCTGCTAGTGTCACACTCACTAAGTTGCTGCTAGTGTCATACTGTCACTAAGTTCCTGCTAGTGTCACGTTATCACTAAGTTGCTGCTAGTGTCACGTTATCACTAAGCTGCTGCTAGTGTCACACTCACTAAGTTGCTGCTAGTGTCACGTTATCACTAAGTTGCTGCTAGTGTCATACTGTCACTAAGTTGCTGCTAGTGTCACACTCACTAAGTTGCTGCTAGTGTCACACTGTCACTAAGTTGCTGCTAGTGTCACACTCACTAAGTTGCTGCTAGTGTCACGTTATCACTAAGTTGCTGCTAGTGTCATACTGTCACTAAGTTGCTGCTAGTGTCACACTCACTAAGTTGCCGCTAGTGTCACACACTCACTAAGTTGCTGCTAGTGTCACACACTCACTAAGTTGCTGCTAGTGTCACACTGTCACTAAGTTGCTGCTAGTGTCACACACTCACTAAGTTGCTGCTAGTGTCACACACTCACTAAGTTGCCGCTAGTGTCACACACTCACTAAGTTGCTGCTAGTGTCACACTGTCACTAAGTTGCTGCTAGTGCCACACACTCACTAAGTTGCTGCTAGTGTCACACTGTCACTAAGTTGCTGCTAGTGTCACACACTCACTAAGTTGCTGCTAGTGTCACACACTCACTAAGTTGCTGCTAGTGTCACACACTCACTAAGTTGCTGCTAATGTCACACTCACTAAGTTACTGCTAGTGTCACACTGTCACTAAGTTGCTGCTAGTGTCACACTGTCACTAAGTTGCTGCTAGTGTCACACTCACTAAGTTACTGCTAGTGTCACACACTCACTAAGTTGCTGCTAGAGTCACACACTCACTAAGTTGCTGCTAGTGTCACACTCACTAAGTTACTGCTAGTGTCACACTGTCACTAAGTTGCTGCTAGTGTCACACACTCACTAAGTTGCTGCTAGTGTCACACTCACTAAGTTACTGCTAGTGTCACACTGTCACTAAGTTGCTGCTAGTGTCACACTCACTAAGTTACTGCTAGTGTCACACACTCACTAAGTTGCTGCTAGTGTCACACACTCACTAAGTTGCTGCTAGTGTCACACTGTCACTAAGTTACTGCTAGTGTCACACTCACTAAGTTACTGCTAGTGTCACACACTCACTAAGTTACTGCTAGTGTCACACACTCACTAAGTTACTGCTAGTGTCACACTGTCGCTAAGTTGCTGCTAGTGTCACACACTCACTAAGTTGCTGCTAGTGTCACACTGTCGCTAAGTTGCTGCTAGTGTCACACTGTCACTAAGTTGCTGCTAGTGTCACACTGTCACTAAGTTACTGCTAGTGTCACACACTCACTAAGTTGCTGCTAGTGTCACACTCACTAAGTTGCTGCTAGTGTCACACTGTCACTAAGTTGCTGCTAGTGTCACACTGTCACTAAGTTGCTGCTAGCGTCACACTGTCACTAAGTTACTGCTAGTGTCACACACTCACTAAGTTGCTGCTAGTGTCACACTCACTAAGTTGCTGCTAGTGTCACACACTCACTAAGTTACTGCTAGTGTCACACTGTCGCTAAGTTGCTGCTAGTGTCACACTGTCACTAAGTTGCTGCTAGTGTCACACACTCACTAAGTTGCTGCTAGTGTCACACTGTCACTAAGTTGCTGCTAGTGTCACACTGTCACTAAGTTGCTGCTAGTGTCACACACTCACTAAGTTGCTGCTAGTGTCACACACTCACTAAGTTGCTGCTAGTGTCACACACTCACTAAGTTGCTGCTAGTGTCACACACTCACTAAGTTACTGCTAGTGTCACACACTCACTAAGTTGCTGCTAGTGTCACACACTCACTAAGTTGCTGCTAGTGTCACACACTCACTAAGTTGCTGCTAGTGTCACACACTCACTAAGTTGCTGCTAGTGTCACACACTCACTAAGTTACTGCTAGTGTCACACGCTCACTAAGTTGCTGCTAGTGTCACACACTCACTAAGTTGCTGCCAGTGTCACACACTCACTAAGTTGCTGCTAGTGTCACACACTCACTAAGTTGCTGCTAGTGTCACACACTCACTAAGTTACTGCTAGTGTCACACACTCACTAAGTTGCTGCTAGTGTCACACACTCACTAAGTTACTGCTAGTGTCACACACTCACTAAGTTGCTGCTAGTGTCACACACTCACTAAGTTACTGCTAGTGTCACACACTCACTAAGTTGCTGCTAGTGTCACACACTCACTAAGTTGCTGCTAGTGTCACACTGTCACTAAGTTGCTGCTAGTGTCACACACTCACTAAGTTACTGCTAGTGTCACACACTCACTAAGTTGCTGCTAGTGTCACACACTCACTAAGTTACTGCTAGTGTCACACACTCACTAAGTTGCTGCTAGTGTCACACACTCACTAAGTTGCTGCTAGTGTCGCACTCTAAGCTGCTATATAGTCAATTTAATTCCCGTTTGTAAACAGCCACAAAAACCTGTATTTAAGCTGAACAAGGTTCCCCTAAGTTTACTACAGACCATCCCCAGGATGCAACCCACAACAGTTGTTTACCTCCCGGGGAATGCTATTACTGTTGGGTGAACAGGGTATCAAGTGAAAGAAAACGTGGCCAACCATTTCTACCCCGAATGGTGATTTCGATTGTGAGTCAAGAACGTAGACCACTGTACTATACAGCTATAAATGTGCAAGTAGTTACCTGAGGATGACCATATCTCTAATGTCCTCGACAGGGACAGGAATCCGGCGGCTTGTCGTAAGTCCCCTAGGGGAATTTTTCCAATTTGAACTCTGAGTAATGGCCTACCTTACCTTACCTTGAGGATACCTTGAGGTGCTTCCGGGCTTATCGTCCCCGCGGCCCGGTCATCGACCAGGCCTCCTGGTTGCTGGACTGATCAACCTATATACAAGAACAAGACTAATTGGCTGCCAAGGTCATTAGTTTTCTCAATTGAGGTCACGTAAAGCAGTCAACACACTCGGAGTTCCCACGTACCATGTCATTACAGATGCTGATGGTTTGATAGGACGGAATATTAGTAAACAAAGATTTGCCGTGGTATATATTGTGGCAATTCGACGGGAGGCGCCAGGGAGGGTGTCAGGAATAGCCGTCTCGGTAAGGCTGGGACCTTTACGTGCCTCTATAGACGTAATAAATATTTGTATGTATTAACATATTCGAATTATAAATATAATAATATTTATCAACTTTAAATTAGAGGGACAAACAATATACAAATGTTTACCATAAAACATAACACAATACTAGTTTTTTATGAATATCTTTCACAGAAAACGAATTTAATTTTTTTTCGTAGATGATAAACTTAAAAGAAATTCGGAAATTAAATCTCATAATAATAATTTACCGGAATTTACCTGAGGACCACTGTCTCACGAGTGGCCTCTACAAGGACAGGAAGCCGGCGGATTCAAAATATACATTAGAAATATACATGGTACTGCTGGTGCATCAGGTCGTATCCTGGGATTCGTCAGTACTTGGCCTGACTACGGGCTCACCATAGCCCGTGCTACTTGGAACTTTTTTGTTCCAGGTAGCGAATCTTAAACAACAACAACATACTTGGCCTGGGGAGGCCTCGATGCAAGCCTAAAAAATATAGAATGTATTCACCGAGTTGTGCTTGCAGGGGTTTGAGCTCTGCTCTTTCGGCCCGAAAGAACTGTCAATCAATAAAAAAAAAATCACACACACACAGCTGTCTAACTCTCAGGTACCTATTTACTGCTAGGTAACAGGGGCATTAGGATGAAAGAAACTCAGCCCATTTGTTTTCCGCCATCGCCGGGGATCGAACCCTGACCCTAAGATTACGAGTCCCAAGCGCTGTCCACTCAGCCATAGGCCTCCTCCTCTCTCCCCTACATGTCTCACACCACACGCCCTCCGAATTGCTGCCACAATCCACACCAACTATAGGTGTATTTACGGTGAGGTGGTGGCTGACAGGCACGACCACCATGGCCTACTCTGCCAAACCACAGGGGGATGGCACTCGAGGCACAGTGAAGTTAACATCATCAAGAGGAGCCTCACCACAGCTGGATGCCTAGCTGAGAGAGAGCCCCGTTACCTAACGCCCCGTAACTCTCCTGCTCATATTAGTCGCCCAGATGGTATCACAGTGAACCCCTGGAAGAATGACAAGCAGTTGGTGTGGGACTACACGCGTGTATCAACCCTGGCTAACACCAACATTCACTTCAGCGTTACAGCTTATCATAATGTGCAACTTATGATAATCAGCTTTGTACCTTATATGTAACTCCTTTTTCGTAATAAAGTTTAATATTTTATGTTTAAAGGTCACAAGATATACATTGGTTGATACAAAGAGTGCTTAAAGGTTATGGACCTCTTGAAGCTCCTCCGCTTCGAGACAGGAACCGAGGATGCAGCAGGGGTTTCCCCTCTGGATCGTATATAAGCCTACACTAGAAAGTTAATTTTATAATCTATTAAAAAATAGGTAGGCATGTCTATTAGGTAGACATTATAACATTAAAAAGACCTATTAATTCATCTGTGGTTCCGGATTGCGTCAAAGATTAGAGGAAAATATATAATGCTCAGTTACATAATGATTTATTTGATTCTCGATTGTTACTTATAAATTAAACAATAACAATAACAATAATAATAATTATAATAATTTTATTCACAAGAAGGTACAATGGTTGGTGATATTACATAAGACTTGTATTTTTACATTTTTGCAATGCCACTAACACGCATAGCGTTTCGGGCAGATAAATAACGCCTTCATATTTACAGGAGCGCCTTTTAAGTTACATTAGTTAAACAGTGGAAATAGACGCAGACTGGACTGGAGTAAGAACCTGAACCGTTTTACTTCTGTGGCAACATCTGTTGTGGCAATATCAGGTGTAACAAGAGCGACTGAAGCAGCTCTGGTAGAAGCAATATCATGGGCGGAGGTTGAGGCCTTCAAGTTGACGCCAGGTTCAGAGATCGCAAAGACTAAATCCTCAGACTGGGCCACTTTAGGGGTGTCCACGGGCAAGTCTGAAGCTGCTACTCTAAATCCCGTTGCTGGTGAAGCACCGTATTTCCTCACTTCGACGTCTCCGTCGGGATTGACGTAGGCGAAGCTGCCGGATGTGCGTCCCAAGGAGTCCCGGGTCTCCACCCTGGTGTTGGGGCCGCCCCAGTGAGCGAAGGAGTACTGTCCTGCTTCATCCTGGCGTGGAACTGACCTCCCACGAAAGGTTTGCCCACTGAAGGCAGGGGAGGATCAGGAGCCAGCAGAGGTTCAGGGGCTGCAGCCACCACTACAGGAGCGGGAGCCACAACAACAGCTGGCGCAGAATGCTGGACTGGAATAGCCACCAATCCAGGGACGGGAGATGCAACAGAAATTGGTGTGTCCACCTCGTCCTCCGTGGCAACAGCAGCTGAGCAGAATGCTGGACTGGAGTAGCCACCAATACAGGGCGAGAGATGCAACTGCAGCTGGTGCGGCCACCTCGTCCTCCGTGGCAACAACAGCTACGTTTGCAGATTCTACTGGAGTGACCAACTCTAATTTAGCCGCTACAGTAGATGAGGCACCA
>WNGS01164437.1:24919119-24933418 GCA_020271785.1 Procambarus virginalis
CTATCTTAAGGTTATCTTGAGGTTATCTTGAGATGATTTCGGGGCTTGTTAGTGTCCCCCGCGCCCGGTCCTCAACCAGGCCTCTACCCCCAGGAAGCAGCCCGTGACAGCTGACTAACACCCAGTACCTATTTACTGCTAGGTAACAGTACATAGGATGAAAGAAACTCTGCCCATTGTTTCTCCCCGGCGTCTGGGATCGAACCTGGAACCACAGGATCACAAGTCCAGCGTGCTGTCCGCTCGCCGACCGGCGATAAAGCAGAATCCAGCGAAACACAAGATGGTAAACTCACCACAAGAGACACAAACAAAGGTAAACCAGACCCAATGGTACCCTAAACACACATTGTAAACTAGACACAAATAACAACGGTAGACTAAAGCCACAAGAGACCAAACAAGAGTATACAACGCAGACAATAGAGACAATAAAGGTAAACTCAGCCCACAATAGCGGTAAACTAAAGGTAGCTCACACAAGGAGACAATCCACAAACACAATTACGTTCCAGGTATGAAAAACGAGAACAGATAAACTCTCTCACAAGAAGCGCTGTTTGTCTACAAATTACTTGTAATTAGCGTCTCTTGTCTTCCTCCAGGTGTTGAATTCTTTTCTATTGTTTTTTTCCTTGCTCGACTTTAATAAAAGTCCTTTTTTATCTTTTTTAACTGCAATAACATGTTTTGATATGTCAATAAACATGTTTTTGATTTGTTCAACTTCAATAAAAGTCCCTTTTTTATATTTTTTTACTTCATAAACTGTTTTTTTGTTCAACTTCAATAAAAGTCTCTTTATTTATCTTTTTTAACACCATAAACAGGTATTGATTTGTTTAACTTCAACAAAGGTCTTTTTTTTTATACATTTCAAGTTCTATAAACGCTTTTGCTTTCTAGCTTTCAATTTCACTGTCAATGGCTACTGACACTTTACATACGTTAGATAACCAAACTTTGCCCTTAGCGAGTCATTAACACAGCTGCCAATGTTGGTATTAACTTTCCTGCTGTGAGTTGGTTATAAGAGAATACGGGAGATAATGGCCATTTGTGTGAGTTTAGGAATTAATAGGACTGTTGAGCGTTATTGCCTGACCAGATTATTGACCAGAATATATATATATATATATATATATATATATATATATATATATATATATATATATATATATATATTGACCAGACCACACACTAGAAAGTGGAAGGATGGCGACGTTTCGGTCCGTCCTGGACCATTCTCAAGTCGATTTATAATATATATATATATATATATATATATATATATATAATATATATATATATATATATATATATATATATAGTGCTATTCAACCTACAAAACGTAAAGTTTGTTTAACTTCAACATGAATATAAGACCTGACCTGATCTAACCTAACCGAACCTAACCTAACCTAACCTAACCTAACCTAACCTAACCTAACCTAGCCTAACCTAACCTAACCGAACCTAACCTAATCGAACCTAATCTAAACTCTCCTAGCAATCTTATACACGCTATCTTAGGTCTAATATAATACATATATGTGCTATACTAGGCCAAGGAATATTCATGGATGGTTTAACCTATTTTTTTCTAGACTATAAAATTCATAGTACAAAAAGTGGTTTACTGGTGGTCGATCAATACATAGTGTACTTTCCACCAAATTGTTACAGAAAGTACTACCATTTCAGGAGGCTGTATTGACATATTTAAATATGTTATTAATAGTTATTGTTATTGTAATAATATAGCCTCTTTACAAGATGAAAATTTGCTCTATCATCACTTTCCCCTCTAATGATTTCTCTCATTATAATTTGTATTCCTTTCTCCTCCTCCTCCTTGTTCTTCTCCTTGTTCTTCCCGTTCTTCGTCTCTTGGTTCACGGGTGTCCACGGGCCTGGCACTGTCTTGCGCCCTCCGGCACTTGCATGACACGGTTAACAAGCGTCTAATTTGGCACTTGAGTATTAAATTGCGGGCTAATGGCAGCACTGTGCCCACTTGCAGTATGATTGGCTGATGAGGCAACACTATTTCATGAAGCAGATTTGTGTGGTTTATTCCCTGTGGCGTGTTTGGTTTAACTATAAGGAGGGGGGGTGTTCGGTTTTAATGACTGTGGGGTGTTCGGTTTTAATCTCTGTGGGGTGTTTGGTTTTAACCACTGTGGCGTGTTTGGTTTAACTATATGGGATGTTCGGTTTTAACCACTGTCGGGTGTTCGGTTTTAACCACTGTGGGGTGTTCGGTTTTAATCACTGTCGGGTGTTCGGTTTTAATCACTGTCGGGTGTTCGGTTTTAATCACTGTGGGGTGTTCGGTTTTAACCACTGTGGGGTGTTCGGTTTTAAATCACTGTGGGGTGTTCGGTTTAACCAGTGTGGCGTGTTTAACTTAACCACTGTAGTTTACTTGGCTTAACCCCAGTAGCGAGTTTGGTTTAGCCCCAGTGACGAGGTTTAAACCCTGTTTAAACCCTGTTGGTTTAATTCCCGTGGCCTAACTCATGAGGCGTATTTAGTTAGGTCCGTGAGGTGCAGCGTGTCCTCACACTTAATGCATAACAATATTGACGTTATCGACCACAGCGCCACAAATCCGGTGGTTTAATGTATCTAACAGCATAGTAATACATAAAGCTGCCTCGGAGCTAATTAACAGAGACTCCGATAGATTCGGCGCGTTAGTAGATAGACTCGGTAGTTTCGCACGCTTCTAGTTAGTCAAAACCACTTCAAATCTGACGTTTGTTGGATCTGGTGCGGCTATGATCTCCAGAATTTATAAAGCACTTGCCACTAATGACCAGAGTCGTCCTAAGGTCATTAAGTCAAACAAGGCGCATGATACTATTTAACTACCGAAGTTAACTAGTAGAGGTGTGTGTGTGGGGGGGGGGGAGGGAAAGGGGGGGTGGGAGCGGTAAAGCACCCAGGGTGAATGAGGTCATCCAGGTCATGCACACGTAGCAACATGAGTGTGGTAATGGCTGCATGGCGCGATAAGTACCTGTTAAAACAGCACCATTGTTGCAGGAATACCTCTTTCCCCGCCTCTTTAATGTTTACATCGCTTCCCGCCATATTCCTTCCCGCCTCTCAATGTTTACGTCGCTTCCCGCCATATTCCTTCCTGCCTCTCAATGTTTACGTCGCTTCCCGCCATTTTCCTTCCCCGCCTCTCATTGTTTACGTCGCTTCCCGCCATGTTCCTTCCCCGCCTCTCATTGTTTACGTCGCTTCCCGCCATATTCCTTCCCCGCCTCTCATTGTTTACGTCGCTTCCCGCCATGTTCCTTCCCCGCCTCTCATTGTTTACGTCGCTTCCCGCCATATTCCTTCCCGCCTCTCATTGTTTACGTCGCTTCCCGCCATATTCCTTCCCCGCCTCTCATTATTTACATCGCTTCCCGCCATATTCCTTCCCGCCTCTCATTGTTTACATCGCTTCCCGCCATGTTCCTTCCCGCCTCTCATTGTTTACGTCGCTTCCCGCCATATTCCTTCCCCGCCTCTCATTATTTACATCGCTTCCCGCCATATTCCTTCCCCGCCTCTCATTATTTACGTCGCTTCCCGCCATATTCCTTCCCCGCCTCTCATTATTTACGTCGCTTCCCGCCATATTCCTTCCCGCCTCTCATTGTTTACATCGCTTCCCGCCATATTCCTTCCCCGCCTCTCATTGTTTACGTCGCTTCCCGCCATATTCCTTCCCCGCCTCTCATTGTTTACGTCGCTTCCCGCCATATTCCTTCCCGCCTCTCATTGTTTACGTCGCTTCCCGCCATATTCCTTCCCGCCTCTCATTGTTTACGTCGCTTCCCGCCATATTCCTTCCCGCCTCTCATTGTTTACGTCGCTTCCCGCCATATTCCTTCCCGCCTCTCATTGTTTACATCGCTTCCCGCCATATTCCTTCCCGCCTCTTTAATGTTTACATCGCTTCCCGCCATATTCCTTCCCGCCTCTCAATGTTTACGTCGCTTCCCGCCATATTCCTTCCCCGCCTCTTAATGTTTACGTCGCTTCCCGCCATATTCCTTCCCGCCTCTCATTGTTTACATCGCTTCTGGTTGCGATAATAACAGGCTATCCGGGTGTTATTATAGGCCTACGATAACGATACGATAACACATAAAGCAGATAAATATACACCACGGTATATATGCAAAGTATATATACTTCAAGAGTATATATTAGCTCTGTAACACTGCTGAGCTATCGGGATTTTTATTTTCTCGAAGATTTAGTTGTTGTGGAGGTCGTATGTTTGTGGTGGTCGTCATATATTTTGTTGTGGTGGTAGTGGTGGTGGTCGTGGTGGTGGTGGTGGTGAATGGTAGTGTTATTGGTGGTGTTTGTAGTGGTGGTGATGTTGATGTAACTAATAGCTTCCCCTATCTCTATCCTCTTCTCTCCTTCCACCTTCTCCGATCCTTCTTGCTCGACTCCCTCCTTTTTAACCTATCCTCCCACCTCCTCTCGGGCTCCCGAGCCACCAACGACCCCCCTAACCCCCCCTACCTCGGCCCACCATCCACATATAACCGTATTTACGAAATTCAGCGCTACTGCGAGGCCTCGACATTGAAGCTGAGATATTCACACTCACTCTTTCCCAGAGCCCAGAAATGTGACCTCTGGTGTTGACCTGACCTCTGATGAGTAGTGACCTGTATTGTGTATGTGACCTCTGGTGTACCTATGACCTCTGATGAGTAGTGACCTGTATTATGTATGTGACCTCTGGTGTACCTATGACCTCTGATGAGTAGTGACCTGTATTGTGTATGTGACCTCTGGTGTACCTATGGCCTCTGATGAGTAGTGACCTGTATTGTGTATGTGACCTCTGGTGTACCTATGACCTCTGATGAGTAGTGACCTGTATTGTGTATGTGACCTCTGGTGTACCTATGACCTCTGATGAGTAGTGACCTGTATTGTGTATGTGACCTCTGGTGTACCTATGACCTCTGATGAGTAGTGACCTGTATTGTGTATGTGACCTCTGGTGTACCTATGACCTCTGATCGTCATGGATTTCCCGGATTTCCTGTTCCAGTAGAAGCCTCAGGAAATCCTCGTGTGTTCAGTGCCTGGTGGCACAGGGTAAAACAGATGTCTGATAGGTGGCACAGGATACCCAGGTGTCTGCTGGTTGGCACAGGATAACACATGTGTCTGCTGGGTGGCACAGGATATAACACAGGTGTCTGCTGGGTGACACAGGTGTCTGCTGGGTGGCACAATATAACACAGGTGTCTGCTGGGGTGGCACAGGATAACACAGATGTCTGTCTGGGTGGCACAATATACACACGGTGTCTGCTGGGGGCACAATATAACCACGATGTGCTGCTGGGGGGGACACAGGATAACACAGCTGTCTGCTGCTAGGGGGCAGGCAATATAACACAGAATGTCTGCTGGGTAGCACAATATTACACAGATGTCTGCTGGGGGACACCATATAACACAGATGTCGCTGGGGAGGCACAGGATAACACAGCTGTCTGTCATGGGGGGCAACAATATAAGGCACAGATGTCTGCTGGGTAGCACAATATTACACAGATGTCTGCTGGGGGGCACAATATAACACAGCATGTCTGCTGGGGGGCACATAGTAACCTACGATGTCTGCTGGGTGGCACAATATAACAGAGGTGTCTGCTGGGTGGCACAATATAACACAGTTGTCTGGTGCGGGTGGCACAATATAACAGGTGTCTGCTGGGTGGCACAATATAACAGAGGTGTCTGCTGGGTGGCACAATATAACAGAGGTGTCTGCTGGGTGGCACAATATAACAGAGGTGTCTGCTGGGTGGCACAATATAACACAGTTGTCTGCTGGGTGGCACAATATAACACAGATAGGTTCTGCTGGGGGGTCACAATATAACACAGATTGTCCTGCTGGGTGGCACAAATATTACCAGGTGTCTGCTGGGTGGCACAATATAACAGAGGTGTCTGCTGGGTGGCACAATATAACACAGTTGTCTGCTGGGTGGGCACTAATATAACACAGATGTCTGCTGGGGGGCACAATATAACACACGATGTCTAGCTGGGATGGCACAAATATAACACTAGATGTCTGCTGGGGGGCACAATATAACACAGCTGATTGTCGCTGCTGTGGTGGCACAATATAACACCAGGTGTTGATGGGGTGACACCAGGATAACACCAGATGTCTGTCTGGGTGCACAGGTATCTGCGGGTGGCCACAGGATATACACAGGTGTCTGACTGGTGGGGGCACAATATAACACAGGTGTCTGCTGGGTGACACAAATATAACAGCAGAGTCTGCTCGTGGGACACAATATAACACAGATGTCGTGCTGGGGGGCACAGAATACACATATGTCTCCCTAGAGAAGTAGCTAAAGAGAGGGAGAACGGCGGCAAAATAGGTACAAGCGTGGGAACAGAATGGAAAGATACTGAGACAGGTATTGAAGGAAGACATACAAAAGGGAAGACTACAGAAGGGGAGGATACAAAATGGAAGGCTACAGGAGTGGCTAGGGGAAGGGAGGCTACAGAAGGAGGGCTACAGTATAAGTGACTACAGGAGGCTGGCGGGGCTTCGGATAATACCATAGTTAGCCCCTGCATGAAGAAGAAGAAGAGAGCAGTCTAAGTGTAAGGGGGGAAACTGAACAAGAATATATTCTAGAGAATGTTTACGTCGCAATAGATAGTGGCAGGGCTTACCCCACTTGGCTGGCCATCACGTGAGCCCGCTTGTTAGAGTGATGGATCTCGTAATTCGCGCTCAGAGGGCTTGCGTGGTGGTCATTTGCATTGTGTGGTTTGTTTACCTAGCTGTTTTAATGAGGGTCTGTTGTATAGCTGTTTGTGTTATTTGGTTAACACACACATACAAGGGGCCTCGCGGCCTGAGTGAACATCGCTCGGGGGTCGTAGTCCTCAGGCGCCCGGGTTCTAGTCCCGGCCGAGGCAGAAACTAAATGGGCAGAGTTTCTTTCTACCACTGATGGTGCTACATAGCTCTTACCGGTTTGGTGCCTTCTAGTGATAATTACTTACTTCTACCCTGATGCTCCTGTTACCCTAGCAGTAAATAGTTACCTGGAGCTAGACAGCTGCTACCTGCTGCTCCCGGGTGATGTAAGTGTTAGAAATATGTGTAGTAGACAATAGAGGAAAATAGATTGGTTAGAAAGGCGGAGGTCCAAGAGCTAATAGCTCCGATTCTGCAGACACAAATAGTAAATACACACATCAAATTAAAATGAGTTTTCGGATTATATTGGACCTATTATGACAATCGCATCGTTATTTCCATTTCTTTTCAGATGTATTGATTGGTTTATACGTAATTATGACTTATTCTCTACGGTGTGAGTGTTTGTATGTAGTTTTGTGTACTGCTGCAGACAGTCCACTAGAATAGTAAACTAATGTTAAGGACATAGAGATAATAGAGTTCATAAATGCAGGAGCATTCAAATTGGTTATTACCACTTATGAAATTATTATAAATGCACTATGGATATATAGTTAGAAGGGTGGGGCTCTAAGAGCTAAAATCTTTCCTCTCCCTGTGACCCACAACTAGGGTAACCCACTGCTGGAAGCGTTTAAATTAAGGTTTTTAAGTCCAAGCGACAATCTTAATGTTCTTCACATGTGCCAGAGCCCAGGAACTAGGCCTTCGAACGAGTGTTGAGAGTTGCAGCCTTTTGGTGACTCAGTCAGGGACAGAAAGATAAAAATGGAAAGTGAAAGTTTCCACGAGAGCTTATATCTCGTGGAAGGATTTGTAAATATCACTTCATTGTACTGGAAACATTTGTAAATATCACTTCATTTACTGGGAACATTTGTAAATATCACTTCATTTACTGGGAACATTTGTAAATATCACTTCATTTACTGGAAACATTTGAAATATTCACTCATTATGAGAAACAATTTGTAAATATCACTTAATTTACTGGAAACATTTGTAAATATCACTTCAATTTACTGGAAACATTTGTAAATATCACTTCATTTACTGGGAACATTTGTAAATACCACTTCATTTACTGGAAATCATTTATAAATATCACTTCATTTACTGGAAACATTTGTAAATATCACTTCATTTACTGGGAACATTTGTAAATATCACTTCATTTACTGGGCACATTTGTAAATATCACTTCATTTACTGGGAACATTTGTAACGTGTCCTTCAGAGGAAATTGGTAAATTTGTATTTATCTTTGTGAAGTGGTGTCAATAATCATAGCACAATTTAACACATACAGCTGTTGCCAGCATGTAAGTTCAACCCTCATGTGACGAGTTGCATAAAGTGTTAGCAATGATGGTTTCCGATTGCTGTAGAAATGTTGCAAAGATGCACGACACGCTGTCGTATGGTTTAAACGTAATCAGGTAGATGGGATCCCCCCTCGTTAGCGGCGGCGATACGAAAAGATTGGACAATTAAAGTGTTGGTGGATTGGTAATCCAGGGGACCGAACAAGGATCTTCTGTTGAGATGATTGGCACGCTTCGATTGGCGGGCATCGTGAGATGTGACTGGTATGTGATTGGGTGAACGACCCAATCATCGTTTGATACGTGTGTGATTGGTATAATTATTAAAGGAACTGATGCAAGATGGCGCATGGATGAGTCTTGGTGGGTTTTAGATGTGTGTCGTTGATAACCTAGTGGTGATGTGATGAGTTTCTAGAGGCGGTTGCAATGAGTCTCCTGAAAATGTGCCTAACTCTCGTGTGGTGCATTTGTTGAGCGATATGATGAGTTGGGGGGGATGCAATAAGCTTGTTGCACGATATGATTTGTTTGTTGGGGTCATATCATGAGTTTATTGAGTGAACTAACGAGTTTTTGAGCGAGGAGTTTGTTGAGTATATAATGAATTTGTTGCTGAGCGTTATAATGAGTTGGTTGGAGCATCATAGAGAGTTAGCCAGTAGGGTAATATACGAGGACAATGTCATGAGTTTGAGAATATAATTTTTCGACGTATTTAAATATATTTTGTAATTTAGTAAAAAGAAACATTCATTATAGGTTTTGTACGATATCGAACAAAATTATATTCAGTGTTTACCATACAAAAGCATTGATAAAATTGCCAATTATGAAGTAATTTCTAAATTTAACTTTATCATGAATACCTAATATTGATTTGCCAATTTGCGAGTATAGAAAAATCGTAATGGGTTTTATGTTGTAATTTATGTAGAAATTGGTATACGCCACAGAGTTGTACATAGTTATTGTTCTTACTTCAAAGTGTGTTTTTTTTTATATAGTTTTGTTATTGGTAAAATGGTTGGTAATGCAGCTGTTATAACTGGGGGGAACATGGCAGCACGCATATATTAGTTACATCGTGTGGGGGTGCTAAGACTTCTCTCCCACCACCAAAATGGTATCCTCCCATGTGGGTTACGGCCCTTCCCTCCTTACACCCGTAATGGTAACTCCAATCTCCGGGGGTAGTGGAGTCCGGTAATCCCTTTCTGGGTGGCCGCCACACTGCTGGGCGCCGCTGGTGGGAGGGGGGAACGCCACACCAGCGCTACGCGACTCGTCCAACACTCTTGTGGGTGTTGACGATGAAGCAGGCTGGCGCCTAATTCTTTCTCTTATGAGATTACCGGTTGGTAGAGCTGTCTTGTTTCTTCTCCTTGGGTGGGCTGGGGGTTGGGGGTTGGAGCGTTTTCCTGTGGTGGGCTTGGGGAGGTTTGGAGGCGTTTGGTGGTTAGTCTGTGTGAGGACAAGGGTTGAGGGGGGGGGGGGGGAGGGATGCCCGTGAGAAGGCTTAATGTATTTTAATGGTGTCCTCTCATGATGGTTTGGTGTGTGTGTGTGTGTGTGGTGTGTGTGTGTGGGTGTGTGTGTGTGTGTGTGTGTGTGTGTGTGTGTGTTGGTGTGTGCACGTGCACAAATTGAGCAGTGGGAGAGGAGTAAGCTGGATGTCTTGACAGCCTCCCCTGATGGAAAGATGCTGCCATACTTCTTTCCTTGTGACTGTATCTCACGAAGACTCCCTAATGTACTCACATATACGATTACACATTAATACGTATACACAGTTAACACATAATACACACAAACCCATACATATAAGTCACATAGAGGGCTGGAATAGTGGTTACATGTGGACTAACGTTCTAATCCTTGGTGTTTTTAATCTGATTTGGCAATTAACACCCTCCTCCCCCATTGGATTGTGTGAAGACACTGACGATATTAGCGATTACTAAGGATAAATACTTGGAGAAGCAGCATATAACGTAGACCTCAAAGAGGAGAGGATAAAGTAACATGGAGACTTGAATACAAGAACGTAATGTTATGATATTGATTCTGTGGTACCGGATAGTGGCCTTCTAGTTCCCCTTAGGCGAGCAGTAAGCCTCCTTGAGATACCAACCACAATTGCTGCTCATGGTTGTGTCAGTAGTGCGTGTTGTGGAGGAGTTCAGGTGAGAGCAGTGTGATCCCATTGTATCTGCTCAACATGGTTCAATAGAACGGGGTTTACTGTGTGAATAGCTATGAGGGGATGAAATATCTTGCACATGGCCAATCAGTGACCCTCTGTATATATATATATAGAATGAATGTGTTAACAGATTATGACAAAATCTTATGAATGCGAACCATACGAGTCATAAATACTTCATACTTCGAATCAAGTAAACTAGAAACAAGCAACACTTTGTGGACCAGCCAGAGGCATTATGGGCCCGGCAGTGGGCCAGCAGAGGCTTAGGCAACCGCCCAGTGGGCAGCCAAGAGTCCTTAGGGCCCGCCCAGTTGGGCCAGCCAGAGCTTAGGGCCCACGCCCAGGGCCAGTCAGAGCTTAGGGCCGCCCAGGGGCCAAGCCAGAGGTTAGGGCCGCCCAGGTGGGCAGCCAGAGGTTAGGGCCGCCACAGTGGGCAGCCAGAGGCTTAGTGCCGCGTGACAGGAACGAAAACAAAAGACTGTCTATATATTCGCCGTTTATCTGTTGATCTACATATTCGAGCTGAAATAGAGACGAGAAGGAAGTAACAGGAACAGAAGGAGAGGGAGACTGAGAGGGTGGGGAGATGCTCGTGGAAACCCAGGAGAGTAAAGTAGATGGTAGATTAAGACATTAAATAATGGAGTACACACCACACTGTGTTCAACGTCCTAGTCTAGCAAGCATCAGAATATTACAGGAACAACCGTGGACATCTTCAAGAGGGAAATAGAGGTGTTCCTCAAGGAGTGCCGGACAGCCGGGCTGTGGTGTGGATTGTGGGCCTGTGTGTGGCCGCTCAAGCAGACTGTGGCCTTTTGGACCAAAACTCTCACAAGTCAAGCTGGCTCGGGCGGGCTTGGGGAGTAGATCAACACCCAGAACCCCATCAAACCACTGGTGTATCAACCAGGTATAAACCAGGTATCTAACCAGTATTCAACCAGGTATGCAACCCTGGTACACAATGTGACGGAGGCAGGCACAAAACAGTATCCACACAAGAAATCGAGAAGTAGGCGACATTACTTTGTTTCAATCGACAATTAGTAAGAGGACCAAAAGTCACTTTCAATAGAGAAACGAGGGAAACAGAAGGTTCTAAGAGGTGTGAGAAAAATATACTAGGTGAGAAGAGAAATGGGGAAAGAAAAATGGTTTGAACATAACACAGCGGCTAATATAACGATCAGTCAAGATTTCTGCCCAGCCATGTAAGAGAATCAATGATTAAGAAACCATGTCATTACATTACAAAACTATGCAAATGATCTTAAATATGGTCACCAGAGAGGCAATGTTAAATAATATCATCGATACATAAATTAAAACGCGACAAAAATAAGAAAGATTTGTAATAACCGACACAGTAATCCTTCAGAATATTGTGCACAACGGATGTTAGACCAGCCTTAGAGTATGAAGCTCCGGCATGGAACCTACAGCTAGTAAAGCACAATTACAAACATTTAGATGTTCAACGAATTTGTAACAAGTTAGGATCAGATTAGGAAAAAACTAGTTATGAGATGGGACTGATATAGAACACATTACATTGGACAATTCAAGAACAAGAGATTATGATCACAATCTACAAGATACTGCGGGAAAGTATCAGAACGAGGAAGCAAACTCAGGTGAGGCAGTAAATGTAAACAAAAAATACGTGAAATTGTTCCGCAATAGGGATGACCTTAAAAGGGGTAGAGGGTTTTTAAAGTGCCAGTAGCAAGTACTAAGTATTAAAGACTATAGAGCATTAGGAAAGGTTATGAGAACATGAAAGACAACAAAAGTATCAGCACAAGAAGAACACG
Source organism: Procambarus virginalis (assembly GCA_020271785.1). Lineage (NCBI taxonomy): Eukaryota > Metazoa > Arthropoda > Malacostraca > Decapoda > Cambaridae > Procambarus > Procambarus virginalis. The sequence continues at coordinate 24,931,477 of WNGS01164437.1, forward strand.
AAAACCAATGGGTTAAAATTGGATTAAGTTTAGATTTAGAAAGGACTTGGGTAAATACTGGTTCGGTAAACAGGGTTTTGTTGATTTGTGAACCAATTATCCGCGTAACGTGGTGGAGGTGTGGGATCCCTCGATTGTTTTAATCGCGGGTTTGGATATGTATATAAGTGGGATTGGGTGTTAAAATAGGAGCGCCTTCATCGGCAATAGGCCTTCTGCAGTTACCTGTTCTTATTGTTCTTATGAAAATTGGGATGTCAGGACGGAGTGAAGGACCAACCTTCCTGCCCAACCACTTGTACCATCGGGTATCGAACTTAGGGTCTGCATGTGGCGAGATTGTCGCTCTACCGACCAGTCAAGTGAATGAACGTCAAAGGTGACAGAAGGAATTGTCATTCACAGTTTAAGAGCAACATCACGACAGGTATTGTCTGCATCCTGTGGGTGTTGTCTGTTGTGTTGTTGTGGTGTGTGTGTGTGTGTGTGTGTGTGTGTGTGTGTGCGCGCTAATAGTAGCTAGTTGTAAGAAAAAAAATAAGTCTCGAATCCGGTCTATTAGACAAACCGACGGATGGGAAGGCGGAGTCCAAGAGCTTGCAGCCAGTTCTGATCGCAGACACAAACAATGTTACAAATCACCTTTAAAACAAGGGAATGAGCAGGGACTCCATACACAGTTTTAAAGTATAGATATAACCAACAAAAAAAAGAGAGTCCAACATGCTTCAGGAATCTCGTTCGCCAGTTGATTGAGAATCTGAGCATCGGATTCCACAGGCTCACAAGCTCAACCGCCACAAATCACAACTATGTAAGAACACACACCACCACAAACAACCAACACACAGTCACCCACACAAAAAACATAACCCCAAACAACCTGTACTACGCCAATATCCTTATTGCGGAGTACATATATATTTTTCAGCTATTATTTTTGGTTTAGCTCTGTGTCCTGAACACGGTTATTTGACCCAAACTCCCGCACCCAGTGGAGTGGAGGGGATACGTGGGCTAGGATGGGTAGAGAGTCGAGAGAGAAGAATAGAGAGAGGGATAGAGTATAGTTGGGAGAGGCGGTCGCTTGTGGAGCGGTCCGCGGGTGTTTGAGCTGCTAGATAGGGATGCTAGTTTAATTCTCTTTCTATTAAAGTAAGGGATTATTATATAATGTTTAATTGGAGGAATGTTTACTAAAAGTAAATATTATTGGCAGGGGAGATTTGTGATGTTTGCTGCCTGTTTGTTATCTTGAAATACGATTTTATGCTTGAGTATAATTGACCTATTATCTGGCTGTTTAAAGTTCAGTCTGTGTTGTAATAAAAATCGGAATACTTGCTAGGGGACACTCAAATAAAACCGAAACTGCAATGTTATTTTGTTTTAATAATTGTTATGTGGTTGATGCTCTTATCTCTTCTCTCTTCTAGTCTCTCTCTCTCGTTCTCTCTCTCTCTGACTCTATCTCTCTCTCTCTCTCTTAAAACTCTCTCTCTCTCTCTGTAGCGCGGCGTAAAATATACGTAAGGCTAGACGACATTCCATATTTGAATATATATTTGTAAATATAGATGAGTGTTTTGTATATGATACAGAGGGCAGAGATATATAGCAGATGGAAGGGATGCGAAGGGATAGGAGGGAAAACTGTAGTGCGGAACAGTTTTTTAATACTCTGTGACCTTGGGAATCGAACGTCCGACCTGTAAGAAGCGAGGTTGTCGCTGCATCGACCTATCGAAGAAATTGGCCGGATCATTATGATGAATATATTGTGTGAAAATCCGTTGGAGCCTTGTTGAGGATTCGAATGGTAGCGGTGGATATATCCTACTCCAACGTTCTAGCGACAAACTACGATCGGTGATAAGGATGCAACCTGTAGTTGACACATCCTTATAGATATACGGATTTTTCTGGGAGATAGGAGTTTTCT
>WNGS01164437.1:24952129-25044176 GCA_020271785.1 Procambarus virginalis
AAGATGCTATGACCAAATTCACAGCGTGGGGCATGGTGGTCTGGGAATGTCGCACAACCAATGTACCGGAATAATACTGTTGTTGAGCTTGACAGCTGCTTCCTGCCTCTCCTTTGCTTCCAGGGAATCCTGGTGGCCCCTTGGAAAAAAATATGAACAAAAATAAATGTTAAGCTAAGCTTATAGAGTATAATGTTACACAGAAAATACAGTATTCCAGCTATCATGTGTTAATGAATTGCATTTCTAAAGTAAATATGAAAGCCAGAATTTAGTACATGACAGTACTCACAGAAAGTCCTTGTGCTCCTTCGAAACCACGGTCTCCCTTCATTCCTGGAGGTCCAACATTTCCTGGTAATCCATCAAAGCCACGGTCACCCTTGACTCCAGGCATACCAGGCATACCTGGACTACCTTCAGGTCCTTCTGGTCCTCTTAGGCCCTGTGGTCCAGGCAAACCACGTTGGCCCTTAAGACCATTGAGGCCAGGACGACCATTTATTCCAGGGAATCCTGGGTCGCCTTTAGGGCCTTGGGGCCCTGGCCTACCAGATACACCTGGCAGGCCATCAAAGCCCTTTGGACCACGGATACCCTTTTCTCCAGGAGGACCAGTCAAACCATTTATGCCTCTCTCACCTTTGGGTCCTGGGGGGCATGGTAATCCTGGAGGACCTTGGAAACCATTGTCTCCTTTTGGACCAGGTGGTCCTATGGGTCCTACCCGGCCTGGGTAACCTTTCTCTCCTGGAGGTCCTGGTAAGCCTTTCTGACCAGGAAACTCCAGTTCTGCCATCTAGAACAGGCACTCCAGCAGGACCTGGTGATCCTCGATCACCCTTAGCACCATTAAGACCAGGGAGACCTGGATCACCAGATGGCCCACGCTGGCCAGGTAATCCAGCAAATCCAATTTCGCCCTTTTCACCTTTCTCCATTTATACCATTACGGCCAGGCTTACCTGGTAAACACCGGCAAGCCCTTTTCACCCTTCATAGTCATGCCTATTTCACCACGAGGACCCTGAGGACCAGGGTTACCCTTTTCTCCTTTAAGTCCTTTATGCCTGGCAATCCATTTGCCCTGGTAATCCAGCATTTCCTTTGTCACCTTTGGGTCCAGTGCGACCATCCAAACCTGGTCTACCTTCAATTCCTTGAAGACCAGGTAGCCCAGGTTCTCCCTTGCTGCCTTTCTGGCCAGCAGCACCTGGTAAGCCTGGAGGTCCTGGAGTGCCCTTGTCACCCGAAGGTCCTGTTAATCCATCCGGACCGGGTGAACCTAAATATGAAAAGATTAAAATTATTGTTTGGACATATTTTTTATAGGTTTTTCAGAGATCATTTGTATTGCAAATATTACCTAGTTAGCATGGTAATGGAAGTCGTCCTTAATGAGGGTAAAAAAAACCTAACACAAAAAATTAATGTGAAGAGATATACTGGTATAATATACTGTAATACTAAATTATAGTAATGTTAGTAGAATGAGAGCTGCCGTGTTTGAAGGTAAACGTCCATAATAATGCAGATAGGATGAAGCCTGCGCTTTCTTCCTTGCTTCCAAAGTAACACATACAGTACTGTACTTCTTTCCTATGTATATTAAATAATATTATAGTACATTTAGATTATTACAGTAAAGTATGTTGAGTGTAATACTCTAATTTGTGTATTTGTGGTGAGGAAGTGAAGCGAGTACAGGTACTTTTGTACTGTGCAATAAGTTTTGTTGAGATACGAGTTTAAAATAATATATTACGTTTGATTTGTAAGAATACACTTTGCATGAGGATTTCCAGGAAAACATGATGAACGGGCAGCTGTTTAACTCCTAGGTACTTATTTACTGCTAGGTGAAGGGGCATCTCACAAAAGAAACTCTGCCCATTTATTACTGCCTTGACTGAGAATCGAACCCGAGCCCATAGAACTGTGACCCCCAGAGAGTTGTCTGCTTGACCGCGAAACTCCATGTTTGTTTGCTACTTTGATGGCTCTCTTTATCCATGTCGATAGCTAACATTTGGGCTTGAGGCTTTTGGCGGTTAACAGGGTGTTACCTTCTTGTTACTTGTTCCATAGCCTTGCTGTGCCACTGTGGGACTTGGGGGGACATTTGGCATGCAATTGATGCTTCTCTAACCCCAGTCCAGGGCACCTGTTATCCTCTCCCATTTCTGTTCCCTTCTTTTCTGTAGGATTTTTGAAGTGTAGTATTGGCAGCTTACGAGTGAGGTGGACATCTGGTTGGGACAACAAGTGATTTGGGCCACTGTCAGGTGGCAGCTGTGCAAACCAAGTATACGATTGTTTGCCTGGTTAGCCTAAAGGTTTGTCTATTGCCTTAAAGCAGGAAATAGAAATTTGCTAATTTGCTTGTTTTATTTCACCTATTCTCTCTAGTTGATTTTATCTCTGCTTTGGGTAATCTCTGATCTTCAAGCACCCATTCACATTGCACAATGAACCCAGACTATGATTTTGGCTTCCAATTGGTCAGCATAGTTCTTAAGAGGCCTGGTAAGATTCCAAGGTTTGGCTATACCAGCGCTTGAGCTCAGACAGCTACTGGTGGCCCATCAGAAAAGGATATTTCATTACATTCTATGCTTTATTTTATTGTACATAAAATAAAAAATGAATGGCTGTAACTTAAATTTAAACTATTTTGGCACTCTAGGTTTTTATGTGTGTGTGTGTGTGTGTACTGTCGAACTTAGATTGGTGAGAAACTATGGTGTATACACTTGTTGGAGGCCTTATATAGTACTGTACTTGAACAATGACTTAAAACAATAACACACCTGTACGGCCCATCAGTCCCTTTTCACCATCACGGCCATCGAGTCCCGGTTCACCCTTCAGGCCTGGAACGCCTTTTAATCCTTGAGGACCTGGGATAGGAACACATCCTTCTCCAACTGGTCCAGTCAGTCCAGGAAATCCCTTGAAAAATATCATTATACAGTACAGTATTTATAATTTTCTTTGATAAATTTTATAATAAACTGACTTTAACTTTACATGTATGCTCTTCTGTCAAAATTATCAACTATGTGTATGATCAAATTTTTTACTTAATTCAGGTTAATATGCTAACATATAATTTTCCTACTTCTGATTGCTCGACAATATTGTATACTTAAATTGTCTTTCATGTTAATTTGTATTCTATTTCAGCTGCAAGCTTGGCAAGATTTTATTCACTATTATATTTATGACCTTTATTATGTACTTCTTTTACTGATTGGCTAATTTAGTCTGTTCTCCCTCTGCACAGTACTGTTGTTTGACCACTTTCTATGCAATCCCACATAATATTACAGAGAAGGAGTGCACTAAGAGAAGTCTTCTATGCATTTCTAGGTTAGGAACTCAAAAGCAGCACTTCAAATGCTTTCCAAAGCTTGAAGTCTCTAACTAAATACAGTACTAGTAAATAATTAATGATGTTTCTAACACTTAAATAACCATATTAAAATAACCTGAAATATAACTTTGAATATGATGCTGTAGGTTATTACACAAGCAATACAATTGTTAAATAATTTAAATACTACACTGGTATTATTATTTGGAATTATCCTATACTTTTCCAATAAATCTAAAGGAGCACTATGAAAGAAGAGACAAGAGAGATAGATAGAATGGCAGCAATGCCCTTAAACACTTACCCTGTCTCCCTTAGCTCCAGGGAAACCAGGAACACCGCTAGTTCCTGGTGGACCAGGCTGTCCATCCAAGCCATCTAGACCAGGAGGTCCAGGAGGTCCTCGGTCACCTGCGGGACCCGGGAGACCATACGCATCACGTCCCTTTGGACCTGCTATACCCTGTAATCCACGGGGTCCAGGAGGCCCTGGCACACCTGCATCACCCTTCAGGCCTTGACTACCCTTGTCTCCTTTAGCAGCAGAAGTTCCTGGCACACCTTCCGGGCCCTAAATTGATTGGGAAATTTGTAGTCTTTTATGGATAAAAATTACTCACTGTATTTGAAATGGCTATTTTGTTAAATATTGTATTTCAATGTGTATTGATTTTTTATTCCATTATTTGAATTTAAACTCATGAAGACGAAATTCTATTTTAAACTAGATGCACTAACTTTAAATCACATGAACACGCTAGAAAAGAACATCGACATACCATTCTTACTCTGATTTTTTTTTCTGTATACGCACCCCTCCGGGGTTCCATGTACTGTACTCCCAATACATCTGACTATGGTCGAAGTCTCTATGATTAGGAATTGAGATAATTCCGTGCTTGAAACCTGGGTCTTTTGTCATTTTATGGAAAGTTACCTGGGTCTTTTGTCAGTTTGTATAGGGATGCATATCACTGCTACTATTATCTTAGGTCTTCTCAGTGTTATGGTTCCTGTTATACAGTAACTGAATCATTCACAGCCTGGGATTAAAAGTTGCATGAATGTCCAGTCCTTCCTAATCAAGAGGGGCCACTCCCCTTCCACTTCTCACTCCTTTGTTACAACATGGCAGTTTTCAGGGAATATTGCATTATGTCATGACTCTTGACAGTTTCGTTTCATTCATTGAGTCTGGCCACCTTGTTATATTGCCATCTATGTAGGTGTACATTGTTTTAATGTACACAGTGGAACCTCGAGTGATGAGCGACTCCAGTTATGAGCATTTCGAGTAACGAGCAAGCCACTCGCAGAAAATTTGTCTCGATTAACGAGCAAAATACATGGCGCTTCCTAGTGTTCCCGCTGGTTCTCGGATGCTTCCAGTGACAGTGTTGTTGTTGTTGTTGTTTCCCAAGACGAGCGTTTCACATGACTAGCTCGGTGCCAGAACGGATAAATTTGTTAATCGAGGCGCCACTGTACTTCTCTCTTTGCGTTCTCAGTTACAATCTGCCTTTTAATTTGTATATCTGGTGTAGGTGGCTGCTCATGTAGGATGTATATGGTATGGGGTTGCTGGTGTTTGTAGAAGAGATGGGTAGGGAATAATTAGGTTTGAATCAGTGTTACATGGAGGTGGGGATTTAGGAATGAGGTTGCAGAATAGGAAGGAACAGGGTAGGGAAATGGTAGGAGCATGAGGTGTTGGTATGGAGTTAGAGTGAGGGGGTAGGAGAGAGTGGGGAAGGTGATGAGTTGTATTATGATACTGTTGCTGTTAGCCTTGTGATCATCAACTTGGAGGGTGCAGCTTATCCACTTCTATTTTGTATCAGTGCTTCTTCCTCTTTCCTGCAGCTGTAATTCTCTCCTCATTTGGCATATCAATCTGCAGAAATACTTCTTTGTAACCTTCAATGTATGGAGCTTTGTTCTTCTTCCCTAGGACAGTCTCTTTTGTTGACTCGTTTATAAATACATTTACAGTACAGTATTAGTTAATTTATTTCCTTCCTGTATTGCCCTAACCGGAAAACTTCTCAATTTAGTTGTCTTCCCTCCTTCCAAGTGATTGGGCACCATTCCTTTTCCCCATTCTTTCTCAAATTCTTATCCTGGTCTCTTCCAAGCGCTATATAGTCGTAATAGCTTGGTACTTTCTCCTGATAGTTCCCTTCTCTTCCCCCCATTCCATAATTATCTTTGTCAGAGAGCTGATGGGGGAGGGGGAAAGAGAAGAGAGTTAATGGTAATCTTTTCTTTCAAATACAATATTTACCAAATAATCTAATAAATAAAGGATACTCACCATAGGTCCCCGTTCGCCTTTATCACCTTTCAGGCCTTCTCGTCCTGGGCTGCCTGGTAGCCCAGGTGCACCTGGAAAACCTATGTTACCCTTCAACCCAGGTGATCCAGTTTGTCCTGGTCTCCCAATGATGCCAGGGCTTCCTGGAAAACCTGCGATGCCCATATCCCCCTTTGATCCAGGTGCACCAGGAGTGCCATCGGCTCCAGGTCGTCCAAACAAACCTTTAAGAAAGGAGGGTTTCAAATAATAATAATTTTGACATGGATGGTTGAGGCAGGGAAGAGATGGAAGGATGAGGTAGGTGGGTGGAGGGAGGAGCAGAAGTGGTAGATGCTTGGAACAAGTTAAATGAGAAGGTGGTGGAAGCCAATACCATCAGTAGTTTCAAAGCGTCATATGATAACAAGTACTGGGAAGCTGGGACACCATGAACATAATTCCTGCCCTGTGACTATACTTAGGTCATTACACATCAAGAGGAATTTCCTCCCTGGATTTGTATGATTCACAAGGGTGAGCATTGGCTAATTTGACAAAATTTATTCATGGATTCATAGAAAAAGTACATCCTTCATGGTAGACATATTTATGAAGTGTACATTTATTCCTTCAAGTAGAAATCTTGTCGATTAGTTGTACTATGTATTTATACTATATTTACCATTTCTGTATCAATTTAATTTTGAACATAAGACTGAACAAATAAACTGTTTGATGTACCTCACTATCCATCACAATAAAGTGGTAAATTGCTGCCACTCAAACAAAGCATTAATTATACAAACATAGGGATAGCAAGGGGTGACTGTGTGCCAGGGGCCAGATTCACGAAAGCACTTACGGAAGCACTTACGAGCCTGTACATCTTTTCTCAATCTTTGGCGGCTTTGTTTCCAATTATTAAATAAGTTGATGAGCTCTGAAGCACCAGGAGGCTGTTTTTAACAATAACAACATTTGAATGGGAAGTTTTCATGCTTGTAAACTGTTTAATAAATGTAACCAAAGCCATCAAAAATTGAGAAAAGATGTAATTACCTAAGTGTAATTACCTAAGTGTAGTTACAGGATGAGAGCTACGCTCGTGGTGTCCCGTCTTCCCAGCACTCTTTGTCATATAACGCTTTGAAACTACTGACGGTCTTGGCCTCCACCACCTTCTCCCCCAACTTGTTCCAACCGTCTACCACTCTGTTTGCGAAAGTGAATTTTCTTATATTTCTTCGGCATCTGTGTTTAGCCAGTTTATATCTATGACCTCTTGTTCTTGAAGTTCCAGGTCTCAGGAAATCTTTCCTGTCGATTTTATCAATGCCTGTTACTATTTTGTATGTAGTGATCATATCACCTCTTTTTCTTCTGTCTTCTAGTTTTGGCATATTTAATGCTTCTAACCTTTCCTCGTAGCTCTTACCCTTCAGTTCTGGGAGCCACTTAGTAGCATGTCTTTGCGCCTTTTCCAGTTTGTTGATGTGCTTCTTAAGATATGGGCACCAAACACAGCTGCATATTCTAGCTTTGGCCTAACAAAAGTCATGAACAATTTCTTTAGTATATCCCCATCCATGTATTTAAAAGCAATTCTGAAGTTAGAAAGCATAGCATAGGCTCCTTGCACAATATTCTTTATGTGGTCTTCAGGTGATAGTTTTCTATCTAGAACCACCCCTAGATCTCTTTCTTTATCAGAGTTCTTTAAAGATTTCTCACATAATATATAGGTTGTGTGGGGTCTATGTTCTCCTATTCCACATTCCATAACATGACATTTATTAACATTAAATTCCATTTGCCAAGTGGTGCTCCATATACTTATTTTATCCAGGTCTTCTTGAAGGGCATGACAATCATCTAAATTTCTTATCCTTCCTATTATCTTAGCAACATCAGCAAACATGTTCATATAATTCTGTATACCAACTGGTAGATCATTTATGTAGACAATAAACATCACTGGTGCAAGAAACTGAACCCTGTGGTACTCTCCACTTGTGACATTTCTCCAGTCCGATACATTGCCTCTGATCACAGCCCTGACTGATAGAAAAATGAGGGCTGTGATCAGAGGCAATGTATCGGACTGGAGAAATGTCACAAGTGGAGTACACGTTCGTAAGTGCTTGCATAAGTGTTTTTTGTGAATCTGACCCCAGGTATGTATGTGTTATATCTGGCAGTAAGTCTGACCACGTGTGCGGTAAGTCTGACCACTTGTTTATCATATGATAAATGTTAACAACAAAGAAAATTTAAATAGAGAATCTATATTTATTCAGTAGCAATGATCAGAAATTAAAAACTTTTTCAGTACTGTATTATAAGAAATACTGTAAAATAAAATCAAACACATTTAAACAAATGAAAAACTTTTCAGCACTGTAATATAAGAAATACTGTAAGATAAATCAAACACATTTCAACTAAAATGCAAGCAATAAGCAGATTCTGTTGCTGGACAAAAGTTATGTATAGTTTATATAGCAAAATAAGTCTTGCAAGGCAGTGTGAATTTACAAGTTTGAATTGAAATGAAACACACACACAGTTATTAATTGAGCTTCACTACTATACACCTAAATGTCTGCTCTATACTGTGCTGCAAAGCCCATAATTACCTGGATGTCCTGGGTTACCAGGTACCCCTTTAATTCCATTTAAGCCAGGAGTACCCCTCTCTCCTTTGGGTCCTGGGAAACCAACAACACCGGCTGGGCCTTGTGGACCTGGTAAGCCAGGGACACCTGCAAATAACACAAAACATGCTGAAGATAATATTTGTTTATACAAGTTATTAAGAATTTTATACTAAAGTTTCTTGTCATTTACCCATTATCAGTTTCAAAAGATTTTAAATTTTTTAACTGAATAATGATTGAAAGTTTCAGAGAGATAAAGGGGGTGGCACTTTGTCCACAAGAGGACTGTGGAATGGATAAATGAGAAAGCACAGCTTTCTATCACTGTATTGGATCACCAACACACACACAATGACAGCGAGAAGCTGCAAGAGGAGCATTATGTGACTATTCGCAAGAGTGTGAGCCATGCAATCATTCTTTTTGTAGACAAACCAAACTGAGAAGTGAAATATCTTTTGGATCTGTAAAAATCTCCCAATATTTTGTAAGCACTTTTGAAATTGTTGAGATATGATATTACCATTACAAATAGGCTGCAATTTTGATGGCTATTATATTGAGAGGAAGGTTGAGGTCCAAGAAAAGAATTTCTAAACAAAAGTTGGTAATCAGTTGAGTTTCTATTAATATAAAAAGCACATACTGTGTATTACTAGTTTTAAACAGAATTCCAAATGACTCAGAGAGGTGGAATTAAGATCAGCTAAGAAAGAGAAATGATACTGAAATGTCAGGAAATTCAATGAGGGCTACAGAAAAGGGGTCATGACTGAGGTATTTACCAGAATAAAATTGGATAGCATTAGATATAGCGCAGAATATTACGAATAAATAATAAGAATAGGCATTAAAACAGAACCTTGAGGAACGCAACAGTTCACGAAGAACCTGGCAGAAGGTGAGGTAGCAAGTGAGGCAGCTGTATCAGGAAGGAAACTAGAAATATTTTGACATACTGTGAAAATCCAAAGATTTTAACCATTGTGGTGATCACCTTAGTAGTCTTAAAAATCTAATGACACTATTGTTTTAAATATTTTATATTTCCATTTTTTTAATTGTTATGGTAATTTTAAGACTGAATTTACATGACAACCACTATCTCTAGTGGCCTTGATGGAGCCAAGAAGCCAACAGCTTAAAGGATTCATTGTAAAGAATTTTAATTGTTCTTAAATTCTGTATAAATGCAGAGGACACTCGCTTAACCCTTTAGGTGAGCAATTAACTCTGCCTAGGTACATATATGTGTGTGAAAGTTTACAATATATATATTAAAGACAAATTAATTGGATGAGCTTCTTCGTTCCAAATGAGTTTTGCTAAAACTCATTTGGAGCAGTCTCCGTGGTGTAGTGGTAAGACACTCGCCTGGCGTTCCGCGAGCGCTATGTCATGGGTTCGTATCCTGGCCGGGGAGGATTTACTGGGCGCAATTCCTTAACTGTAGCCTCTGTTTAACGCAACAGTAAAATGTGTACTTGGATGAAAAAACGATTCTTCGCGGCGGGGATCGTATTCCAGGGACCTGCCCGAAACGCTACGCGTACTAGTGGCTGTACAAGAATGTAACAACTCTTGTATATATCTCAAAAAAAAAAAAAATATGGGAAATACGGACAAATTCATATGGATGACCGAAGAAAAATAACAAAGATGCAGTCGATGAGTCACAATAACATGACAAAATATATGATGAACTAACTACATATCAGAAAATGAAGAAACGATGATGTTTTATAATTTTCTTAAGAAAATGAAAACGTTGGTCCATCCTGGACCATTATCAAGTTGTTAGATGTGAACCAGGAGTGGAAGAACACTCCGATCTCAGATTCGACTATGTTATGACAGCCCATAATTAATGGAGAAATCAACACCTGTAGGTGGAGGACAGGCAAGAGAGGCCTGTGACGCTAGCTCGAATCAGGTGCCTGGAAGGGCTGAAATGGCTTGTTTTTAGGCCATTGTGGAATGAAAAAGGGGCAGGATTAAGAGTGAAGTCTGTATTTGGCTATTGACTTTTTAGAAAGAGTTGAGACTAATGAAGAGACACACTGGCAAGAGACTTGTTGAGCTGGCACGACCTCTGAACATGAGTGGTTACAACTCTGTCATCCACGGTAGTCATCCATGAATTGTGTAGGGCATCCATAGCATTGGATGACATCCAGAGATATGAAGTCAGAGTATGAGAGTTTTCAGTGTGTTCCCAGTGTAAAAGAAGCACTTGTGAGAGTGTAGGATTCCATGCAGAACCTTAATGTTTGAATTGGGCTGTGTAGTTAATGACGTTATGCTTATGCTGATGGATTAATTCTGTGCTGGATTTATTATATGGCAGAATTATGTTTGCTGGTGAATATTGAGTCTGAGGGCTTAGGTGGATATTGAGTATCTGGTAATGCCCAAACTGTGTTTTCACCCTGCAAGTTCTAGCTTGTGACTCTGAACTATTAATTGCCTGGTGTCATCAATCTTCAAAACTATAGGCTGCATCTTATGCACATTTCCACTACTTCCTCTATTAGTGTCCCCACCATTCTTGTCCCAGTACTTGTACTCACCTAGTTGTGCTCACCAAGTTGTGCTTGTGGAGGTTGAGCTTTGTCTCTTTAGTCTCACCTCTCAACCATCAATCAACTAGTGTACAGATTCCTGAGCCTACTGGGCTCTATCATACCTACATTGTGGTCCCCCTATCATGGTCCCAGTGTTCATGTCCCCAATCCTGGTCCCAGTGCTCATGTCCCCAATCCTGGTCCCAGTGCTCATGTTCCCCCATCCTGGTCCCATCCCTGTGAAATAGCTATTGTCCACTATGCTGATGACCCATTAATAGCTTGTATGCTGTGATCATTTTGCTTCCGAGTCTTCTTTGCTGATATAAACATTTGGGTGGTGGTGTTGACTGAGGGGTAATTACGACCCATGGATCGTATGTATCCACATAATTCGGCTTTGTCGTATGCCATGCAGAATATTTTTCTCAGCAATCATCATGATATAATATTGTATATGGAAAATTCCTTATATCTAACTTGCATTTAGATAAAAAATATAAACTCATACAAACCCTTTTGTCCATCAAGCCCTGGTAACCCTCGGACTCCAGGAAGTCCAATGCGTCCAGGAAGGCCAAGGTCTCCCTTGTCACCCTTTAAACCATCTAGTCCGTGTTGCCCAGGTAGACCATGTTCGCCTTTAATGCCAGGCACTCCAGGAGGACCTTAGAGAACACAGTAAATGTACTTACAACTACATGATATCGTCTTAGTGCTAAACTCTATGTACCATGTCTCCAGTTTCAAACTCCAAGTTTAGGAATATTATAATTTTAAAATCAGAATTAATGCAGATTCCAGGTTTGGGTATAAATATTTTGTCATTTATGAATGAATTTTTGAGAGTTTTACAGCTGGCAAAATATACACGAGTGATATTTGATCAATATTGATAAAATGTAAAGGTAATTACAAGGAGAAAGTGCTAAGCCAATATGACTTATGTTAATTCACCATTACATCAACACCATTTGCCCAGGAACTGCTATACCAAATGACAGAATGCATCTTTGCATATATTTAGCCAAACAAATAGTATATAGGCAATAACTTTGTAAATAGTAAAAATGATTACAAATAAGGTAAGCTTTGTAAGTTACTGTACTTATCTTACTGAATGAAGATTATCCTAATTGTGGCTACCAACATTACCTGTACAGTATTTGTAAACATTGTGATGAAACTTACTGAAACTTGCCATTTTTCTCTCAATCTTTGCTACCAGAATTCTCTTTTCAACTGGTATGGTAACTAAATACTTCGAGGATAAATTTACCCAAATAAGGAGAAACATTAAAAAAACTTGGAGCACAATTTCACAAATATTGGGATCAAAGAAGATTCTAAATAACAAACATACACTCCTGTCCAATAACGATGGTCAGCTTTCAGCCTCTGATTCTGCTATTGAGTTCAATAGGTTCTTCTCTTCTATTGGTTCTTCCCTTGCGAACGATATTCCATCCTCCAGTACTGGTGTTAACGACTATCTTACAGGTAACTATCCACAGTCTCTGTACTTAAAGCCTATTAATTCCAGTGAAGTCAATGAGATAATTCTTTCCCTTAAAACTAAGTCTAGTACCCTTGAGGAAATACCAACTTTAATTTACAAAAAAGCCTCCAGAACTTTAGCCCCTGCAATTGCATTGCTCTTCAACAAGTCACTTGAACTCCAAACCTTTCCAGATATTCTAAAAAAAGCGAGAGTAACCCCGGTACACAAATGTGGTGATCTCACAGATGTTAACAACTACAGACCTATATCAATCCTGCCTAACCTGTCAAAAATATTTGAGAAATTAATCTACAAGCAGCTTTACTCTTATCTAGCCAAACACAATATACTTAGCTCTTGCCAATATGGTTTCAGACCCAAAAAAAGCACTAATGATGCACTTATTAGTATGATTAACTTGATTCATACAGCTCTTGATAAAAATGAGTTCCCTGTTGGGTTATTTGTGGACCTGCGAAAGGCTTTTGACACTGTCAACCACCAAAACCTTCTTCTTAAATTACATCATTATGGAGTCAGAGGACACTCCCTGCAATACCTCAAATCCTACCTTACTGACAGGCTCCAGTATGTTTCTGTGAATAATTCAATTTCTCCCACCCTACCCATCAACATTGGTGTTCCTCAGGGCAGCATACTTGGCCCTCTCCTCTTTCTCATCTACATTAATGACCTTCCTAATGCCTCCCAACACCTCAAACCAATTCTGTTTGCTGACGACACAACCTTCATTTACTCCAGTCCTGACCCCCTTGCTCTAAATGCCACAGTGAATACTGAGCTAGAGAAAGTCCATCTTTGGCTAACTGCTAACAAACTCACCCTTAACATTGACAAAACTTTTTATATTCTGTTTGGCAATAAATCCTCTAATCATATAAATCTCAAAATAAACAATACCCAAATTTGTAACAAATTAGATGGCAAATTCCTTGGCATTCTCATTGACCACAAGCTGAATTTCCGGGGACACATTCTAAATATATCTAAAAAAGTTTCAAAAACTGTTGGCATTCTTTCTAAGATCAGATATTATGTACCCCGCCCTGCCCTGGTGACTCTCTATTACTCCCTCATCTATCCATATCTCAACTATGGTATTTGTGCTTGGGGTTCTACTACCCAAAATCATTTACGTCCTCTAATCACTCAACACAAAGCTGCTATTAGGACAATATCCAACTCTGGCCCCAGACATCATTCGGTACCCCTACTCAAATCTCTGAATATGTTAGACATTAAGTCACTTCACATTCTCTCATGTGTATTATACATATATAAAACGCTGAACTGTAATGCCAATCCTGACCTCAAAAGCTTCATAGAAGGTTGTAACAGAACCCATAAGCACCACACCAGACATAAATACAGTTTTGATATTCCTAGAGTACGACTTAATCTAACTAGAAATGCTTTACAAATCAAGGGACCCAGAATGTGGAATGACCTTCCCAACCATGTTAAAGACTGTGCCTCTCTCAACCAGTTTAAGAGAAAAACGAAGAAATACCTAATAAATTCCCTGTAACCTGCCTTACCCCTCTATTGTCAACCAATGTCTGTTTTTGTTTTAAATGATGCTGTTTTGTCGACCGAATTGCATTTGTGCTGCTTTTTCAGCCATGTTCCCCCCTTCTTAACTGTTTTGTTTTTCTCAACTCATTTTATTCCTTATGCTCAATTAGTCTTAAGCCTTAGTCATTTAAGTTTTTCATGCCCGAAACGCTTTGTGTAATAGTGGCTTTAGGCATTGTATGTACTAGCCCTATCTATTTACTCCATCACTCTGTACAATCACTTTTATGTATGTACCTTACCTAAATAAACATTTTGATTTTGATTTTGTTGTCTTAATGGATAACTAACGCACAAATTACAGAAGTCACCATATCACTCTTTTTTTTCATCCCTTAGTGATAGAATTTCTATATACGGTATACTTCTTTTAAACTCTTCATACTATGCTCAATGCATATACTGTACGTGCTTTTTCAACCCTTGTGCGAGAATATTTGCATATATACCTTAATTTTAAAAAAATTAGTACTGCATTAGATACTTACTTGCGGTAAGTATCGCAAGTATGTACCAGTAGTATGCCGGTACTATACATATATATATATATATATATATATATATATATATATATATACTAAATATAGTATGCGGTACTTATATAGTACCGCATACTATATCTGCCCGAAACGCCTTGCGTAATAGTGGCTTTAGGCATTGTATGTACTAGCTCTATCTATAAATCTATCAAATTTTGTGAAATCTCTTGTATGTATGTACCTTACCTGAATAAACATTTATTTATTTATATAACTCACTAGCAGAGCATAATTTTAGCAACAGAGTAATGAACACTGGAATAATACTTCCATACATCAAAGGGAAACAGATATTCACATGAAACTACATCACCATTACCTTGAGCACCCGGTAAGCCTGTTTTTCCCGGCAATCCATGTAAACCAGATTCACCCTTTGCTCCGGGAATGCCTGGTTGCCCAGGCCTTCCAACACCTGGTCGACCATCTGCACCCTTGTCACCTGTAAACCAAATTTTTGTTTATTAATGCCTCTGAAGTCTATGAGCATTAAAAATGTCTACTATATATATAGTAATAGAGGACATACAGGTAGTATGCATTAATAATTTATCAGCAAATACACCAAATTTTGTCACTAATAATCAGTAATATAAAATTACGACACAAATACAAATTTTAATGGCATTACTTGGCCAGGATGCCTACTACATGCATTCTTGCCTCTAGACAAATTAGCCATAGTATACTAAGCAGTCAACTGCACCACCACCGATCTGAATCAGACTAGTCTACTGAATGGTGACTAGTAGGTGACTGGACAATTTACATATTCCTCAATTTTTCTGAGGTTTCACCTAAAGCCAAACTGCAGGAGTTTCTGAGTGACTGTTCTAGCCATGATGCTGTAGTCAGCCACATGTGTTGACATAATAACATGTGACTGGGATGTGTATCATTGAACCTTTGGCTGGCTGGCTTTGGTAGTAGAGACGACAGGCATTCATGCCTGATTTTGCATTTTTCAATGTAATGTTTTCAGTACAGAATCATGATGAAATTTAGGACAGAATTATAAATTTTTTCATGGGTAGGAGGGTATACTCAAGTTATCCAGAAAATGATGTTTCTGACTGATTTCAGTCCATTCCACTTCAGAAAGTGGAACTGCCTCTGTACATTTAAGTTTAAAAACTGCTAACACAGTACCAGAATTGTACAATATACCTATACGAATATACCGTTAATTTTTTCTGTATAATCTTAGTTTTTGTTAACAATTCAGAATAAAACACAATACTGTATACGCTATATTCTGGAGAAAAAATCGCAAGGCATTATCAAGGCTGGATCAGGAATGAAACTGAAAGCCATGAACCTTCAAGCTTCTTCTGGCAGATATTTATCATATGAACGGGTGAAATTAAGATGTCACTCAGTAGATGCAGCCATATTAACACTTTCGTGTTCTGATGATGGTCTCAACATCATCAAACCAAAAATATGCAGAGGCCCTGATGATGATAATGCCATCATCAATTAATAATGATGAAAAGAAAATGATGAAAATAATGAGGAAAAGAAATGGATTTTTAACAAATATTTTAATTTCGGACGCAACATGCGTCCCTGTTCAAGATCTGTAGATTTATTAACGGACGCATTATGCTTCCCCACCCCAGGCAAAGTGTTAATAATGTTCTACTCGTATTAAGTATTTTTGTTGATGGGCACAAAATTAAATGAAAATGTTGGGAAGTGGGAAAGCCATTTAATGCATTTAACCCTCACACTATCAGGCACATAATACAATACATTCAGTGCAAGTTAAATTGTTACTGAACTCATCAAGAGTAGCTTTCAGCAACAGTGTTTGAATACTGACATGCACCAAATTCATCTGATGGCAATCCATAAATGTCAATGGGTGACCCAGCACCCAGGAAGACATTAGCTCACAGCCTCAGTATCTTTACAGCCAGGATGGAAGGTCCATGTTTATAGATTCCCACTTTAGGCAGAATGTCCATAAATAGCACAAACATAGGAGGCCAACACAAAGGATGATTTATGATGTTTTTCATTTTTCTTTACTTGTGTATACATATCTATCACTTCATATGATTATTTAAATTTTTTAATAAATTTTATTCATTAACATGAATAAAGAGACCCACTGTTTGACTGTGTTTGCCTAGTGACATCTGCACCAGACATTTATATGAATAGACTGATGATTAGGCTGCAGTTTTTATCACTCTGTTGGGACAAGACTGAGGTAAACAGTCCAAAAATAAGCACTGAATGTAATGAAATGCCAATTTCTGGGTGAGCCCAAGTGGCTCCCTGAAGCTATATACTGAGACGGTACATATCTACCAGGTCGTATCAGCTGTGGAGTTCCTTAGGCCTACTGGGGACTAGGGCCAGAACCTGGCTCTTCACAGAGGTGCAGGGAATGGTGACATTTTGACACCTAATTGGGGAAGGCATCCAAAATGTCAACAAGTAAAAACAAACCACTGATTGGTTTAAAAAAATAAGAGACCGAAGGCTCGAAACCCTCCTAATGAACTCCCAGAAGCTATGTAAACAAATAATCAAATCACTTGAAAATAATGTGAGCTCATTTGCCCAACCTCCCCAACTTGTTTGGGGAAGGGGAGAAGGGGCTTACCACCTTCCAGGTTCTGAGCAGTCAGCTCTGGAGCAGATAGATGCACATAGCCACCCAACAATCTGGAAGGGAGGGGAAAGCTTCCCCTCCATGGTGGTGTAGCTCGACCACCTGGAGAAGGTCAAGCTACACCCCGACCCAACTCTGAAACTCTCAATAGGCTTTGGAGCTGGAAGCAGGGAAGGGGGGAAAACAGAAGAAATGTGAACCACACTCTCAGGAGAAGAAATAGAAGCTGCAGACAGAGCCCAGGCGGAGATCACCAACACCTCCAATTCCAGCTCCCTAAACATCACAGGAACCATCTCTGGGGCTTCCAGCCAATCAATATGCCACAAACACTTAGGGCAGGAAAACCAAACTTGTAAAGTGGTAACTGCCTGAAAAGCCTCCAAAGGCAGACTCTGTTAAAGCAGAGACCCAGTGACAAACCTCACAGAATTCCAGGTCATAAACATCACCAACACAACAGGCAGCATAGCAGGGGCAGAAAGAATGAACATCGTCGTGTAACAGTGATGATGAACATCCCTCAAACTATTAAATAAAGAGACTCGGTTCAACAGTCCATTCCATAAAGACCTGGAGGCATGTATCCCCAGGGCCCCAATGGAAAACAAATCAGGTACCCTTGGCACTGAGAGTGCTTGCCAGGAATAGACACCAATTGAAGCCTAACCACCAGGCTATGGAAAGTGATCGCGGTGTGCAGCGTAAACAAGCATGTGAACCATATTGCACCCCAACACAAACAATAAATGCCCCCCACTAAAGGCCCAAACAGAGGAAACCAAAACCCCTGAGGAGCCAGAGGTGAGGCCCTGATCCTGGTGAGCTGGTTTCACAGGGGGCGAACACCCAAACACAGCAGAGAAGCGAAGCTCTGGCAGTGCAAGGGCAACATCAGTGGGCAAACTGGGAAGAAAACCTCGAGTACATGCAGCGAGAATGACTAAAGACCCAAGCTTTCACAACAAGCTGGAATAAAAATACGCAACGTGAAGCTAACATTTAAAACTGGAAACGAAACAAAAGTTCAAGGATATGCAACACTTAGCTTGAAGCTTTTGGACTCCCCACAGTTGGCATGACTGGAAACAATATATGTTTCTATGGTATCACCACATCAGGATCAGAACTGATTGGGGAGCCAGCTGGGGCTGGACCGCCTGCTGGTGGCAATTGGAACCAATGAGTTTGAAATCATCTGAGTGAATCCCTTTTCTGTGTGAATAGCTTGCAGAGATAGTTTGGCAGGTTTAATGCTTTGTTTTCTGTCCTCTCCAGTTGTCTGTAAAGCTGCGCTGACTTTCTGGATGCATTTTCTGGTAGGGGTGACGAATTGTCGCCTGCATCCTAAGCCTCTGTGAGAAAGACAGGTTCTGGGTCCCCGGTAGGCCAAACAGAACTTCCGTAGGTGATGTGACCTTTAAGTATGATACAATCTCAGGAAGACAGCCTTAGGGAGACAAAAAGGGCTTTCCAGAAAAGATGAAAACAGTTTGTCCATTAATATGTCATCTGTAAATTGAATGAAAAACACAAATGATCAACTAATATACCTTTAGGTCCTGCATAACCTGGGATACCAGGCTGTCCTGGTTGACCGTTATCACCAGTTAGACCCTGTGGCCCTCTGTCTCCTTTTTCACCCCTTGGGCCTGGCAAACCACGTGGCCCAGGTGATCCTGGGTGGCCCGGTAGTCCAGGTGGTCCTGTTAAGCCCTGGAGGAATGACATGAAATCTGCATTAGCAAACAGTACCGTATTATGATTAAATTGCAGCAATGCTCCAACTATCATTAACATGAAAATTTCATTCTTGCTTAAGTGATTAATTTGAGAACTGTTATCAAGTGTTCTTTTCTGTGGAGAGCCCCTCTGGCTCCCCGGAGGTATACCAGGTTGATATGCATATATTAGACCATGGCATCAGTCAATTCACTTGGAGTTCTAGCCTACCGGAGACCACGAGCCAGAGCCTAGCACCCTCAGAGAGGCACAAGGAGCAATGGCCTATAGGAACCCCCCCATGTGGTTGGAAACATTCTATGTCTGCCTTCTACTGGGTTAGGCACCCAGAAAGGTAGGCATCCCAAAATAGACTCCACCTGGTTAAAATTACTACCAAAAACCAAACTATCAAGTAGAACTTCACAATCTGAAAACAAGCAAACAAACATCATGTCACAATTGCCAATGTGCTGCTATCTGCGCAGCTCCCTGGGAGGGGCAAGGGGGCGCCCCAGACCTCTCGTGCTGGATACCCAATGCCAGTCCTGACGCTGAAGCGATAGCTCTGCGCGTCGTTTGGGTTCGCGTAAGAGGCGTTGGCCCTTTCACAGTTCGCCCGTTGATGGTGCAATGGGGAGGCGGCTTGCTGTTTGCTCATGCCTGGTCCCACGATCTGTCAGCTTTTCCGGTCGTTTCATCTGGCTTGCAGTGGTGTTGGGTGGCTCCTTCTCTTTCGAGGGGTTCGGGATTCGTGAGGGCTTCTTCCCGTGTTCTGTCGGGTCATTTTGGAGTGGGTGCACTTGGGCGTGGTCAAAACGATCCCATCCCTCAGGTGGTTATCTTGAGGTTATCTTGAGATGATTTCGTTTTTTTTTTTGTGTCCCCGCGGCCCGGTCCTCGACCAGGCCTCCACCCCCCAGGAAGCAGCCCGTGACAGCTGACTAACACCCAGGTACCTATTTTACTGCTAGGTAACAGGGGCATAGGGGTGAAAGAAACTCTGCCCAATGTTTCTCGCCGGCACCTGACATCGAACCCAGGACCACAGGATCACAAGTCCAGCGTGCTGTCCGCTCGGCCGACCGGTTCCCTTGGGCTTCCCGTCTGTTTCCAGTTCCGAAACAGGACTGTGAGGATCTGAGGTTCACTCTGGACTTGTCCCGTCTGAACTCCTGGGTGTTTTGCTCTTTCTTTCGGATGACCACTCTGTCCCAGGTCAGGCTTCTTTTGGAGCCGGATGCTTGGTTAGTTTCTCTGGACCTCTGGAATGTGTACTGGCACGTCCCGATTCATCCAGTCCTGGTTCAGAGACTGGCTCGGTTGTTGTTGGGCGTCAGGCTTACCGCTTTCGCATGTTCACCTGCCTTACCCGGGTCGTGGTGATCCGCTTGTGTCTGCTAGGTATTCAGGTTCTGGCCTACCTCGACGACTTGCTGGCGTGGGCTCCTAGCCAGTCCACGTATCTGCTCGCCAGGGGTTTGGTTCTTTCCCAGCTCACTGGGTTCGGGTTCTTGGTGAACTGAAGGAAGTTCCATCTGGTTCCCTCTCAGGTTCGGACCTCGCTGGGTCTTGTGTGGGACACTCGGACTGCTTCCTTGTCTCTCCCTCCGACATCGTTGCTGCAGCTGCGATCCTGCCTTCGGCTGTTTCTAGGGGCTCCCAAGTCACTCATTTGTTGCTCAAGCAACTGTGTGGGAGTCTGAACTTTGCTGTCTTGGTTTACCCGCCAGGTCGGGTCTGGTTTTGGTGGGTGTTTTGGTTCCTTCGGGGATGTTCCTTCCACTGCTCTCGCGATTGACAGAGCAGAACCCTGCTCTGACCAGTGGGATCGGCTTCCTGGGGCCATGTGTCAGCTGCTGTGTCACCAGCTTCCTCTTCGTTTTTTGGGGGGGTTCAGTGCCGTTGTACCTCCCGGAGCCCTTGCTCGATGTGTTCACGGATGCGCTGTCTTTTGGCTGGGGTTTTGTGATCAGTGTTCGCCAGGCCAGCCATAGGCGGTGGGGTCTGTCCTTCTGTCGGGCTCACAGCACAGTGGGGGTGTTTGCAGCAGTGTGGATGTCGCTTTGAACGGTTTGTTTCACTCGTGAATCAATGGTCCGGCTCCTTTCGGACTGCACCCCGGTGGTTCATTGCCTGAACTTAGGGGGTTAAATGCAGTCCTTGACTCTCTGAGATTGGTCGCTTCGGGTGACTCGTCTGCTGAGTTCTTGGAGTTTGGCTCTCCTGGCAGTTCACATCCAGGGGGTATCCAACATCCTGGCAGCCAGCCTGTCCCGGTTCATTGCCCTGTCCATGGAGTGGACGGTCGATGCCGACTCGTTCAGTTGGCTCTGTCAGACGTATGGATGCCTGGAGGTGGACCTTTTCACGTCAGCGTGGTTGAGGCATTTCCCAGTATATGTGGTGTCCTTCCCTGACTGCAAGGCCGTTGGGGTCAAAGCTTTTTGACAGGACTGGTCGAGGTGGGGTTACCTGTACCTCTTTCCACCAGTTTGGGTGTCGCTTCGGATTCTGGCTTGTTTGGAGACTTACTAGGGGTGAGTAGTCCTGTTGGCCCCTTAGTGGCCGGCCCAGCCTTGGTTTTTGGTGCCGCATGCTCGGAGCCCAAACCCAGGGACTTTTCTGCAGCTCTGCCTCTTTCAGCAGATCGGTCCAGTCTGGTACATGGCTGATTCGATCTTCTCCTCCGATCTTCGAGTTTGGTCTTTCTGATGCAGGTTTGTCACCACTTGTATGGTGATCATGTGGCTTTGTTGATGGAGTCCAACCTGGGTGTTTTGTCTCGGCGATAGTATGAAGCCTCCTGGCGGTCCTTTCATTACTTTTTGTCTCTTCGTAGGTTATCTGTAGGTTATCTTTGATTTCGGATCAGGTTGTCTTGTCCTTTCTCTCTCTCTCTCTTGGTTGTTTTAGGACCATCATCTTATGCCTAATACTGTTGCCTTGTATTATACGGTGCTGGTGGGGCTGTTCCTGCTTGCATTTGGGGTAGATGTTACTTCTACTCCGTTTTGCAAGCTGTCTCGTGTGTCGTTTCACCTCCGGCCTGCTCATGCTTCACCTGAGCCGTCCTGGTCGTCAGGTGCTCTCTTTTCTATCCTCTCCTTGGTTCATGATGGCCCCCTCAGTTCGGGATTGTTTTGACAAGGGTCTTTTACCTGTTGGGATTGGGCTCTGGGGGTTGAGTCGGGGAGCTTCATGCTCTCTTCTGGCTCAGCGGTCTTTGCTCTTTCAGTCCTAGTGGTAGGTTTGTTCGTTGCAGCAGTCTCCTCCTTTTCTTGCATAGAATTAGACGGTGGCTTTCCAGAGGGGTCCTTGGGTGGTCGCTGCTTGGTTGGTTCAGCCGGAGGTTCATCATGTGTTGCGTCCAGTTGTGGCGCTTCGCCGTTATTGCGCGCCACAGCCTCCATGACTGGGGATGCGCTTTGGGTTGACCCAGTTTCCTTTCTTCCCTATTCCAGGTCTCGGGCCTCCCAGGTCGTCTGTAGGGTTATTTCAGTCCAGCCAGCCTGCGGTCTATCTTTGTGCCCATGATGTTCACAAATTTGCTGCTTTGCTGCTGTTTTTGGTAATGTGTCTTGGGTTAACATTCAGGCGTGAGGATTTTGGAGGTCGAACAGGGTCAAGCCACCCGTTACCTCGTTAATGTTCCTGGCCCTAATTGGGTGTGTGTCGCTTTGGGTCGAGGCTGCAGCCAGTTCTCTTAACTTTGAGATGAGATACAAGTGGCGGCCTCCTCCAAAGGTAAGTCCTTCTTCACTTTTTCTGTGGTTAGGTAGCTCCGAGGAGCCGGAGGGGCCCTCCACAGAAAACCAGCACTGAATATAATGAAAAGTAATTTTCTGGGTAAGACTTGGAGGCTCCCCGGGAACCCTGCGCGAGGGATCTGGGGGTTCCCTTACCCTCTCCTGGAGAGGGAGGAGCTGCACAGACAGCGGCACGGGGGTGGTTGTGACGTCATGCTTGTTTGCTTGTTTTCAGATTGTGGAGTTCTGCTTGACAGTTCGGTTTTTGGTAGCAATTTTAACCAGATGTTTTGGGGCGCTTACCTTTCTGGGTACCTGACCTGGTCGATGGCAGACATAAAATACTTCCAACCACATGAGGGTTTCTATAGATCATTGTTCCTCGTGCCTCTCTGAGGGGGGGGGAGCATGTTCTGGCTCCTGGTCCCTGGTAGGCCCAGAACTTCAATCGAATTGACTGATACCATTGTCGAATATATGTATATGCATTTCAGCCCGGTATAGCTTCGGGAAGTCTCCGGGACTGACCCAGAAAATGATGTTTCATTACATTCAATGCTGTTTTTTTTTGCCTACAATACTAATTAAACATGTTTTGTTCACACAAAGGAGAATGATAATGAGTCCAATGATTATCACAGCACAGTAAGATAAAATGAACACAGATCACTGTAATGATCAAAGATCTGTGTAATGAACACAGATCAGTGTAATCATCACAGATCTGTGTAATGATCACAGATCTGTGTAATGATCACAGATCTGTGTAATGATCACAGATCTGTGTAATGATCACAGATCAGCATAATGATTACAGATCTGTGTAATGATCAC
Organism: Procambarus virginalis; assembly: GCA_020271785.1. NCBI lineage: Eukaryota > Metazoa > Arthropoda > Malacostraca > Decapoda > Cambaridae > Procambarus > Procambarus virginalis. The sequence continues at coordinate 24,975,590 of WNGS01164437.1, forward strand.
AGGCTGGTGTAAAGAACACAGACATGAGTGTTGTCACTATAGCACGAGTGACCAGAGTCGGAACACGGCTTGCAGTAGGCAAGCAAAAGTCTCAAGAGACCTGGTGGGATGGGTTCAATTCTGGCAGCATCTGTACTTAAGCTCTGGCAGCTACTGAAGGAAGCTCTCGCAGAAAGTGTGGCAGTTATGACTCGCTATCTGGAATTACCTGTGACAAAGTGTGTATGCCTAATCTAACAAGAAATGGCATGTTGGCCACAGTCAATAACCCCTTTTTGAGCATGATTCTTGGATGCTCCCAGAGCTAACACTGGGTTCTTGTTACCCACCAAGCTCTCATACCTTTTATCCGATGGAATGATGGAACATTCGAATATGCAGCAATTATCCATAACTTCACCAGTTAATAAATGCCATGTTATGGAATGTGGAATAGGAGAACATAGACCCCACACAACCTATATATTATGTGAGAACTCTTTAAAGAATTCTGATAAAGAAAGAGATCTAGGGGTGGTTCTAGATAGAAAGCTATCACCTGAGGACCACATAAAGAATATTGTGCGAGGAGCCTATGCCACGCTTTCTAACTTCAGAATTGCTTTTAAATACATGGATGGCGATATACTAAAAAATTGTTCACAACTTTTGTTAGGCCAAAGCTAGAATATGCAGCGGTTGTGTGGTGCCCATATCTTAAGAAGCACATCAGCAAACTGGGAAAGGTGCAAATACATGCTACTAAGTGGCTCCCAGAACTGAAGGGCAAGAGCAACGAGGAGAGATTAGAGGCATTAAATATGCCAAAACTAGAAGACAGAAGAAAAAGAGGTGATATGATCACTACATACAAAATAGTAACAGGAATTGATAAAATCGATAGGGAAGATTTCCTGAGACCTGGAACTTTAAGAACAAGAGGTCATAGATATAAACTAGCTAAACACAGATGCCAAAGAAATATAAGAAAATTCACTTTCGCAAACAGAGTGGTAGACGGTTGGAACAAGTTAGGGGAGAAGGTGGTGGAGGCCAAGACCGTCAGTAGTTTCAAAGTGTTATATGACAAAGAGTGCTGGGAAGACGGGACACCACGAGCGTAGCTCTCATCCTGTAACTACACTTAGGTAATTACACTTAGGTAATTACATCAGTAAACTAAAAAGTGAGGGTAAAGATATGATAATGGCTTCTGACACTATAAAACATGTGCTTTAAGAATAGGTTAGAGGCACTAAATATGCCAAAACTGGAAGAGAGAAGGAAACTAGCATTGAATGTAATGAAACACCAAATTCTGGATAAGTCCCGGTAGTTCCCTGATGATACTATCACTGAGAGTGTACCTTCTACTGGGCTGCATCAGTCGCAGAGTTCTATATGGTCTACAGGAGATCAAGAGCCAGAACCTGCACACTCTCATAGAGATGCAGTGAGCATTAGTATTTATTTATTTATTTATGCTACCACCAGGAAAAGCAACCAGAAAGACAGCAAAACAAAACAAACCAGAGCAGGCTGTAGAAGAGACTATAGCCTCAACAACTGCAAAACGAACAACAACAATGTGAACAGACAATAGAAAAGTTTCAAAACTAGCACCAACTCATTTGCCCGCATCCCCCGTTCCTCTGGGGGGGACGGGAAAGGTAGCTCGCAGTCAACCAGTGACACTGCCCTTGAGTCTATTAAAGATGTGAGAACTTCCCCCCCCCCCTTCCCTGATGACCTGAAGGTAGGGAAGTATGTCAGGGAGCCACTGGGGATCACCCAGAAATTGGTGTTTCATTACATTCAACACTGGTGACAAAGAGTGCTGGGAAGATGGGACACCATGAGTGTAACTCTCATACTGTAACTACACTTAGGTAATTTCTGGTGAATGTATTCATCAGTTTTGAATTTAGTGGCCTTCAGGTAAATGCACCCGAGGGCTACTAATGAAATAGTGGCACTTGTGTAAATTCAGGCATTTGGAAGTTGTGATTCCTTCCTTTGTACTATAGCAAACCGGTCCATTTTGAGGTGAGGTGATTTAGACTCTCCATTGTCTCCCTTTCCTAAATACATGAGAGGACCACTTGCAAATATCTGTCACAATGGGGATAAGTCATGAGAGCCTGGATTAAGCATATTGGAAATATCTATGGGAACAAAGAATAGAGAATTACCACAGTGATATGCCCTATCTTCATTAGCAATACTGTATAAACCTTGGTTTATCTCACCAGAAGACCCACATTCCCTTTTTCGCCAGGTGGCCCTTCAGGTCCCACTTCACCCTTATAACCTTGAGGACCTTTTCCGTCTTTGCACAGCAGATCTGCCGTGGCGGATTCACCATCTGCACCAGGTTTTCCACGTTCACCTTTTGTACCATTTCGTCCAGGCTCGCCAGCTTCACCCTTTATACAAAATCCTGTCTCTCCTTTCGGACCCGTGAGGCCGTTTATTCCATCCAGGCCTGTGTGATTAAAGGTTATACATTAAATGAACAGTGCTAGTTGTAATTCATAAAATTGTGTCTAATAGTATAGTATATCCAATATATAACAAATATATAACAAATTTAACAAATACATCAACCTCTTCTCACACTTGACAGAGTACATATACTTTCATTTCAAACATAATTTTAATTTACTTATATACAAGAAAAATAAGATGCAGCCACTCATCAACTTCAGCTCAATATGCACACTTAATTTTCTTATATGGTAATTTGTCCCACTTGGGAGGATTAAGACAACCTCTGAGAATACTCAAACATAATTCTCTATCAATATTTTTGCAAAATATAATTACAGTTTTTTTTAAAGTCTGCCAAATATTGTTCAATTAATTAAATTTCAAGTTGTGATTACATTTGATTAAATATAATTATTATATTAATTTGATATAAATGATGACTTTCCTTATAACATGTGTTATAATTAGAGTATAAAGTGAAATCTCTCTCCAATGGTTTACCTAGGAATAGGCCAAATCAGTTCAGTAGATCAAGTTACGGGCTCACCATAGCCCGTGCTACTTGGAACTTTGTTCCAGGTAGCGAATCTTTAACAACAAACAGTTCAGTAGACTTTTCCAGTGTTTTAAATTATGTTTAGATATTTCCTAGTCTTAGGTAAATAATACAAAACAATGTATTCCTGAGATATCCCACTTGGTTGTCCCATAAGGTAAGATTTTGCTGTCAACTGATGAGCAAATCTTTCCATTAGGCAAGATGACATAAGGTACCAACACCACAGGAAGCCTCTGAAGCACCCCAGTCATTCTGGTAAAGTATGAAGCACTGAGGAATTCCTCCAGCTAAAGGGATCCATAGACAGCTCATATCATATCAAGTCCTCTTTGGTAACCCTGAAATTGCCAGGAAGTGGCTTACCAAACTACAGGTTGGCTCATCTGCTGTCAGTTGTATAAGATGATAGGTAGATGACCAGATTTAAGCTAAGTGACTTGTTCATTATTGAAATAGCTTCTTACAGTAGTAAATCTGTACTTGCCTATCTTCTATCTCTGTGTGTTTAAAGTTTTTTCTGTATTTTCTTTGTGTTTTGACAGCTTCTTTACATTTAGCAGTAATCAGAAGTGAGTGTATCGTTATTTCATGGTTCTCTGCTGCCTTAGCCTGGAGCATAAATTACAGGTTCTGTGTATCTTTATACATATTCCTCACAGTCATGTGTGACTGAGGTATCATACCTGGACACATCTTCAGGGCTTCTCTTGCATTTCATTGCTGCAGGTATAGCAATATGAGGTATGGAAGTGATGCTAGCTCCTTCCTTGGAAGTTGGCATTCTCAATTAAATTTTTTGTTTATGGGAACATTCTCTGACACTTCAGTATAGGGATAAATTTAATAAATTTACTGGAATTTACCTGAAGGCCTATTAGGGATCTTGATGAGGACAAGAAGCCAGTGGCTTGTCAATGGTCCCACACCATTTTTCCTGATGATTTTATCCAGTTGGATCTTGAATTGAAGCAATGTTCCTCAAGTAGTGTAAACATCCTTTGCCATGTTTGTCAGACACATAACTAAACAATTTTAAACTATCCAATGTAGAGATATCTGTTGGAGTGGCTCTGAGGGAGACTCCATTGTACACCTCTGAATATTTGGGGTTGCACAGTATTTACATAGTAAATTCTGTTATAGCAATAACCAATGGATTTTGACTACTGGTGGATACTAGATTAGCCTAAGCAACTATTGACATGCCATGTGGTATGCATGTTTGCAAATTAGATTATATACTGGGACAATCTGTCATGATTGGTCAACCCAAGTAGTTGACAGTTATCAACAGTTGATAGTTGTCAACTGTCTGATCTTGAGGACAAATTTACAGGAGTTAACATGTAAATTATTGCAGAATTAAATTTATCAACCCACCATTAAACCTAGGAGCTCGAGGCAAAGAGAAACACTTAACACAGTAGCTATGGAAAGTTCTATGATGTACCGAGCCAAAAATAAGACTGTAAATAATGGCATCACTTAGAATAAGAACATACTATATTCGGCAGAAAATTATAAGAAATAATGCAATTACATGGTATAGTATATCATTTGTAAAAGAAGAAAAGAAAGTTAATTTAGTTTAATAAATAATAATTGTCAAAGACCTAAATTAAAACCATTTTGAGCCCTATTTTTTATGAAGGCAATTAGTTCTTTCTTACCTCTTAGTCCTGGTTCTCCCTTGAAACCTGGTAGACCCTGTAAGCCAGGTCTCCCTGGGAAACCAGGCTCTCCTTTCAATCCAGGAATACCTGGAAGACCTAGTCGGCCTGGTTCACCCTTTGTACCTGGAGGGCCTGGCAGGGCGTATGCTGCTTCACCCTTATCACCTTTTCCTCCTGGTAACCCTGGTGTGCCTGGAAGGCCCTATACCAAAAAAAACATAATTACTCAATGATTTAGAAAATAAATAATATATATATATATATATATATATATATATATATATATATATATATATATATATATATATATATATATATATATATATATAAAAGATATCAAAATACAGAACAGCACTAGTTTGGGTACTACGAACTTTCCAGTTAAGGATCAGCAACTGGTCATCCTGGCTGCCCCTGCGCCCACCCTTCCCAGAGCAAGAAACTTGACGATTGCATCTTAACACAAACCACTAGAGTCCATCCTCCCTACACATAAATATCACTACACGATACATGCCATACATGATTCTCACTACACATTATCTTCATTACACATGTTTCACTCTGCATGCCCATCTTGAGGTTCCTTCTTGAGATGATTTCGAGGCTTAGCGTCCCCGCGGCCCGGTCCTCGACCAGGCCTCCTTTTTGTTACACCCCCACCAGGAAGCAGCCCGTAGCAGCTGTCTAATTCCCAGGTACCTATTTACTGCTAGGTAACAGGAGCATCAGGGTGAAAGAAACTCTGCCCATTTGTTTCCGCCATCGCTGGGGATCAATCCCCGGTCCACAGGATTCTGAATCTGTAGCGCAGACCACTCAGCCACAGGCCCCTGTATTTTTGCACTTTTGCCTAGGTGAACATCTTCACTTATACCGTACATGATTATCACCTGGGCTCTGCCAAGGTAAACATCATCTACACTGAACATTTTCCCTATACACATAATTTTCCCTGTGCAAATTCTACTATATAAACAATTCCAAGCTATTTTATCATAAACAAATTAATTAAAACAATTTATAATTAGTGCAAAAACATACACAGTGTAATATTGGCAAAATTGAATGGAAATAATGATATATTTTATGGTACTGCATGTCTAGCTATTGTAGAACAGTAAATACAGTACTGTACACATTTAATAAAATTATATTCATGTATTGTTGTATTATAATAGAGCTGCTGGTTTCAGGCTTATGAATATTGGTTTACCCAGTGTATAGTAGTTATATTCAGATATTTAACCTGTGATATTCCTTGAATTCTGAAACAAATATGAATTAACAAGTACCATCATCACTGACCTCCTTGCCAGGCAGACCTGGAACTCCTGACTGCCCATCCTGGCCCCTCTCTCCTGGGTACCCAATTGGCCCTGGCGGTCCTCGAGGCCCTTGAATCCCAGGTAATCCTTCAGGGCCAGGATGGCCTTTCTCGCCTTTCTCACACTGACCACATTCACAGTCCAACCCTCTGTCGCCCTTTGCCCCGTCACGGCCTGCAAGATTTGTGCTTATAATCTCAAGCATGAGAAAATCCCCCCAGCATCTGTGTATACCTTAGTATATAGCAGTGTGGGTATGTGGGGTATAATGTCTCGTGTATAATTACCTAAGTGTAGTTATAGGATGGGAGCTAGACTCGAGGTTTACCTTCTTTTTCCCCTGTAAACTGTCATAACAAGTTTTGTAGCTTTCAATGATTTTGGTATACACCACCCTATCATGTAACTTATTATCCCGCCCATCTACTCATGTGCCATTTCAAAAAGATAATTACAGTTATTATGAAATTTGTGCACCTTTGTTTTTATAATTCTAATTTATGACCTCGTGTTCTCAATGTTGCATTGTCGTCAATGTTGCATTGTTGTCACTGATGCTTTGTCATCAATGTCGTGTTGTCATCAATGTCGTGTTGTCATCAATGTTGTGTTGTCATCAATGTTGTGTTGTCATCAATGTCGTGTTGTCATCAATGTCGTGTTGTCATCACTGTCGTGTTGTCATCAATGTCGTGTTGTCATCAATGTCGCATTGTCATCGAAGTTGCATTGTCATCGATGTTGCAGTGTCATCACTGTTGAGTTGCCATCAAAGTTGCATTGTCATCAATCTTCTCAGTTCCTGTCATCATTTTGTATGTAGTGATCATATTTCTTTTTTTTTCTGTCTAAAAATGTTAGCGTATTTATTCCTCTAATGTCTCCTAACACAATAATAAAGGTTGGTTATGCACTCTGATCATCAAAACAACAGAAGTAGACCTATAACAATATAGACAACAAATATAATAAAATGAGGCAAAAGAATATAGTGAAAAATTTCCAAATATAGTGAAAGATTTCAAAACAGTGAAAGAACTAATACAATACTGTACTGTAAAATTGATAAATTTAAAGCAGCTTTGTAAAGGTATTTACTAAAAAATTATTCAAAACACAGAACAGTAGAGACAAGTACAGGGGATACAGTCTTAATAACACTGCACAAAACAATTTGTGTCCCAGGAAAATATGTGTCATTTTCTAATTGCTTGTGTCTCCAAAGTAGAGAAATGCTTATTATTCCCTTCATAGACCCCCTATGTAGCCGAAATGGCTTAGTGCTTTCTTCTGATAATTATCTTAATCTTTTCCCCTAGATGAAGAGTTGGTATCTTTCAAGTAACCTTCAAGATGTCTTCCCTAAGCTGTCAAAAGCAAAAGTCAAAGCAAAGTTTGGGAGAAATAATACTCATTTCTCTACTTTGAAGGCATAAGTAATTGGAAAATAGCACTTACTACACAGGTACAAACACAAAAATATTTTTAAACAGTTGTACACTGCAATTGCTGGCAGGTGCTCAAACAAACAAAAATATTAACAACTCAATAGTATTAATTGTCAGTGCGGTAAATTTCATCTATAAAATAAGATCTGCAGCTAAAAAATCCCAGATCTTCCGAACACCGTGCCTGTAATTTTTACTTACCAGAAATACCATCTAGACCAGGATTACCCGGTATACCAGGTGGGCCAACAAGTCCTGGCTCTCCGGGAGTTCCGGGGATACCATTTATACTGTCGCCAGGAATACCTCGAGGACCTTCGGGACCCACTGGGCCACGGGAACCTGGAATCCCATCTCGTCCAGGTGTTCCATCACGTCCGTTTTCTCCCTGAGGATGAGGGTGGGACAAACTCGTGATAACAATGATCTATCTGCATCCAACACAGCATTACCAACCATGTAAACAACACAGCATTACCAACCATGTAAACAACACAGCATTACCATCTAAACCACCTGAGAACCACTGATGTTAGTGACTCTCAGATAAACACAGCATTACCAACCATCTATTAAGAGTCACAAGTGGAGAGGTTCCTCTGAGCATTCCTAATCTTATATGACTACATATATTTCTCACTCTGTTGTTTATACATTACTTTCTACATTCACCTTTTTCTACTTCCATTCATCCCATGTACAGAACATTCTTCTTTATTGCTTTTGCTCATTCTCTCCCAAGGCACCTTATGTACAGTATGTAGCCATGTATACTTTCATCCAATCCTTTCTCTATTTCAGACGCTTTACTCGTGTCTTCAGTGACTGACAGGCAGTCATAGAGATGACTGACAGTCAACTGATGGTGACAGTTAATAAGGTGACTGACTGGTGGGCATGACAAAGTGTATACAATGCTTGGAAATAACCTGATATTGGACTAATCCTGCTCTTTTGGTCAAAATAGGGATGAAAATACTTTTAAACAAATATAACATATTAAAGTGCATTTATCTGATGCCCTGAGCTCGCCAAGGTTTTATTGATGAACTTACAGGAATGGAGAAACATTTGTTTCCCTTTGGGCCCGGAAGTCCTGATAAACCACGCTCACCAGGCAGACCCGGTGGTCCTTGGGGTCCTTCTTGGCCTATAGATTGAGATTAACACACATTAGGTAATCCAGAGCTGCATTCAAGAGACATGGCTACTATTCAAAGCTCACAATATGCACTCGGTTAAAACCCTAGTTATGAAAAAGCAATTATAAAATTTCCACGTCTTCCATCAATAAACACTATGTATTAGTTCCCTAAGTATTATACATGTCTTATCTAACAATTCTTCACTCTTCATGTACCCTATGTGTGTACTCTTGCATAAGGTACGGTAATTATGATGAGAAAGTGTTAAGCCAGTATATCTATATCGAATTTGGAAGAGACATGGGGACAAGGAACTGGGATATGATGGAGGGATGAAATGGTGTACAAGCACTTGGAACATAGGATAATGAGTGCAGACCTGCAAGAAACAAAGCCTCCGCTGTACTGACCAGTCCAAATGGTAGGGAGTACTCTTCCATAAATAACAAATAACCATTATAATTATTATTATGATAAAAGGACTAAAAATTAGGCATTAGAAGCCATGGCTTATGATGCAAATTTCCACGAATTTGCTCAATGAAATCCCTCTTGCATTCAATCTCAGTAAATTCCCTCTTTATGAGTCCCAGTCAAAACATCTGAAAGATGGCAACGATCTTTAATTATTGAAATACGTAAACAAATTAAGTTAAATTTGCCTTTTGGAATTATCAACTACATGCATACCATTTCATATAGTACATTCTGTAGTTTGACTTAGGCATTACGTCTCTAATTTGGAACTACTCTGGGTTGGTTTGGATCATTTTGTGGAAGCCCTTTAACCTGCTGCTAGACAACACTATATGACCTGCTTATCTGGAGCAGGTTTACAATCAAACAAAGGCATGTGGCTAGTTTACATTCAAAACATGGAAAATTGTTGGTTTATACAGTATTTTAAAACATAAGTGGCTAGTTAACATTCAAAATACGATGAGTGAAGTTCTTGATCATCGTTGCCCTAAATTTCCATGTAAAACTGCATAAAAGTAACCCGACACAAAAAAGCTTAATTTTATTAAACTGCAGTGAGGTGTGTATTTCTAGACACACATTATTTTGGTAGTGTTGCAGGAATTACAAATACTACAGTGCACCACATTCTTATCTCTCATTAGCAGGAGATGGAAATTTATATTGACTTATAAGATTTTTTAAGAGAAATAAGTTAAGACATTAGTAAAATCAAGCTTCACGTATAACTACGAGAATAACATATTCAAATCTAAACCTAAATAACCAGTAGAACATTAGATATGGAGAAGGAGACAGACAGACAAAGAGAATGACATATATTAAACTTAACATTTAATGTATCTACACGAACAGATACACGAACTGTATATCACATACCTGGAAGCCCCGCATCTCCCTTATCTCCTTTCTTTCCTGGAAGTCCTTCTCTTCCGGTGTTACCAGGCTGTCCTGGACCCCCAGGTGCACCTTGAGGACCCCGTGGTCCTGGAATTCCATCAATGCCATCCCTTCCCTTGGGTCCTGGAAAGCCTCGTAGACCTGGTGGTCCTTGAGGTCCCGGCTCCCCGCCCTACAACAGTCACAATTTTATGATAGGAAAAAAATTGAAAAACAAGAGTGATAAAAAATTTAAAGAATGCGCCATTCCCCTTACCGTTGATCCTAAATAACTTACATTTACAATGATATTATTATATTATTAGTATTAGTATTATAATAAAATAATAATAATAATAATGAGTCTAATGAGAATTAGACTCATTAGTCGTTGAGATGTAAGTCTCGTCCTAATCACACACTCAGACCTTGACGAAGCACTCAGGAGAATGCGAAAGACTTGGTGTAAATTCCTTACATAAATTTCACAAATACACACATGTGGGTTTTTATCCTATATTATCATGTCTGTGAGAAGACATTACCATCACTTAAATCAATAATAATAATAATAATAATAATAATAATAATAAAAATATAACATGAATGTCTTAACAATGCTATCAAAAACTAACAATCTTTTTACCAAAATTAACACAAAATATTTGAGAAATATCTCAGCAATTCAGATTTTCTTTCATTAATTTTTAATACAGTAACTCCGTGCACTTGTTTTTAATTTCTTATTCTTTCACATTTATTACTTTTTAAAGTCCTTTTCAATATTGAAACAATTATTATACATTTTAAAACTTAAGAGCACAATAGCAATTTTCTCAAAGCCTATAACACTCATAGCTTTAATTCTGAAACAATACCAATCATTTGAAGGTTTTCAGTTCTACTGGCTTCCAATAATTCAACTTTTGATAAATTAAATACAGTAACAAGACTTATTAACAAGAATCTGCAATGTAGCTTATTGGTTACTAAACCAATGTGATGAAAAATACTAATGTGGTAATGTGATAAAAAATGTGATGAAAAATACTAACCACGATGTAATGGTAATGTAATGAAAAATACTAACCACAATGTAATGGTAATGAAATGAAAAATACTAACCACAGTGTAATGGTAATGAAATGAAAAATACTAACCACAGTTTAATGGTAATGTCATGAAAAATACTAACCACAGAGGGTCCTGGAGGTCCACGGTCACCCTTCGCACCATCCCGGCCACCGTAACCACTGTCACCTTTATCTCCTTTCAAACCAGGCAAGCCGTCCAATCCATCAGGACCTCGGTCACCCTTATATCCATTCGGTCCTGGAGGACCAGCAACACCCTCGCGTCCCTGCGTGTGTTTTTTTTATCATTACAATTCCCTTACAAATTTTAAATACATATTTTATCACTTAGTATCTCTGAGCTGCTTTGTAATATCATATGTTGAGTAAATACTTCCATACCATATGATATTTGGTCTTCAAAGCAACCTTAGACAAATTTCAATTAATAAAACTGCCTGCATGTCAAAGAATCATAATACTGTACTATAATTTGCATGATAATGTATTAGCTACAAGTGTGTTAGTAATTGATTTCTAACCAGTTTCTCCACTTATTTTAAACACAAACTTTCAAACCAGTCCTATTGAAACAAATTTTTCTGAGCAAAAATTAAAATAAGACAAGACAAGCCCATCTTTTGGTTAAAATCTGGGTGTAAAGAGAACAGAGGGGTAGGTTCTATGTGACACAGCTAAATGTGTTCTTCATAACCTTAATATTTGTCTTTTCCCTGACATCTTTGATCTCCAATCAAGAACCATCTTTGGAGCTATATTTTGAACTCAAACATATACAGTGGTGCCTCGGTTAACGAATTTAAGCCACTCCGGCACCGAGCTCGTCATGTGAAACGCTTGTCTTGCGAAACAACAACAACACTCGTCGGAGGTGTCTGAGGGAACCAGCGGGAACGCTAGGAAGCACCACAGGGTTTTTCTCGTTAACCGAGCTAAAGATCATCACTCGAGACAAATTTTCTGCGAGTGGTTTGCTCGTTACCTGAAATGCTCGTAGATGAGGCTACTCATCACCGGAGGTTCCTCTGCATTTTAATTTTCCAATGCCATACAGTACACTGTTTAGTGGGCAACTTTACCTCTGAAATAAGTATAACAAGCCAAGTTTTCCTGACATTACCTATTTTTCTAAATTTGTTCTTATGGATAGCTAAAGCTTTCCATTGTATTATATATGTTTTTATTTTTTAATTTGAGTTCAAACTAACGTAGAAATATGACCAAACCTAATATTCCTAACCTAACCTAAACTATCTTATTAACCTGACCTAACATAGCTAAGTCAGTAATTCAAGTTCTTAATATAATATTAATTCAAACAAACCAATTTAAACAAAATTGTGAAAATAACAAAAATCACTCTGCTTGTTAGTCAAATTGGGCCTTGCAGACTGGGCCAAGTAGTATGTTCTGGCTATTATGTATGACATCAGTACATACAAATTGTATGTATATGTACATACATACATACATACAAATTTATATAAAGAATCATCATCTGAAAATACAAGTTTCTATTAAAAAAAAAAAAAAAAAAAAAAATTAGTTTAAGATAAGCTCATTTGGAAAAAAGGAAATGCCTTTAATACTATTCACGTTTAAAACTCAGACCACATTTCCAGTGTTTTTACTTGTCGGGCTACCAGATGCCTTTGATAGCTACAGTACTCTCTAAGAAGGGGGGGCCACATTATAATTTTTTCTTCTGTAGAATAGATCATTGCAGAGGCAAGGTTGACCACCAATAATGCATCATCAAAAGAATGGGAGATGAAGACTAATGATAATTTTTTTGTATTTCTTTGATATTGTATTTGGCTTGTGGTGACATGCTTGGCAGTGCAGAACTGAGTCCGCACAACTCTGCCAAGAAATTGGGAAGGTAAGTCTAGGGGGTCTTACTAAAGGGAAGATAGAAAAGATTGAATGATTGAAATGATTGTTTACAATGATTACAATAATTACCTCAGAAACTACAAAGATGAGTTTGGTTTGGCTGCTTTAATTTATGTTAGTTTGGGTAAGATTAAAATTGGACTGACATTATTTCAAGTGTCAGTAATAATAGGCAATCATCCTAGTCAACTAATCATTCAATCATTTAGAGTATAACTCTGTTTTGGAGTCTTGCAAAACACACAACTTAGCACACACAAAGAATATGCAGAACAGGTTGTAATAGCACCCAGATACTTACCGGTGGTCCTGGGTAACCTGGAAGGCCTTTCTCTCCTGATGGCCCACGAGGACCTGGGTAACCCTGGGCACCTCGGTCACCCTTGCTGCCCTTCTGCCCCTCAGATCCTGGTGGTCCTTGGTTACCTTTCTCACCCTACAAAGAATTATATTTTTCTTTAATACTATACTACATATCTAAATATACCAGCTATGTAATTAATTACTGTATGAAGACCAAGGTTACAAATCATCTAAACAGCTGTAACACCCAGAGACCTACCCTTATGCCAGGTCAGAGGTCAGCCACCTGCAGAATTGAGTTGTTTTGATTGTGCAAATGATCTTGATGGGAACATTCCTTTCCTCCCTCACTCTAACATAATTAATCTCCCCCTCCTTGAGAGGTGTAAGATAGTTGTCAAACAATTTTAATGAAAAAAATTCTTGGCTGTATAGCACGTGGGGCACAGACCACCCATACAAACCTCCCACTTGTAGGTTAGAAACAGCTAGCCCTCCCCACCACCACCAAACCAGCTGATCTAGGGTCAGCTTTGGGGGTATATAAAATGCCCATGTGTTTTTTTTTTTTTTTTTGGGGAGTAAAGAGGAAGGAGAGGCATAGGTGAAGTGAAGTATAGAAGTGGGAAGTACAGTGAGAGGTATGAAAGCAGGCGGGCTGTCCGCCTTGCTGACACGATGTGTGGGTGTTGGCATCTCCCATGTGTGGGAGATTAAGACAGAGTGACCGTTAAATGACAGGAGCCGGACCGGTCATCCATGGTCCGGAGACAGAGTGAAATCCACCGGGTCAAGAGGCAGTAGTTATAGGTAATGTATGATTTCTGAAGGTATTATTCCGTGTCTAAATTACTTAACATTTGCCATTGTAGGATAGTAATAGGATAGTAAAGAATTTGCTATTTTCTAGAAGATAGTAGGGACTTAGGATACTGTTGTGGAAATCATAATGTTGGCTTAATATACACTTGTTAAATTTATATCTGCATGTGTCACTTCACTTGGTTTCCCATTTTGTCATCTCCCGTGTTTGTCATCAAGGCCATTGAACCTGCCAAATTCTCCAGAATCAGACTGTCTAACATACAGTCACTAAGGATTACATCAAAAGAAGAATTCTCTCAGTACAACAGTGGTTCCTGTATTATTGCTGTGTATGTTTTAATATTCCATTAACACTGTCGCACTCTTTGAACGTCCCTGACATCCGTTTTTTTTTTTCTCTCGTGTCCGAGCATCGAATTGTTCTCGCATCTGATAATAAAATATTATATAAAATTCATTTATTATCCAATCGACTTCTGGAAAGTTTAAAATGAGCGCCTTTAGAGTGCACACATTTGATACCAAAATGAAAGATGTAACACGAACTTGATGTCAGAACACTGGAAAGATATAAATAATTTTGTGATGACGAGTGTCCAAAATTAAAATATTTGTTAAAATTCCAGTTATTGCTCTATTATGGGGATTAGTTTTAAAATACGTGCCTTTATATTGCAAACAATTTGATACCAAATGAAAGACGAATACGAAAATTGATATTATCAAACTAAACGAGTATACAAATTAGGCTGCAGTGTGCAAATTGGTGTCTCGTTCATGGGTAACTTTAGGCTTTGCTGCGGGGAGTCACCCCAGGCTTTTGGACATTATATGCATATACACCTGCATGGAATTTAATTGCGAATACAATGATACCAAAACGAACAACGTAGCATGAGAATTAAGGTGAAAAAACTGAAATGAGTATACACATTTTACGGATTTTGTGCTCTCACGGGTAACTTTTGCTGACTTTAGGCTTTGCTGCGGGGAGTCACGCTGGGCTTTTGGGCATTATATGCATATACACCTGTAGGGAATTCTATTGCGAACACAATGATACCAAAAGGAACGACGAGCACGAGAATTAAGGTGAGAAAACTGAAACGAGTATACACATTTCGGTGTCGCAGCTAGCTCACCGCACGATCACCCGTACGTTGGGGGTGTGACCTCTAAGTTGGTGGCGGGCATGCCCGGGGCGTGAAAGTGTTAAGACAGGATGGTGTGCATTAGCTAATAAGTTTTCTCTGTTTAGCATTTCCTTGAAAATGTACCATTGGTTCAGGGTGTAAACCACCAGTGTTATACAATATTTCAAGTTCATATTACTTTGAAATATTTAAGCAAGTGTTAAAAAATACTAGTGTTACCAAGTGTTACAACGTCCTACCAGCGGCATCAGAAATATTACAGGACACAACCGTGGACATCTTCAGAGGAAGTAAGATTGTTTCCTCTCAAGGAGTGCCGGACCAACCGGGCTGTGGTGGGTAGTGGGCCTGCGGGCCGCTCCAAGCAACAGCCTGGGGACCAAGCTCTCCAAGTCAAGCCTGGCCTCGGGCCGGGCATGGGGAGTAGAAGAACTCCCAGAACCCCCATCAACCAGGTATCAACCAGGTACACAGACATTTACTACACATGAGCTGTAATAAAAATCATACAGTACCGAACTATAGTGTATAATGAATGAATCATTCCTGCACCGAGGAATAACAGTAAGTGGACAAAACAAAATGATAAAATATAATGATTTAGTAAATGAAAGAAAATAGTAGTGTATAAAACATAAATACAGAACAATACATGAGACATAATTTACAGCTGCAATTGTTGCATGATGCCTGATTGATGGAGAAATTTTTAAGTATTGACTAAAGGTAAAAAAAAAATATTTATTTCTTTTGTCCTACTTGCTATGTTCTAGTTGTGGCATTCAGAAAGTTTTCTTAAGTTAGGAATATTTTTTCTTACTTTAAAGCTCTGAAGATTTCTTAATTTACCTATTGAAAATGTAACAAAAGTAAAGTAATTTTGATTATCATTAAACCTGCTGCCGTAAATCTTACCAACTCCCATTAGATCAGGGAAAACATCTATATCCAATACTTTTATATTGTATAAAAGCATTGAATTTGTATTCTTGTCCTGCACAGTATTTAGCAAATATAATTATGTAAGTATAGTTACAGTATGAGAGCTATGCTTGTGATTTCCTATCTTCCCAGTACTGTATGTACTCTTTGTCATATGACACTTGGAAACTACTGACAGTTTTGGCCTCCACCACTATATAATGCTATTAATGTAAAGACAAGTTGCCATGTAGGTGAATCGAGTGTTAAAACTGCCACCTTATATGCAAAATTACAGCAAATAGTGAAGGACAAGGAGAAAGGATCCAACCAAATTGAATGTAGTGAATGGAAGAACGTAGAATTCTATTATGTATTTTGCTCATTCTACATAACCTTCAAGAAAAAAGAAAAATTAATATGTATTTTCTGTAACATGCATATCTGATCAAAATGTGAGACAAGTAAACTCACCATTTCCACTATAGTGAAGGAGGTACAATTTGGTTGCAAACATCCTGTATTGTACAATTATTGGCATCACCCTTAGCTCCCTTTTCACCCTTTTCTCCTGGCACACCTAACACAGTCAAACCCATAGGACCTTTGTCTCCTTTGCTTCCAGGATACCCCTTTTCTCCCTGCAAAAGAAATTCTTTTAATACAAATAAGCATTATAAGGTAATCAAATTTAAATAAAATGTGTATATTATATAAATTCTATTAATTGAATTAACATACAGTGGCACTTCAACCTATGACTGCCCCTACTTACGAATTTTTTGAGTTACGACATAAATTTCGTGGGAAAATGCGACTGGACTTTCGACCTTTGCCTCAACTAGCGACTTTGTTGATATGTGTTTGGGTCGACCGAGTGCGTGGTTCCTGTGGCACGAGCCGACACGACCTCAGTTTACCAGACCCGCCCGCTAAGTGACGATCACGCTTGTAAAGAATTTAATTGTTTTTGTGGGTTTTCTTGTTTCTTATAATAAAAGTAATTATTATATATCACACCATAGGTCCTAAGAAAGTCCGTGGTAAGATTCAACCTAAGAAAATAGTTGTGAGTAGAGGATGTCCCTTCTTCATTAAGAAAATGTGTGCAGTATGGGAAGAACTGCAGTTTTGTTGAAAAAACTTGCCCAGATAAAGCTGTAGCAGGCCGTTGCATTGACCTTTTAAATAACAATGTGATTGTTTCACTACAGACAAGTGTTAAAATGTAGGGAAAAACAAGTGTCATTAGACAGATTCTTAGAAAGACAAGCAAGCAGTGAGCCACAACGAGGACTTAGTGGTATGCCTGCGAAACGTAGGAGAGAGAGTACCTCAGAGAAGTCATCACTGCCTGATGTTAAAATGGAGGGGGGACTCCCCTTCCAAACAGTAACACCTTTCCTCCTCCCCCTCTCCTCACCGTCTTCCATACGCCAGTAAGAATACTCAATAAACCAGCGTTGAATGTAATGAAATGCCATTTTCTGGGTGAAACCCAGAGGCTTCCCAGAGCTATCCAGGCTGATATGGATGTATTAGACTTTGGCATCAGTCATGTGAATGGAGTTCTTAGGCCTACTGGGGACAACGAGCCAGAACCTGGCCCCCCTCAGAGAGGCACGAGGAGCAATGATCTATGGAAACCCACCTGTGTGGGTGGAAGCATTACATGTCTGCCATCGACCGGGCAGGCACCCGGAAACGTAAGCACCCCAAAACAAACCCCTATTCTGAGTAAAATATTGCTACTGAAAGCCGAACTAGTGGACAGAACTCCCCAAATGAAAATGAGCAAACAAGCATTTGTTTTCACCTCCAGAAAGTACTGCACCGCTGTCTGTGCAGCTCCCCCCTCCCCGGGAGGGAAGGAAGGGGAAGCCCCAGACCCTCGTGCTGGTGATCCACACCCTAGTTACAAGGCTGGATGTCAAAAACACGCAAAAAAACACCGACCAGGGGGAGCGAGGGATGCCAGAGCCTCCGGGTCTCACACAGAAAATGGTGTTTCATTACATTCAATGCTGTTTTTCTGGGGGAAGCCCCTTCGGCTCCCCGAGCTACTTACCAAAAGACAAAAACTAAGAGGGATTTACTCGGGAGGCAGTCAGCCCTCACTCCTCAACCCAAAGTCAAGACAACTGGCTTCAACCCCCAACCCAAAGTGACACAGGCCCGATGAGGCCCCGAAACATTGACAAGGTAGCGAGCAGCCAGGACTCTGTTCAATCTCCAAAAACCCCGTGCCCAAATGTCAGCCCAAGACATGTTACCGAAGACGGCAGCCAACGCACCAAACTTACGAACATCGTGGGCACAAGGATAGACTGCAGGCTGGCTGGACCAAATAACCCTGTGGACGACCTGGCGGACCCCGAACCATGGAACTGGGAAGAAGGGAAACCGGCTTAACCCAAAGAGCATCCCCGGCCACCGAGACCATGGTGCGCAGGTAATGGAAGAGAGCCGCAACCAGGCAACACATGATCCACCCCCGGCCTAACCAACTAAGAATCAACAACCCAAGGGCACCTCCGGAAAGCAGCAGTCTCATTCTTCGACAGAAAAGAAGGAGACGGCTGCAAACAAACAAACCTACCACCAGGACCGAAAGAGCAGAAACCCCCTGCACTGGAGAAGAGCATGAAGCTCCCCGACCCGATCCCCGGAGGCCAATTCCAACAGAAAAAAGACCCTTTGCAAAACAATCCTGAACTGAAGGAGCCACCACAAACTGAGGAGAAGATAGAAAGGAGAGCACCCGGTCCAACGACCAGGATGGCTCAGGCAGTGCATGAGCAGGCCGGAGGTGAAACAACGCATGAGACAGCTTGCGGAACGGTGCAGACGTAACATCAATGTCGAACACAAGCTGCAGTGGCTCCACCAGCACCGCACGATACAAGGCGACAGTATTTGGCATAAGATGACAATCCTAGAACAACCACGAAAGGAAGGACAAGACAACCCTATCAGAGACAGAAGCAAACCTACGAAGTGATAAGAAATACCGGAAGGACCACCAGGAAACTTCATACTGCTGCGAGACGAAGCACGCAGGTGGGATACCATCAATGAAGTCCCCTGCTCACCATACAAATGGTGATAGACCCACGTCAGAAAGACCAGACGCAAAGACTTGAGAAGATTGAACCAGCTATGTAACGGACTGGTCCGATCAGCCGAACGAGGCAGACCCACGGAAAGACCCCAGGATTCGGACACTGAGCAAGCAGTGCCTGAAACCAAGGCTGGGCCGGCCACCAAGGGGCCAGAAGAACTATTCTCCCTTGGTAAGTCTCCAAGTGAGCTAGGACCTAGAGCAACAGCGGAACCGGGAGGAAGAGGTACAGGTAACCCCAACTTGACCAGTCCTGCCTGAAGGCATTGACCCCAGCAGCCTCGCAGTTGGGGAACAGCACCACATATACAGGGAGACGCCTTGACCACGACGACGCGAAGAGATCCACCTCTTGGAGCCCATACGTCCGGCAGAGTCAACTGAATGAGTCGGAGTCAACCGAGACAATGAACCGAGACAGGCCGTCCGCTGGTGAGGAAGAGGCGAGGTGTTATTGCTTGTCATGGAAGTTTCTCTACCACAAACACTTCAGGTAATTGTGCTTCTGGAGTTCTTTCTCTTTTTCTATCGTTTTATATTTCCATCTTGAGACTCACTGGATGCTATTCTTACAAGAAACTTGTCCAACTTGGGCATACCAAACTCGGTAGCAAGAGTAGACACACGGGCACCACTTTCATATTTTGCAATGAGTTCTTTTTTCATCTCTATCATGGTCCTAACTAATTTTCTTTTCATTTGGCTCTTATCGCTAACTTTCTTAGGCACCATGGTGACTTATTTATGCTAAGAATATAAAAAATATCTAAGAAAACACGAGAAAGTTTACTGAGTAGTTAAGATAGGTACTGAACAACAGCTTCTTGGAAACTAATTTATCTGCTACGTGTGTTTATGTTTGAGTGCCAAGCAAACGCTCAACTACCGAGCACAAACACAGTGTTTGAGTGATGAATTGTTCGAGTTAGTAGTTGTTCAAATACCAAGGTTCCTCTGTATTTAAAGTTTTTATCAAGTTAGTTTGTCAAGAACAGCTCGTGTTTTTTTCTCTCATATCCTTTCCAACAAATTAAGTCTTCTTTGAAAGATTTATATTATCTATCTTTCTTTTAAATAATTCAGAGCATCTGTACATTTCTTTTTCACACTTCTTTCATCTAACAAGTATTAAACTTGTCTATCCCACCTCAAGAGGCTTTAATCCATCTTCCTTTCAGAAAATCTACTTTCCATCACCTACATATTGTCTTCTTCTATTATGTCTTGAATTTATCGAAGCTCTTAAGCCCAGCTTCCACTACACATACTGTATTGGGCATAACTTGGCGACCCCTCACAGTGTTCAGGAGAGAACTTATCAAGCACCTCCAAAGGATATCTGATCAACCAGGCTGTGACTCATACATCAGGCTACGAGCAGCCGTGTCCAACAACATGGTTGACCAGTCCAGCAACGAGGAGGCCTGGTTGACGACTGGGCCATGGGAACGCTAACCCCAAAATCATCTCAAGGTAACCTCAAGGTAAGGTAAGGTAGCTATAAATATTGAGTACCACTGATTCAATTTTCTTCATCTCATATTCCTTTTTGTTTCATCTTTATTATATGGATCATAAAATAAGATATGACATCACTAAAAACTTCAAACTCACCTGAATTCATATTAAAATTTCACTTAAAATGTCAGCCATTTTTCTTTATCCTTTATCATAGTAATTTTATTTTTATTTCATATTGTTTTCAATATTCTTTTCCAAAACACACCTCAAAGAAATTCACCATTTGATCTAATTAATTTCCTTATTTTTAACTTCTCAGCCCTGACTTTATCAGAATGAAATTCCTAAAAATAAATTCCAAATATTTTTGCTTTTAAATATAAACTAAATTTTTGTCATGTACTTCCATTCATTTATACTTTACTGGAAACAAAATATTTATGTTTCAAAACAGTTACAAGAAAACTGTTATAAACAAAACTTGTTACCTTCAATCCATTTGCTCCTGGGTATCCCGTCTCGCCTTTCTGGCCAGGCACACCCGCAGGTCCCTGGGCCCCTGTCTGCCATCACGCCCTGGCTCTCCTTTCTCTCCTTTATCTGTGGTACACGGTCCAATAGCTGGTTCTCCCTTTAATCCTTTCTGGCCTTCAGGACCACGGAATCCTCGAGGGCGGGTGGCCCGGGTATGCCTGGCAGGCCTGGTGAGCCCTGAAAGATTCATTAAATTTCATTAAGAAAATTTCATAAAGAAAATAAAGCGCATGCAAATGTGTTCATGGCAAATACCCTAAAATGTGAATGAATATTTAAATTAATGAATAATTTGGACATTTACTTGGCTGCTGTACACTAAGACAAAAACTAATACTGTACAAAAGAATGATTTGAAATCACCTTAGAGATATATCCCCACATTAATCCTCTAAGATAATACTCATGATTTAAAAGCCTTGGGACTGGCCAATCAAATGTTTTAAATCTACTCTAAGTCACTTACAAAGTTATATAAAGAGTGCCCAAATGAAGCATAATACAGGTACTGTATGCTACTATGATGCTAATAATGAATGCCGAATTATAAAAGTTTATTGACAATGAAGTACAATGTGTTGCAATGAAGTACAAGTGTTGCCCGTGCAGACAACAATGAATTTAAACCTCAAAGTTGGTCAAAATGATGCAGAACTAAAGAAACCACACTCCCACTGGGCAAGACCATGCATAGGGCACTGGTACACTGTCAATGTGCAGCATATGTTAAGTTGAAGTGAGTCCAGTTATTTTATATCAATTTAAATGTGTATCTTGTTATGTGTGCCAAGACCATCTGTATTTGATGCATGAAATTTTATGTAATCAGGTGTATAACATATGTAATATCCAATTACATAATTTCACGTAAACCTTTGTCAATTTTATGACCTATTGTCGTGTAAAAGCAATTGCTTCATACCAAAAGATGTACAGTATATTGAACTTTCTGCCCAGTGAATCCGGTTTCTGGATTCTGGATTCCAGAAACCGCATCTGGATTCCTCAATCCAGTTTTTTACAATAACTTTAAGGTGTCGTTGAGTGCCATAACTATACATACGTCTGTACCATTGCAGCCGTCCAGCCCTGGTCTGCCTGTGGGCCCTGGAGGGCCTGGGATACCTGGAATTCCGTTGATACCGGGGAAGCCATTAAGACCCATTTTACCCTGAAACATATTGCTTTGTTAATAACTCTTAAAGAAAAATTTCACATCTCTTAAAAAAATAAAAAAAGTTTCAAAGATAATAAAATAGAAAAAACAAACAAATAAATATAAGTAATACATGGGGCCAAAAATTTACTTCATCCATACAAAACAAATGCATTTCACTCATGCTGAGGATAAATCAATAACATACACTAAAATATGCATAATTTTCAAAGGACTACTGTATTAACTTTCGTATGTACAGTACTGTACCTGACCATTAAATCTAATGTTTATATTAGCATTCCTGAATTTATTAAATATATTTATTAAATTAGAACCTTTCATGGATTTCATGAATCTGAAATAATTTATTATTCCATGCCAAAATTCCGTTTCTTTAATAAGTGGATGGCAAAATCAGTCACTATACTTGTTATTAATGCTGATCACAATATCCCATAAATTATACTTGCTTGTGCTAATTACTGTATATTCAATGGAATATTTTATCCCTTCAATACAGAATATTCAAGGAAATACAGTACTGTAATGGAGAACTTACAAGATTATTGTAATTATTATTACAATAGTATTCTCTTATTATTTCAACCAAAGCTACTCTTTAGCATCCTTAAAACAAAACAAACCACTAAAATAAATGCCAAGGCTTACTCGGTCACCCTTAGGCCCTGTTGGCCCCTGAGGACCGTGTTCTCCTTTGCTGCCCTTCGGTCCCATCAGCCCCTCCATGCCGGGAAAACCCTGCTGGCCCTTCTCTCCTTGTGGTCCAGGAAGCCCCGGAGATCCCTGCAACGATGGTACTTTCTCAATATCAAAGTTAAAACAATATGTTGCAATATTTCATGTTTCAAAGCAATATGTCCATGGTAGCTGGTCGTGATAATTGGTATATACTGTATAACAGAACAGCCAAAAATACAATTATATTAATACTTTACTATGATAAATTCATGGATTGGTGATATTGTTTATTATTATATTTACTATACAAGTGTATTATAGTACATTTAATTGACTTTCATTACAAATACTGTAAATACCTAGTGTTACCCAATCTCCTAATCTCCTAATTTTTATGTATTTAACCCTACCAACCTTATCATTGTGTTCATTGCTGTCTTCTTTTATGTGCTAGCCATATGCTGTTTTGTGCCTACCAATTTTTGTCAACTACCATTCAAGCTGTCATTGCAATCAATCTTAGCTGCCTATGTGCTTTAATCCACTGTACCTACAATTCTCTCTAATTTTTTTTCTTGCCATGTATCTGTTATCATTTTTTTATAAATGTTGCAAGTATTTACCTACTTAAAATTTTCTTAGATTAAGGACCTGCCCGAAACGCTGCGCGTACTAGTGGCTTTACAAGACTGTAATTACCATTTTATGTATCCACACATTCCCAATGTACCTTCTTGTATATGCATAAATAAATAAATAAATAAATAAATAAATTTAAACAACTAAATTGATCAAGATGCCAAGATAATGACATATCAAAAATCTTATTTTCTCTATTTATTTTACTGATCTAAATTAAAAGAAACCTGATATACAGTACAGTACAGTACAGTACAGTATATCAAAGGTTAACTTCCAAACTGGGTAAATTTTACATAACTTTTTAAAGTATGATTAATGATTTTACTCAAAAATCAAAAATTATTTTAATTTATAAATCTACAAATCCTAAATCAAAATGTAAAATCACATAATTGAGTAAAATTGTGGGTACTCACTCTAGAGCCTTTCTCTCCTATGCATTTGCAACCATTGTTATTGCAGTCTCCTCCACCACAGTCTAACTCGGGGACTTGTTCCGGGCGCCTTGGAAAAGGCCGGGGCTGCACTTGTGGCTGCGAGGACCTATCAGCACCTGCACCACCATAGGCACCTCCTTCATCACTTCCACTGCCTCTGCCATATCCTCCACCAGCAGATCCACTGCCATATCTTCCATCAGCAGTTCCACTGCCATATCCTCCACCAGTGGTTCCGCTGACATACCCTCCACCAGTAGTTCTGCTGCCATATCCTCTACCAGTGGTTCCACTGTCATATCCACTACCAGTTGTTCCACTGTCATATCCACTACCAGTTGTTCCACTGACATATCCTCTACCAGAGGTTCCGCTGACATACCCTCCACTAGAGGTTCCGCTGACATACCCTCCACCAGAGGTTCCACTGACATATCCTCTACCAGAAGATCCACTGCTATATTCACCTTCACTGCCACTTTCACTTGTTTCTTCACCTCCTGTGTATCCTTCTCTGGTACCACCGACTACATATTCTCTTCTGCCAGCTATACCTCCTCCATAACCTTCTCTGTCACCAGCCCCACCTCCATACTCTTCACCAGTACCACTTCTATCGTGCTCTTCACCAGGACGAGTACCGTATCGGTCATCAACATCTACACGCCCCTCTCTTTCACTGTCACTTCCATGTCTCCCACCAGCACTTCCATAGCTGGCTCCATAACCACTCCCAGCACTATGTGTTCCATATCCTCCTCCACCACGACTGTCCTCTTCATTACCATATTCACCTCCTCCATCTCCTCCATACTGCCCTGCTCCATCTCCTCCATACTGTCCTGCTCCACCTCCTCCATACTGCCCTGCTCCACCTCCTCCATACTGCCCTGCTCCACCTCCTCTATATTGTCCTGCTCCACCTTCTCCATACCTCACTCTTCCACCAACCCCGAACTGTCTTCTTCCACTATTAACTCTGTATCCTACGCCAGAACTGCCACCTCCAGAACTGTCTCCATATCCACTTCCATAAGTGTGGTCCTCAAACTGTTCAAAACTCCCCCCGCTACTGCTAATATGGCCTCCTCCGCTTCCCTCACCATAATACCCGTCCTGTATAGCCCCTTGGCCACCATCACTGCCATAGCGATTTCTGAAGGTATAAGTAGTGCCATTATAGGTGCCGGGTCTGTCACTGCTATCGGGATCTTCTGCATTATATCTCCTGTTATAAGTGTAAGTGATACGGCCATCTGCCCTGTCTCTATCACTAAATCTTTTGCTGACATCACTGCTTTCACTGTCAGAGCTGAGCCCGCTGTCATTGCCTTCATTCCCGTAGGTAAAGGTGTAGTTAAAGCTATATTTTTTGCCACTATGGCTGGCATTGCCAACTTTGTCATAGGGCTGACTGTCTAGGCTATCATCACTTGATGGGCTTCCTGTGGAAAGCTCACTTTCTATTTCACTATCACTTTGCTCAACACCTTCATAGTCGTAATTATCTTCTGTATCATTATCAAGCTGTTGAGACTTATCCTGAGAGTTATAAACAAACGTTTCACTTGAGGGTTCTGAAGAGAGATGAGCTGCAGGACTGCCTTCCGACGTCGATTCCTCTCCCCATAACCAATTCTGCAAGATGATAAATTATATAATTAGAAGACAAATTTATTTATATACAGTATATATATATAATTATATAACACTTATTTTATAGCTGAAAGTCATAATTATAAATACAGCACTCCAAATTCTTTATTATTTAATGTTGTATATTCTTTATCAAGTGGCAGGATTTTTTGGCTTTGCTTTGTTAATTTTAAATGCTGCATGTATTAATCACACAAGTTCTTAACTATAACAAACAAATAGTGACATTAACCGAGTGGGCGCCATGGGTTGAAAGCAACAGTCTTGACGTAATGCTTAGTATGTCAAGTCAGTTGCTCTCAACCACTGAGACTGGAACTATCATTGATGATATTGGATCACCGTTACTCTAACATCATTTCCCTGCTGGGGTGGGTGGGTTTATGTATTCCCAACTCGAGCATTATATGAACAATAAAACCCTGTTTTTTAGTGAACAAGCTGAACATGCTTCCATTTGTTCTACATGAAAAATAAAATATGTAACGTTCATAAACACACTGTAGAATACAGATACACATTAACAATAATTCCCTACCTGTGTATACATTGCATTGAAACCACCCCCCTCCCAAGATGAAACTACTGACCCTCCTCAGGATTCAACCCCACAACAGTTGCCTAGCTCCCAGGTTACTGCTAGGTGAACAGAGGCATTAAGATGGTGGGAGTTCCAAGAGATACTTGTGACCGAGTCTAAGCCGAGCAGTAGTAACATCTAGAAGTCTGCTGATTTTATTGAATGAACCATAGATGTGTGGCTCCTCTTGCATGATAGTATGATGATAGATGGAATTACTGGTGTCGATTTCAATTTGCCTCAGATCTACAAGATCTTGTTGAAGTTCTCGGTGTACTGCTGCTCTCAGATTGCTCATTGACAATCCAAGGTTACACTCAACATCTCCTTTAAAGGCAGATTCTTTGGATAACTTATCAGCTCTATCATGCATTCGGAGGCCAACATGAGATGGAGACCACATGAAATGGACTCTGTTACCATCCTTAATAATTTTGTTGTATTTGTGTCTAGCTTCGGACACGAGCATGTTACAGTTATGTCTTAAAGAGTTGAGAGCAATTAAGGATGATAAGGAGTCACTTACAATTAATGAATCAAGTTTGGAGACATGTACACATTTCAGTGAAAGGATCAAGGCAAATAGTTCGGTCTGAAGGGTAGAGGCCCAGTTGTTTATACGGACTCCCCACTCAAAGTACAAGCCATCGCCCATTGTCAGAACAACTGCACTTCCAGCTGCACCCGTGGTGCGGTGTAGGGAACCATCAGTGTATATGATTTGAGAGAGAGAGAATACTCTGTGGACAGAGCATCAATATGGCTTAAGGCATTGAGCTTTGCCTCAATGGTTGTAACAGATCCCATGAGCACCACACCAAAAACAAATACCTATTTGATATTCCAAGAGTACGACTTAGTCAGACTAGAAATGCTTTGCAAATCAAGGGACCTTGAATGTGGAATGACCTTCCCAATTATGTTAAAGACTGTACCTCTCCCAACCAGTTTAAGATAAAAACTAAGTACCACCTAATTAACTCAATGTAACCTACCTCACCCCTAAATGTCAACCCATGTCTATGATTTTAACAATGCTGTTTGTTGACCAAATTGTATTTTTGCTTTTTTTCTGCCATGTTCCCCCCCCCCTTTTTTATTTTTATCTGATTTTTTTCACAACACAATTTATACTTTAATCTAAGTTAGTATTAAGTTTTAGTCTTAGTGTATTTCCTGCCTGAAACGCTTTGCGTAATAGTGGCTTTAGGCATTGTATGTACTAGCTCTATCTATGAATCCATCAACTTTTGTATTTCACCTTATATGTATGTACTTTACCTGAATAAATAAGAACACTGTTTTTCCCAAAAAAATGTGGGTTTTCTGAGGAAAAGAAAACGTATGTTTGGGAGCTGAGTTTAACCGCCCAAGCTGCGCGCGCAACGAGCCGAGGTTATATAAGCTCTGCCTGCAGTCTGGGTGGCCCCTCTTATCGTCAAGCAAGCAGCTGCTCACTTACAAAACGTATTTGTATTTGTATTTGTATCGTCAAGCAAGCAGCTGCTCACTTACAAAACGTATTTGTATTTGTATAAGTGAAAGGAAACATGCCCAACCATTTCTGTCCCGCTCGGGAATCAAACCGAGGATCCTCAACTGTGAATCGAGAACATAGACAAATGTAGTACAGCATCATGTTAAAACATCCCAGCAGGCCATATGAAGGCATCGTTGAAAACGTATTGATCCAGTGTTGATTAAACGTTAGTTTAACATGCTTTGCTCGCTAGTTACAGTCATCTGTCCAACATTGTACAGTGATTTAAATATTAGGTGTCAATGTTTAATAGCAGTCCCGTGGCGAAGTGGTGAGACACTCGCCTAGCGTTTCATGAGATTGCTTGATGAAGATTAAGCCACCCAAAAGGTGGCACGGGCATGAATAGCCCGTAAGTGGTGGCCCTTTTGAGCCATTACCAGTATCAAGAGCTGATACTGGAAATGTGTGGAGGTGCGACTGCACCCTGCATGACGGGAGATGTCTCCCGTGGTTTCATGAGTGCTTGGGCCTAGGTTTATATCCTGGTCGGGAAGGGGCACCAATCCTTAACTGTAGCCTCTTTTCACCCAACAGTAAAATGAGTACCTGGTTGTTAAACAATTTGGCGGGTTGTATTTCGGGGGAAATTAAGATTAAGGACTTGTCCGAAACGCTACGCGTGCTAGTGGCTATACAAGAATGTAAGAACTCTTGTATATATAAATAAAATAAATAAATGTTAAACTACCTCGTTCAACCACAGTTTGACAACACTTGCTCACTGTTGAATGTTGAGATAACTATACTTAATCACTACTATCATGAAAGATAAATAGCCAAATTCAGTTTAGTAATAAACATTAACTGAGAATTATTTAGCAAACTCAGCAGCTTTATTAAGGCTCTGTTTCCATTTAATTTTCGGCTCTGCCCGAAAAGCTTTAGTGGCTTAGTAGCTTTTTTAAAGGAAAGTGGCTTTACAAGACTGTAAAACATCAGTGAGTTTCACCCTCATAAACCCAATGTACCTTCTTGTATATAAATAAATAAATAAATAAATAAAAAATAGAATTAAATATACAATTGAGAATCAGAACCAGTTATATCTCGCTGTATACCTGATTTTAAATGTTGTTATTTGTTATACTTTTTTGCTTGAATTGTAACAATTACTGCACTGTTGTTTGTTCTGTGTTGTTATATATTGGTTATCATATCACAATCAGCACATATATTTTATTACTGTAATGTAATTATATATGATTAAATTGTAACTATTTGATCACTTGGTCAAATGATTGTACAAGTCTATATGGCGCTCAGTCAAGTGCTGTTACCAGCCTATGGTACTCTAGGCCTTGTGAACATTGGTATGTGGTACTAGCGAATGGTGTTACATGTTCATTAGTAACATAAGGTGCTTTTCCCATACTCACCACTGAAAAAGAGTCAAAGTCTCACATTACTCACCACTGAAGAATGAGTCAGCCAGGGTATTACCCACCATACTCACCACTGAAGAATGAGTCAGTCACTGTATTACCTACCATACTCACCACTGAAGAATGAGTCAGCCACGGTATTACCCACCATACTCATCACTGAAGAATGAGTCAGCCATGGCATTTACCCACCACACTCACCACTGAAGAATGAGTCAGCCATGGTATTACCCACCATACTCACCACTGAAGAATGAGTCAGCCATGGTATTTACCCACCACACTCACCACTGAAGAATGAGTCAGCCATGGTATTTACCCACCATACTCACCACTGAAGAATGAGTCAGCCATGGTATTTACCCACCATACTCACCTGCTGTAAAGGAAGAAAATCAAAATTAAAACCTTGTTGGCATACATGAGTAACTACATATGCTAAGTATGGCATATTTTAATGATTACAAATTATGGGTTTGAATTCTAACAATTATAACCCCTTGGAACTACTGACGGTCTTGGCCTCCACCACCTTCTCACCTAACTTGTTCCAACCGTCTACCACTCTGATTGCGAAAGTGAATTTTCTTGTATTTCTTCCGCAGCATTATTTTATTAGTTTAAATCTATGACCTCTTGTTCATGAAGTTCCAGGTTTCAGGAATTCTCCCCTATCAATTTTATCGATTCCCGTTACTATTTTCTACGGAGTGATCATATCCCCTCTTTTTCTTCTATCTTCTAGTTTTGGCATATGCCTCTAATATTTTTCTTATTGATATTCTTATTATGTATGTGTGCATGTTAGGATCGTATTCTGTATATGTGTGCATGTATGTATGCACCCATGTGCATGTATGAGTGTGTGTACGCGCGTGCATGTATGAGTGTGTGTACGCGCGTGCATGTATGAGTGTGTGTACGCGCGTGCATGTATGAGTGTGTGTACGCGCGTGCATGTATGAGTGTGTGTACGCGCGTGCATGTATGAGTGTGTGTACGCGCGTGCATGTATGAGTGTGTGTACGCGCGTGCATGTATGAGTGTGTGTACGCGCGTGCATGTATGAGTGTGTGTACACGCGTGCATGTATGAGTGTGTGTACGCGCGTGCATGTATGTATGTATTCTTGCCGCTCCCAGCCAGGTGCACTTATGAGAATACAACAAGATGTGACATCAACCACTACAAGGACAGTCCCTTTAAACTGAGGGATATTAACACAATAGGACATAGGTGGAAGGTAAACATATATATATATAGTCAGCCCAACCATATATATATATATATATATATATATATATATATATATATATATATATATATATATATATGGTAGCAGTCTTTCTTGTAAACATATGTTATTAAATATGACCGAAAAAGTAAGATTAATAATTCTAACGCGAATTTTCTCAATATTTCTTATGTTTTTCTTCACTGTCGGTGGTAATTGAAAAATCGATTCTCCAAAATTAATTTTTATTTCTAGTCTGACGCGACGCTTGAACGCGTTTCGTAAGGGGAAAGTTATTATGAAACGCGTTCAAGCATTCGCTTGAACGCGTTCGTTCGTTTCACTTCATGCACGAGACCAACAACAACAACACAACTAAGCAACCACTCAAGCACTAGATATGAATTCAGTGCGGCCCCCGCTCGGCCTTGACATTTACTGGAGATACAGGAATATAATGTGTTGTTTTGTTTATGCTTTATTACAGACAAATATACACCCCAAGCAGATGCATGTACACATTCGTACAAGCATACACATAACTGTACAAAGTGTACACTCTGAAATACTATGAAGGACACACACACACACACACACACACACACACACACACACACACACACACACACACACACACACACACACACACACACACACACACACACACACACACACACAAATAATAAGCAACAAAAATAAGGCAAGAAAGAGAAGGGTGGGCAGACTGCATATTTTTGGACTGTCAAAAAGCCTTTGATACAGTGCCACACAAGAGGCTAGTGCGAAAGTTGGAGATGCAGGCTGGAGTGAAAGGGAAGGTACTCCGGTGGATAGAGGAGTACCTAAGCAACAGGAGACAACGAGTCTGTGTGAGGGGTGAAGTCTCAGATTGGCGAGACGTTACAAGTGGAGTCCCGCAGGGGTCAGTCCTTGGACCTATACTGTTTCTGGTATATGTAAATGATCTCCCAGAGGGTATAGATTCGTTCCTCTCAATGTTTGCCGACGATGCAAAAATTATGAGGAGGATTGAAACAGAGGATGATAGTAGGAGGCTACAAGATGACCTAGATAGACTGAGTGAATGGTCCAACAAATGGCTGTTGAAGTTCAACCCAAGTAAATGCAAAGTAATGAAACTAGGCAGTGGATACAGGAGGCCAGACACAGGATACAGAATAGGGGATGAAGTACTTAATGAAACAGACAGAGAGAAAGATCTAGGAGTTGATATCACACCAAACCTGTCTCCTGAAGCCCACATAAAGAGAATAACGTCTGCGGCATATGCGAGGCTGGCTAACATCAGAACGGCGTTCAGGAACCTGTGTAAGGAATCATTCAGAATCTTGTACACCACATATGTAAGACCAATCCTGGAGTATGCAGCCCCAGCATGGAGCCCGTACCTTGTCAAGCACAAGACGAAACTGGAAAAAGTCCAAAGGTATGCCACTAGACTAGTCCCAGAACTAAGAGGCATGAGTTATGAGGAAAGGCTGCGGGAAATGCAACTTACGACACTGGAAGACAGAAGAGTAAGGGGGACATGATCACAACCTACAAAATCCTCAGGGGAATTGACCGGGTAAACAAGGATGAACTATTCAACACTGGAGGGGCGCGAACAAGGGGACACAGGTGGAAGCTGAGTACCCAAATGAGCCACAGAGACATTAGAAAGAACTTTTTCAGTGTCAGAGTAGTTAGTAAATGGAATGCACTAGGCAGTGATGTGGTGGAGGCTGACTCCATACACAGTTTCAAATGTAGATATGATAGAGCCCAGTAGGCTCAGGAAACTACACCAGTTGATTGACAGTTGAGAGGCGGGACCAAAGAGCCAAAGCTCAACCCCCGCAAGCACAATTAGGTGAGTACAATAGGTGAGTACACACACACACACACACACACCACACACACA
This sequence comes from Procambarus virginalis, assembly GCA_020271785.1. NCBI lineage: Eukaryota > Metazoa > Arthropoda > Malacostraca > Decapoda > Cambaridae > Procambarus > Procambarus virginalis. The sequence continues at coordinate 25,008,136 of WNGS01164437.1, forward strand.
CACACACACACACACACACCCGCAAGCACATTAGGTGAGTACAATTAGGTGAGTACACACACACACAACCACACACACACACACCCACACACCACACACAACACACACACACAACACACACACACACACACACCACAAACACACACACACACACACACGTACACAGGCCTCGTGGCTGAGTGAACAGCACTCAGGGGTTGTAGTCCTAAGGGTTCCATTCCCTGCCGAGGCAGAAACAAATGGGCATGCAATTTCTTTCACCCAGATGCGCCTGTGCACCTAACAGTGAGCAGGTACCTAGGAGTTAAGACAGCTGCTACGGGCTGCTTCTGGGGATATGTGTGTGTGTGTATGTACTCGCCTAGTTGTGCTTGCGGGGGTTGAGCTTTGGCTCTTTGGTCCCGCCTCTCAACTGTCAATCTACTGGTACTCACCTGACCTATTGTACAGATTCCTGAGCTTTTCAAGCTTCATCATATCTACACGCTGATATCATACTAATGCTGAAGATATCACAAGCCATGCATTGTTATCCTCAGATAAAACTGCATGTGAATGATAAAGACCATTCAGTACGCGTATGTAGTTCCTTATAGTCTGTGTACAATACAGTGCTGTGAGTACAGAGTACAGAGTCCCCCCATGATCCTCCGGTTGGGAACCATTGCGTAGCCATAATAGTCAATAGCAAAAGCTATTTCTACGCAGTCACTCACTCAGTCAATGGCATCACTGACAGAATGGTGCGTCCTGGGCATCGTCAACAGCAGACACATTTTAGTATGGACACGAGGCATTATTCTTCAATTTTCGGCCAGCTAAAATCTTTGCTCGAAGTCGAGGAATTGCAAATTTTCTTTAAATGAAGACAGAAAACTATATTCTTGCACGGTAAACCAAACTAATTGACCACCAGGCCGCAAAGACTGGAGCATGTAATGACGGAATGACGCACAAAATGGGGGTGAAGTAAGAGTAAGGGAGAGAGAAAACATAAATAACGGCAGAGAAATAAGAGAAACAGGAGTAAAGGGTAGAGAAGGAAGGAAATGAGGAGGGGGATAAGAGTGAGGAGGAATGAAGCATGAAAGCAGTTACAGCCCCGCTCCTGTGCCAGGTAAGTCCACTACGGGCTCACCATAGCCCGTGCTACTTGCAACTTTTTATTCCGAGTTCCTGAATTTTAAACAAGAACAACCGAGGAGGTGATTGCGGGCTATTCATACCCGTGCCACCTTTGAGTGGCTTAATCTTCACCAATCAGCAGGTGAGGAGTTAGGAGAATGGAGTGTGTACATTGTGACGGAGGGGAATAAGACTGAGAAGACTGAGGGGGAGAAGACTGAGGGGGAGAAGACTGAGGGGAGGAAGAGTGAGGAGGAAGGGCAGTAGGCGGGAGAGGAATAGGCGTGGGAGAACCAGTCTGTGATCCAGTGTGGTGGAGCCTTCCGGCCTACCACCACCGCCACCTAACCCGTCCTCACCAAAACACCTTGCCTAACCTGGCCTAGGTCTAACTATATTGTTGCCTGTTGGATAAGTCACGTACTGACTTAAATTAACATTTACGTGAGTCGGTATTGGACTTACTGCTTCAGCTGGAGGATGGGCTGGCTGGCGATGAGGTAAGAATGGGGGGGGGGTTAAGGAGGTGGGGGTGGGGGAGGTGATGTTGAAGGAGAGGGAAGGGGGGAGTCTCTAAGGGTGAGGTTGGGCCGGTGCTAGAAGTGGAGTCTTTCTCCAAACTAATGACAGTCTTCTGGTAAACCGTCATTAAATTTGCCATTTGCAAGTGATTGCAAGTATACGCCACACCTCCTGCGTTTGAAGCCGGAGACGGCAAAATATGACCATCCTGTGAGCGGTAGCGCAAAAAGGATTACAGGAAGGTCACAAAAGATCTTAATGTATAAATTTCCGCTGAGGTCAGATTAACAATTACACTTGACACCTGCACACCTTATAATTATAATGACAGCTAATGACAACCTTTTTGAACTACAGCATCTATTTATTTCCAATATATATATATATATATATATATATATATATATATATATATATATATATATATATATATATATCATTATACAAATAGGTAACTGAGAGTCTAGTTGAGTCCATGTTCAGGACTGTAGTGAACTTGCCGATTACGTTGTAAAGTAGTGCAGTAGCCCCCGGACTTAGTCCTAATCCTAGGTAGTCCTAGCTAGGACTTAGTTGCTAGGACTTGTCCCACACCAACGCCAAGGGTGAGGACGGCGGCGCACGAAATGTCCCACAAACAACAATGGCGCACTGCTTCATAAGCCAACACTAACTGCGCACCTCTCTACCCACGCCATGGAGGGGGGGGGAGAGGAGGAAGGGATTGAAGGAAGAAAAGAGGTGTGGGAGGGAGGGTTATGTAAACATCAAGGGGGGAGAGGGAGGGGAGAAGGGAGAGTGGGGAGAGAGAGAGAGAGAGATGCAGCTTCTCCCCCCACTCTACTGATCTTGGGGAGCACATTTTGCTTCTTCCATCTTGTGCTATGTCGCTATAACAAATTAAACGCGAAAGTTTATTAAGAAGCAGAAAACATTCAGTTTTCAGCTGACCAAACTATATTAACATAGACAATTAAGCATTACCAAGTGCACAATATTCTTATGAATAATTTGTTTCTGTTCCACGTAAATGCCTTCTACCAACAAATGAAGGAATATACGCTTGTCCCAACTTCTACGACATGTTGAGGGACATACACATGACCAACACGAGCATACTGAGAACAACATGCAACAAATCATGCTGTGTATATATAGGCAAGAGTCCAGTAACGAAGGTCATGTCACTAATGAAGGTCATGAGCATCCCATGGATGGTGGGATGCTCAGGCGTCAGCTCACAATCATTACAACCGTCCACCTTCCGGATCCGGTAGAGTGGGTCACAGTTGTCTTATCTCACGGCTATATACCTTCGCTGTGGATCAAAGGAGAACCAGTATACAGCTGCTTGATACCTGCTTGATGGGGCTCTGGGAGTTCTAAGTGAACGACATGGAAGAAAATGCAGAATAGAACCAGTGAAGGGCAGAGGTGCCATAGGCACAATCAGAGAACACTGCATGAACATCAGAGGTCCACGGTTGTTCAACGTCCTACTAGCAAGCATCAGAAATATTGCCGGAACAACCGTGGACATCTTCAAGAGGAAACTAGATTGTTTCCTTCAAGGAGTGCCGGACCAACCGGGCTGTGGTGGGTATGTGGGCCTGTGGGCCGCTCCAAGCAACAGCCTGGTGGACCAAACTCTCACAAGTCAAGTCTGGCCTCGGGCCGGACTTGGGGAGTAGAAGAACTCCCAGAACCCATCAACCAGGTATCAGGTATCAGGTATCAACCAGGTATCACCCCCAAGCTCGGCCTGAGGTCAGGCTTGACTTGTGAGAGCTTGCTCCACCAGGCTGTTGCTCTGACCAGCTGTATGTGCGATGCCAAGTGCATTTTCGTGATATACAAACTGAACTCTTAAATAATACACTACATTTTGGCGTCAAAATCTCCACTGGACACAACACAGTGGCACACAAACAACCCCGTTTTCTATGCACGGGGTCGATAGGTTACGTTAGGTTAGATTCGAGTGTTTTTGTACACCATTTCCTGTCCGTTGTGGCAACTCTGAAGCACGGACTGGTGTACCAATACGACAAGCTCGCTAATAATGGCGGCTTCAAACATGCCTAGCCTCCTGTGGTCACTGTGTGGGTGATGATAATGAAGTTGTTTTGAACACTTGGCACTGCCAGAGAGTGCTGCTAGAGATTAGTGCTGTTTATACCTCCTTCCTGCTAACAAACAGCATCCGACTCTACAGTGTANCTCCCATTAGATCAGGGAAAAACATCTATATCCAATACTTTTATATTGTATAAAAGCATTGAATTTGTATTCTTGTCCTGCACAGTATTTAGCAAATAATTATGTAAGTATAGTTACAGTATGAGAGCTATGCTTGTGATTTCCTATCTTCCCAGTACTGTATGTACTCTTTGTCATATGACACTTGGAAACTACTGACAGTTTTGGCCTCCACCACTATATAATGCTATTAATGTAAAGACAAGTTGCCATGTAGGTGAATCGAGTGTTAAAACTGCCACCTTATCAAAAATTACAGCAAATAGTGAAGGACAAGGAGAAAGGATCCAACAAATTGAATGTAGTGATGGAAGAACGTAGAATTCTATTATGTATTTTGCTCATTCTACATACCTTCAAGAAAAAAAAAAATTAATATGTATTTTCTGTACACATGCATATCTGATCAAAATGTGAGACAAGTAAACTCACCATTTCCACTATAGTGAAGGAGGTACAATTTGGTTGCAAAACATCCTGTATTGTACAATTATTGGCATCACCCTTAGCTCCCTTTTCACCCTTTTCTCCTGGCACACCTAACACAGTCAAACCCATAGGACCTTTGTCTCCTTTGCTTCCAGGATACCCCTTTTCTCCCTGCAAAAGAAATTCTTTTAATACAAATAAGCATTATAGGTAATCAAATTTAAATAAAATGTGTATATTATATAAATTCTATAATTGAATTAACATACAGTGGCACTTCAACCTATGACTGCCCTACTTACGATTTTTTGAGTTACGACATAAATTTCGTGGGAAAATGCGACTGGACTTTCGACCTTTGCCTCAACTAGCGACTTTGTTGATATGTGTTTGGGTCGACCGAGTGCGTGGTTCCTGTGGCACGAGCCGACACGACCTCAGTTTACCAGACCCGCCCGCTAAGTGACGATCACGCTTGTAAAGAATTTAATTGTTTTTGTGGGTTTTCTTGTTTCTTATAATAAAGTAATTATTATATATCACACCATAGGTCCTAAGAAAGTCCGTGGTAAGATTCACCTAAGAAAATAGTTGTGAGTAGAGGATGTCCCTTCTTCATTAAGAAAATGTGTGCAGTATGGGAAGACTGCAGTTTTGTTGAAAAAACATGCCCAGATAAAGCTGTAGCAGGCCGTTGCATTGACCTTTTAAATAACAATGTGATTGTTTCACTACAGACAAGTGTTAAAATGTAGGGAAAAACAAGTGTCATTAGACAGATTCTTAGTAAGACAAGCAAGCAGTGAGCCACAACGAGGACTTAGTGGTATGCCTGCGAAACGTAGGAGAGAGAGTACCTCAGAGAAGTCATCACTGCCTGATGTTAAAATGGAGGGGGGACTCCCCTTCCAACAGTAACACCTTTCCTCCTCCCCCTCTCCTCACCGTCTTCCATACGCCAGTAAGAATACTCAATAAACCAGCGTTGAATGTAATGAAATGCCATTTTCTGGGTGAAACCCAGAGGCTTCCCAGAGCTATCCAGGCTGATATGGATGTATTAGACTTTGGCATCAGTCATGTGAATGGAGTTCTTAGGCCTACTGGGGACAACGAGCCAGAACCTGGCCCCCCTCAGAGAGGCACGAGGAGCAATGATCTATGGAAACCCACCTGTGTGGGTGGAAGCATTACATGTCTGCCATCGACCGGGCAGGCACCCGGAAACGTAAGCACCCCAAAACAAACCCCTATTCTGAGTAAAATATTGCTACTGAAAGCCGAACTAGTGGACAGAACTCCCAAATGAAAATGAGCAAACAAGCATTTGTTTTCACCTCCAGAAAGTACTGCACCGCTGTCTGTGCAGCTCCCCCCTCCCCGGGAGGGAAGAAGGGGAAGCCCCAGACCCTCGTGCTGGTGATCCACACCCTAGTTACAAGGCTGGATGTCAAAAACACGCAAAAAACCACCGACCAGGGGAGCGAGGGATGCCAGAGCCTCCGGGTCTCACACAGAAAATGGTGTTTCATTACATTCAATGCTGTTTTTCTGGGGAAGCCCCTTCGGCTCCCCGAGCTACTTACCAAAAGACAAAACTAAGAGGGATTTACTCGGGAGGCAGTCAGCCCTCACTCCTCAACCCAAAGTCAAGACAACTGGCTTCAACCCCAACCCAAAGTGACACAGGCCCGATGAGGCCCCGAAACATTGACAAGGTAGCGAGCAGCCAGGACTCTGTTCAATCTCCAAAACCCCGTGCCCAAATGTCAGCCCAAGACATGTTACCGAAGACGGCAGCCAACGCACCAAACTTACGAACATCGTGGGCACAAGGATAGACTGCAGGCTGGCTGGACCAATAACCCTGTGGACGACCTGGCGGACCCCGAACCATGGAACTGGGAAGAAGGGAAACCGGCTTACCCCAAAGAGCATCCCCGGCCACCGAGACCATGGTGCGCAGGTAATGGAAGAGAGCCGCAACCAGGCAACCATGATCCACCCCCGGCCTAACCAACTAAGAATCAACAACCCAAGGGCACCTCCGGAAAGCAGCAGTCTCATTCTTCGACAGAAAAAAGGAGACGGCTGCAAACAAACAAACCTACCACCAGGACCGAAAGAGCAGAAACCCCCTGCACTGGAGAAGAGCATGAAGCTCCCCGACCCGATCCCCGGAGGCCAATTCCAACAGAAAAAAGACCCTTTGCAAAACAATCCTGAACTGAAGGAGCCACCACAAACTGAGGAGAAGATAGAAAGGAGAGAGCACCCGGTCCACGACCAGGATGGCTCAGGCAGTGCATGAGCAGGCCGGAGGTGAAACAACGCATGAGACAGCTTGCGGAACGGTGCAGACGTAACATCAATGTCGAACACAAGCTGCAGTGGCTCCACCAGCACCGCACGATACAAGGCGACAGTATTTGGCATAAGATGACAATCCTAGAACAACCACGAAAGGAAGGACAAGACAACCCTATCAGAGACAGAAGCAACCTACGAAGTGATAAGAAATACCGGAAGGACCACCAGGAAACTTCATACTGCTGCGAGACGAAGCACGCAGGTGGATACCATCAATGAAGTCCCCTGCTCACCATACAAATGGTGATAGACCCACGTCAGAAAGACCAGACGCAAAGACTTGAGAAGATTGAACCAGCTATGTAACGGACTGGTCCGATCAGCCGAACGAGGCAGACCCACGGAAAGACCCCAGGATTCGGACACTGAGCAAGCAGTGCCTGAAACCAAGGCTGGGCCGGCCACCAGGGGCCAGAAGAACTATTCTCCCTTGGTAAGTCTCCAAGTGAGCTAGGACCTAGAGCAACAGCGGAACTGGGAGGAAGAGGTACAGGTAACCCCAACTTGACCAGTCCTGCCTGAAGGCATTGACCCCAGCAGCCTCGCAGTTGGGGAACAGCACCACATATACAGGGAGACGCCTTGACACGACGACGCGAAGAGATCCACCTTGGAGCCCATACGTCCGGCAGAGTCAACTGAATGAGTCGGAGTCAACCGAGACAATGACCGAGACAGGCGTCCGCTGGTGAGGAAGAGGCGAGGTGTTATTGCTTGTCATGGAAGTTTCTCTACCACAAACACTTCAGGTAATTGTGCTTCTGGAGTTCTTTCTCTTTTTCTATCGTTTTATATTTCCATCTTGAGACTCACTGGATGCTATTCTTACAAGAAACTTGTCCAACNTTAACCCTTAACATGCTCGGGGTCTAATATCCTGCTATCCGCACAGGCGCATGTCATTTTGAAAAAAAAAAAAATATTTTTTCTTCCTAACCTGTTAATTTGTGTTCACTGATCACGGGAAAAATAATAAAAAAATCGTAAGTGCCATATATTGCCCGCTATAGGGCGGGGAAGTCTGGCAAATTATAGGCGCTGACTCAGCATGCGTCCCAGGCGGTCTGTTGCTCGCCAGCTGTCAGGCCAGAGTTGCACAAAGAGATAATTACCTAATTATTTCAATGTCTCTGATTGATGTTTCATAGTTTTTTTGCTGTAATATTATTCAATAGTGTGTAGTTTGATATATTTATATAATAAAATGAGTGAATCATTGCTGTACTCAAAAATATGGTGTACATATTGTTGATTCAGTCATGTTCATCAATCAGTGAACAAATACTTTGTCGGTTATTACACTATAAGCACAGGTTATATATAAGTATCTGCATGTTTTGTTCACTATAACGAACCACTAAGTAGCTATTATGAGTCAAAAAGTAACGAGGAGTGACCGCCGTGTACCAGCCAGCCACTCCCGCCCTCCCTCCAGTCATCTGACTCGCCCACATTCTCCTCCCACATACTGTTTTTGCTATAATTCACTATATACAGACGGTATATATAAGTATCTACATGTTTTGTTCACCATAACTGTACATCTAAGCTTGTATGGTGAGTAAAGTCACAAAGACATAGGACCTAACACAGTCAGCTGATGGCTGCCTCCCTCAAGGCCAGATACACTAATATTTCTCCTCCAACAAACTGTGTGGTGTTATTACACTATATACACACATTATAAATAAATATCTACCTGTTTTATTCACCATACTTGTACAAATAAACTGGTATGGTGCCCAAAGACTATCGTGGTAACCAGTAAACAACACCGTCGTCTGCACGGTGGCGTCGTGCAGACGACGCCACCGCCCTCACCAAAATGGCGGCTCCAAACCTTCTCTTGCTGTTTATACCCTCTATACACACGTTATATATAAGTATCTACATTTGTGTTCACTATAGCGAACCACTAAGCTGGTATGCTGAGTGCAGTCAATAAAAGGTGGCCACACACAGTCAGAAAACATCGCCACCACCCTCCCTCCCACAGCATTACTCCTCCCTCCATGGCGCACAGCGCTAAATATCATCGCAATCCTGCTATTATCAGAACCCTGGTCACTTTTATCACAGTCAGGGGTCTTCTGTAATAATATCATCGCTACATAATAGCATGAACAAGTATATTATGGCATTTTTAGGCGATGCTGTGGTCACAAGCTGAACAGCAGTGCTGTGAGCTCATGCTGCGTGCGTCAGGCTTGGTAGCTTACGCGATACTGAGGCCCCTAACACCCGGGAGTTTGGCCCACGATTTTTTTTAAAAATGGCGTCTGTTTACAAGAGCCCTGATGAAGGTGTGGTGAACCCCGTGTATCCGCGGGCCGTTTAAATCTTGCGTAGTGCTCCAACACTTCATATGAAGTGAAGAGCAGTCGACTGGTAAAATGCCTAGCACTTCATATGAAGTGATGCGCACTTTAAGGGTTAAACAAAATTCCAATACTGCATTTGTATTCTTAAATAGCTTTATAAGTTCTCAGTTAACACAGTTCTGTACTAATTACCTTCAATATTACTTTCAAAATCATTACTTATTGAAAATCTAATGAGTTAGCCTATTACTAATACCACCTTGGTTACTGCACCTGCATTAAGTCTTCATACTGTATAATAGTCTCAAGTTCTTAATTCTGCATGTCATTCTTAAACTCTTATAAGTAACATCCTATATGCAGAGTATAAGTCACAGTAATGTGACAAAGTATACAACCCTCTTTCCCACAAGATGGGTATGGGGTGCATAATAAATGAACTAAACTAAAAAAACCTCTTTCGGCCATTCTGTGTTAGATTTGAGGTTCTCCAGTACCTCCCAAGCATAGTATTTCCCAACTTTTGTTGACTCTCGGCCCTGTTTTCTAATATGTATGCAAAAAGACCTGTGACACCCCTGCTATACATTGAACATAATATGTTCAAGTGCATCCGTCTTGGCTGTGTTCTCTGGATAGCTAAACCTTGACTGATACCTGGTTGATACCTGGTTGATGGGGTTCTGGGAGTTCTTCTACTCCCCAAGCCTGGCCCGAGGCCAGGCTTGACTTGTGAGAGTTTGATCCACTAGGCTGTTGCTTGCAGCGTCCCGCAGGCCCACATATCTACCACAGCCCGGTTGGTCCGGCACTTCTTGGAGAAAATGATCTAGTTTTCTCTTGAAGATGTCTACGGTTGTTCCGGCAATATTTCTTATGCTCGTGGGAGGATGATGAGCAACTGTGGACCTCTGATGTTTATACAGTGCTCTCTGATTGTGTCTATGGCACCTCTGCTCTTAACTGGTTCTATTCTGCATTTTCTTCCATATCGTTCACTCCTGTATGTTGTCATTTTACTATGTAGATTTGGTACTTGGCCCTCCAGAATATCTTCCACATGTATATTATTTGATATCTCTCTCGTCTTCTTTCTAGTGAGTACATTTGGAGAGCTTTGAGACGATCCCAATAATTTAGGTGCTTTATTGCGTCTATGTATGCCATATACAGTATGTTCTCTGTATTCCCTCTATTTCAGCAATCTCTCCTGCTCTGAAGGGGGAAGTGAGTACTGAGCAGTACTCAAGACAGGACAGTACAAGTGATTTGTATAGTACAAGCATTGTGATGGGGTCCCTGGATTTGAAAGTTCTTGTAATCCATCCGATTATTTTTCTGGCTGACGCCCGGTAATCAGTGCCAACTGGTGGTATGTGACCCACTTGTTGGAAACCACTGCCCTAGCACCTATAATGCCCCTTCAGTGGCCACTACAAAAATTGTCACTAGTACCGAGCATGTAATTTTGCCTAACCGCAGGCGATTCTATCTTACAGACATATCAGACTTTACCTTAGAGTGCAGCTAAATATGAGAGTTTAGAAAATAATGTATTCTTGATCTTAGGATCTTTTGATCTTTTACTTTTCACATATTTTTTATTACTACTTATACCCACTACCATAAGCTTTAATATACCTGATCAAAAGCTACAGAGTTGACTCTTTATTCCTAGTATGTCACACTACAGCACTGGATCCATCTTTAAAAAGATAAATCAACTAACAATGAATGCTGCATATACAGCATAGTACCTGTACTGTATTGAATTGAATTGAAATAAGTTTATTGATGTAAAATACACACAAAGGGATGAGGTAGCTCAAGCTATTCTCACCCCGTTCAGTACATATACACACATCACAAACCATAAACATATTACCAAACATTCTGAGAGATAACATATACATATCCTCCTGTACTGTACTTGTATAGACTTAAAGAGATTTGTACCTAACTAAGTTTAGATATGTCAGCATTGATGATGATGATGAAAGTTAAAGTACGTATTGGTATGATAATGATAAATGATAATACCTGTAATGATTATGATTATAATGATTAATGAAGATTAGAACAGTACATTTTCATTGATATAAAAACACATGAATGAAGGCCTATAATTCACAAAGTTTCAAGACGAAACATCGTCCGTTTATTATGGATATTTTATATTAGGGCATATGTGCCTATGTGCTGCCATTAAGTTGTGCTCATAACAATGTAGAAAAAAGGAAAAACAAAAATAGTTGACCATACCATAACAAAGGAGTAGCCAATCCACATGCCGGACCATCCATTGGGACACTCCGGGATACTCAATGACTGGCTGTGGACAGCAATCACATTTGCTGGAGCCTCGCATACCACACATCTGACAAAAGATGAAGAGAGTTTATCTTGATGATAAGTTATAAAGAATGAAGATCTGTTTATCTACATGTACCCTTGTTTTAAAGACATACAGTATATATATAAATACCGTATACATTAGGTGTCAATCGACATTACGTGAATAAGCTAATGATGCAGAGCAGTCACCTACAAATATGCCATGGTGACATTCCTCTAACTGGCCACCCTTAAGAAACCCTTTCACAGTCAGTAAAGAAAAAGAGTTTAATGACAGGTGCTCAGGGAGTCTGCCTCCTGCTCCAACAGCTGGTAGCAAGGAAGCCCACCATATTTATACTGTCCATATGGCTGGGAGGGGGGGGTCAGGTGTGGGGATGAGGGGATGGAGGTAGCAGGGAGGGATGCAGGATGGAGGTAGTGGGGAGGGTTCAAATGTGCAGGAGGGGTGGGGGGGGGGGTCATGGGGAAGGACTGGGGGTGACCAGCTCCTGTGTTAGTCCTAGTCGGAAGCTCGGCCACTCACCCCACCGCCTCTGCTACCCATCCACTCTGCCACCCATCCTGCTACTCATCTGCCCACCTTCTATCTTTTGACTTCCCTGCTATTCACCCACTATCTCCTGACTCTATGCCCACTCTACCCACCCATTTTGTGCCTGCCCTGCCACCCACCTCCTTAGTCTACCATCCCACTTTCTGTTGCTGCCACCTGCGTTCTGCTGCCTGCATGCCAACTATGCCCACCCTGCTAACCATCTCACTACTGCCTGCCTGCACACACACACTGACACCTGCCCGACCACTGCTGTCCACCTATCCGCTCACTTTGCTGCCCATCCTGCTACTCATCCATCCACTCACTACCACCTGCCCATCCATCCATCCAGTCCCCCATCCACTATCCATCCATCCAGCTCCCCCTATCCATCCATTCATCCATCTAGTACCCCCCACCATCCATCCATTCATCCAGTTTCCTCCACCATCCATCCATCCAGTTCTCCCCACCATCCATCCATGCAGTCCCCTCACCATCCATCCATCCAGTCCTCTCACCATCCATCCATCCAGTCCCTTCATCATCCATTCAGTCCCCCCCCCCCCATCATCCATCCTGTTGGCCTCCCAAATACAATATACCGTGCCACACGAACCACGCGCTCAGTCAACCCATATGTGTATCAACAATCTACGTAAGGCGAGGCAAAGCTTGTAACCCAATTAGAATTTTACGAAGAAATTGAGCCCTGTAACCCAAAAAATTTGTAAAGAGGGATGTTCGTTTCCCGAGGTTCCACTGTACTGTACTAACATTTTCATCTGGTCCCCATACCTCCCAATTCATCCAGCACTCATAATATACTAGTACTTCCACCAGCACTGTACTCTTGAGAGATCGAACTAAATGTACTCCTCTCTTCCTGGGCCACAACACAGTCACCTTCCACACCACCAGCCACCTTCAATTACACAAGTCACAATTGCTCAAATTATTAAAAAAAAAAAAAAAAAAAAACTAAATATAGAAACTAACCTTGATATGTATGGTCGAATGGCAGTGTCGGCAACGGCATCATAGGAATAGGATCATTTGTTGAAAGCCAATATGACTTGTCATTTCTAGATGCATAGTTGCATACATTGTTGAAGTAACAGAACATGAATGAATGTGCTGAATCTTCTACACAGGAACCAGCCAAACTGTAGAAAATATTTGTTGCTTTAAAAAATATTTTGAAAATATAATAAAAAAAAACCAGCGTTGAATGTAATGAAACGCCATTTTCTGGGTGAGCCCCGGAGGCTCCCTGGAGCTTATCGGGCTAATGTATGTTATGTTAGACCGGGACACTAGCTATGGAGTTCAGACCTACCAGGGACCAGCGCCAGAACCTGGCCCTTCAGAGAGGTTTCAGGGAGCAATGGCCCTGGAAAACCCCATATGGTTGGGGGTTTTCCTTATCTGCCATCGACCGGGGTTAGGCACCCAGAAAGGTAGGCGTAACAAAACAAACCCCACATGGTAGAAAACTACAACAAACCGAACAGAGAGGTAGAAAAACTCCCTACAATCACAAGGAAAACAATCAAACAATCACTTTACTGCCGCGCCGGTTGTCCGCGCAGCCCTCCCCTCCCCGGGAGGGGGAGGGGGGGGGCCCGGACCTCACCGCGCCGGCTGCCGTCAGTTCGGAAACTAGGCTTCAACCAACGCGAAAAATCCGCCGACCGGACGGGAGGGAGGGTAGCCAGGGAGCCTCCGGGGCTCACCCAGAAAATGGCGTTTCATTACATTCAACGCGGTTTTCTGTGGGGAGCCCTACGGCTCCCTGGAGCTAATTACCAAAGAGAAGGAAAAAAGGGGACGTACCCGGGAGGCGGCGGCCACAAACTCCTCAACGCGAAGTCGAGACAACTGGCTGCAACCTGCGACCCAAAGCAACACAAGAACGCCGAGGAGCACGGACGTTCACCAAATAACGGGCGGCCAGGACCCTGTTCGATTCCAAAAACCACGCGCCGAATATGTGCCCAAGACATATTACCAACACAGCAGCCAAAGCCGCAAACTTCCTAACGGCATGGGCACGAGGATAGACCGCAGGCTGGCTAGATTTAATAACCCTGCAGACAACCTGGGAGACCCGAACCCTGGAACAGGGAACGAGGGAAACTGGATCAACCCAAAGCGCATCCCCAGCCATACCGGCCGAAGCGCGCAAGCAACGGCGAAGTGCCGCAACTGGACACAACACATGATGCACCCCGGCCGAACCAACCAAGCATCAATGACCCACGGACCCCTCCGGAAAGCAGCCGTCTCGTTCTTCGCCAGAAAAGAAGGCGAAGGCTGCAAACGGACAAACCTACCCCAGGACCAAAAGAGCAGAAACCTCTGCGCCGGAGGAGGGCATGAAGCTCCCCTACCCGGCCCCCAGAGGCCAACGCCAACAAAAACAAAGCCTGGGAAAAATAATCAGGAACCGAAGGGGCCACCACAAACCGAGGAGAGGAAAGATAGAAGAGCACCCGGTCCAAGGACCAGGACGGCTCAGGAGGCGCATGAGCAGGCCGGAGGTGAAACATAGCACAGGAAAGCTTACTAAACGGGGCGGATGTAACGTCGACCCCGAAAGCTAGCTCGAGCAGCTCCGCCAGCGCCGCACGAGACGAGGCGACAGTATCAGGCATCAATCGACCGTCCTGAACAAGCCAAGAAAGAAAGGACAAAAACTGATCCGAAAGAAAGACAACCTACAAAGAGCCAGAAAATGGCGAAAAGAACGCCAGGAAATCCATACTGTCGCCGAAACGAAGCTCTCAGGTGGGACACCATCAACGAAGCCACCTGATCACCATAGAATTGGTGATACACCCGCGTCAAAAACCCCAGACGCGAAGAGCAGAGGAGAAGGTCGAACCAGCCCCGTACCAGAGCGGACCGACCTGCTGAAAGAGGCGGAGCCGCGGTAAACGTCCCGGGTTCGGGCACCGAGTCAACAGCACCGGAAACCAAAGCCGGGCCGGCCACCAATGGGCCACAAGGAGTACTCTCCCTGGGAATGTCCAAACGAACCAGAACCCGAAGCAACAGCTGGACCGGAGGGAAGAGGTACAGGGAACCCCCTTTAGACCAGTCCCGCCGAAAGGCATCCACCGCGAACGCTGCGCAGTCGGGGAAGGCGTCACATCGGGAGACGCCGAGACCACACCGACGCGAAGAGGTCCACATCTGGGAGACCGTACGTCTGGCAGATCCAACGAACGAGCGTCGTCGACCGTCCACCCCGTGGAGAGGGGAGCGAGACAGACCGTCCGCCAGAACGTTGGACACTCCCGGACGTGAACCACACGGAGAGCCAAACCCCGGGAATCCAGCAGACGAGCCACTCGCAGGGACCAATCCCAAGAGCTAAGGACTGAAGAGAAACCCGCGGTTCAGGCAAGGAACCACTGGAGTACAGTCCAAACGGAGGTAAAGGGCGATCCCCGAGCGACCGAATCCTCCGAAGCGCGAACCAGACNAACCCTATGGATGGGAAAGCATTGCCGGTTTTCCGTCCTACATTGTGGTTTGTTGAGCTTGAACCTGTTGCTTCTCGTTTGTGTTATCTTTACTTTCCACTTTACCATTGATCTTAGTGTCATCTGCCAAACTTGATGATGTGGTTTGTAATATCTCATCTATGTCATTGATGTATATGACAAAAAGGGTTTGGCCCCAAATGGACCCCTGTGGCCCCACTTACCACATTTCCCCAGACAGATTCACTCCATTTGACGGCTTCTCTCCAGTTCCTTGTGCATGTTATATAAGTCGGAACAATGAGTCAGGGCTCTGCGTATAAATGCGTTTGTACACTAGTCTTATATCTGTCTGGACATTCGAGTGACCATTCCACACATTCAATATTGGCAGGTTTAATATACATTGTGTGGTGAAAGTGTTGTCTTTGGTTCTCACGTAGACATGGATTAAAGGGAGTCCACCATCGATGCCTAGTTCATGGACAAAGTTAAGCTCTGAGTTTAGGATTAATTGATCTTTAATCGTGACAGTTCCTGGAGGTCTTCATACATACGAATATATCATCGATGTATCTGCAGCTACTTTTGTGGTTTTGAAGTTTTTCTAGTGTTCCCGTATAGAAGTTAGCAAAGAGGACTCCTAGTAGAGACCTCATGGCTACTCCGGCTATGCGTATACATGTCCCCCAAGGGAAGACTACAAGAGTAACACCCTGGATAATAAACACAAAGAAGCAGCTCAGCAACATAAGCATATAGAGAACATCACAATCCGGAGAGAAGATAACACCGCAGCCTTCGTCCTCATCCCAACTGATGAATATCACCAAAGTAAAATAAATCCTCCAAGATGAGACAAAATTCAAGAGGAATACCTTCTTCTTGATAGTAAGTGCAGTTTGCCTGAAGGATTTGTCCTCCAAATGACTGCAAGAGGAATACAGAAACCCAACTGAAGATATCAACATCGGTGTTCCTCAGGGCAGCATACTTGGCCCTCTCCTTTTCTCATCTACATTAATGACCTTCCAAATGCCTCCCAACACCTCAAACTAGTTCTATTTGCTGACGACACAATTTACATTACTCCAGTCCTGACCCCTTGCTCTAAATGTCACAGTGAATACTGAGCTAAATAAAGTCCATCTTTGGCTAACTGCCAACAAACTCACCTTAACATTGACAAAACTTTCTATATTCTGCTTGGCAATAAATCTTCTAATCAAATAAATCTCAGGATAAACAATACCCAAATTTGTAACAAAATAGATGGCAAATTCCTTGGCGTTCTCATTGATCACAACCCATGGAGCTCATTGATCGTCCCCCATGGTGCTCCCAGGCTCTCATCCCGCATGGAGCTCCCAGGCTCTCGTCCCCCATGGAGCTCCCAGGCTCTCGTCCCCCATGGAGCTCCCAGGCTCTCGTCCCCCATGGAGCTCCCAGGCTCTCATCCCCCATGGAGCTCCCAGGCTCTCATCCCCATGGAGCTCCCAGGCTCTCATCCCCCATGGAGCTCCCAGGCTCTCGTCCCCCATGGAGCTCCCAGGCTCTCGTCCCCCATGGAGCTCCCAGGCTCTCGTCCCCCATGGAGCTCCCAGGCTCTCGTCCCCATGGAGCTCCCAGGCTCTCGTCCCCCATGGAGCTCCCAGGCTCTCATCCCCCATGGAGCTCAGGATCGTCCCCCATGGAGCTCCCAGGCTCTCATCCCCCATGGAGCTCCCAGGCTCTCGTCCCCCATGGAGCTCCCAGGCTCTCGTCCCCCATGGAGCTCCCAGGCTCTCGTCCCCCATGGAGCTCCCAGGCTCTCGTCCCCCATGGAGCTCCCAGGCTCTCGTCCCCCATGGAGCTCCCAGGCTCTCGTCCCCCATGGAGCTCCCAGGCTCTCGTCCCCATGG
Source organism: Procambarus virginalis (assembly GCA_020271785.1). Lineage (NCBI taxonomy): Eukaryota > Metazoa > Arthropoda > Malacostraca > Decapoda > Cambaridae > Procambarus > Procambarus virginalis. The sequence continues at coordinate 25,025,447 of WNGS01164437.1, forward strand.
AGCTCCCAGGCTCTCGTCCCCCATGGAGCTCCCAGGCTCTCGTCCCCCATGGAGCTCCCAGGCTCTCGTCCCCCATGGAGCTCCCAGGCTCTCGTCCCCCATGGAGCTCCCAGGCTCTCATCCCCCATGGAGCTCCCAGGCTCTCGTCCCCCATGGAGCTCCCAGGCTCTCGTCCCCCATGGAGCTCCCAGGCTCTCGTCCCCCATGGAGCTCCCAGGCTCTCGTCCCCCATGGAGCTCCCAGGCTCTCATCCCCCATGGAGCTCCCAGGCTCTCGTCCCCCATGGGGCTCCCAGGTCCTCGGCCTGGGAGGGAGTTAAGAACAACAATTAATGAGAATATCCAATTATAATTAACCCAGCAATTAATATGAATTACAATTACAATAAATTCAACAACAATTAACACCGGATATACGACAAACATCCTAACCAGACGTCATATGATGATATCATCAACAGTAGATAAAAAAATAATTGCAGAACTTCAGTTACCTAATACCAGCATTGTAATACCTTATATAAGCTACGGGATTTGTGGATCAGAGTTTAAAGGAATTCGGAAGTATAATAATACAGCTGATGCCATCTGTCGGCAGAAAAGAACACTATCAAGAAGTCTGGTAAATAGTAGCTATAAGATACAGCTTATGCCATCTGTTGGAATCAAATTGCACTATTAACATTTTACCCTCAAAAAACAACTAGCGACATCTCTTATTTTTCCAACGCACTATAAATAGCCAAACAGCAGCCCATAAGGCGGGTTGTTGTGTTGAAGTAAGATGTCCCCCCCACCTCCCACCAGCTTCCATGTCATTGGTAGATATTCTTTGTTGACATTCACCACAGCCAATCACAGGAAAGGGATTAGCTAAAGGTGCCATCAACTTAATAAACCATCTTTATTCTGCACACCAGCCCTGCTTATGGCATGCTGTTTCAACTTTAATCTACCTAAAACGTGAAGTGTTAATTATTTAAAAGTATTAATAAAGTGATAACTAAATATTACAGGAAATAAAAGTGTTATAGAAATCTGGCCTGGCTACCTAACTTCTCCCGTCTGCAGTGGGTGTTGCCTGACAATAATAATAATAATAATAATCTATAACATCGATGATACGATGCTCCGCCCTCTTATTGGACTACATTATTAAGTTTGATGAACATTTCTGTCAGGGACAAAACATGATGTGCAAAAGGACGTATTTCTTAGTTTGCATTTGATTCATAGAAAGAGTGTTGGCATCCCAGCAACAGCCAATCACAGGAAGGTATTTGCTATAGCTCCGCCTCCTATGAGGAGTGTTCAGTACACCGATCTCGCTTATGGCTTTCTGTTTTATTTGTTAATTACAAATATATAGTTGTTACGCAAAATAGCTAAATTCTGTCATTAAAAAGAGCTTAGTTAGTTAGTTTAGTTCATAGTGGATTTTGTAATAAAGTTTTATGGGAGAAATGTTATACCATTTTTCTAAATATTTTCTCTGATATGGGTGTTGAGTTTTCTGTTCGTCTACACGTTGTTTATTAATACTTTACCTGAGGGCCACTAATGCTAGTCGCCTTGATGCGGACAGGTAGCCGGCGGCTTGTCAAAGGTCCCCCCTATTTGCCCTGATGATCTTTTCCAGCTGTATTTTAAAACTCAGCAGAGTTTTGGTGTTTATGCCTTCGGCGGGTAGGCTGTTCCACGGGTTTCTAACCCTATGGATGGAAAAACATCGCCTGTTTTCCGTCCTACATTGTGGTTTGTTGAGCTTGAACCTGTTGCTCCTCGTTTCTGTTACCTTTACTTCCCACTTTACCATAGATCTTAGTGTCATCTGCAAACTTGATGATGTGGTTTGTAATATTCTCATCTATGTCATTGATGTATATGACAAAAAGGGTTGGCCCCAAAATGGACCCCTGTGGCACCCCATTTACCACATTTCCCCAGACAGATTCACTCCTCTTGACGGCTTCTCTCTAGTTCCTTGTGGATGTTATATAAGTCGGAACAATGAGCCAGTGAGTCAGGGCTCTACTTATAAATGCGTTTATTTCACTAGTCTTATATCTGTCTGGACATTCAGAGTGACCATTCACACACATTCCAATGTTGGCGGGTTTAATATAACTTGTGTGGTGAAAGTGTTGTCTTTGGTTCTCACGTAGACATGGAGGAAAGGGAGTCCACCATCGATGCCTAGTTCATGGACAAAGTTAAGCACTGAGTTTAGGATTAATTGATCCTTTAATCGTGACAATTCCTGGAGGTCTTTCACACATACGAATATATATATCATCGATGTATCTGCAGCTACTTTTGTGGTTTAGAAGTTTTTCTAGTGTTCCCGTATAGAAGTTAGCAAAGAGGACTCCTAGTAGAGACCTCATGGCTACTCCGGCTATCTGCGTATACATGTCTCCCCAAGGGAAGACTACAAGAGTAACACCCTGGATAATAAACACAAAGAAGCAGCTCAGCAACATAAGCATATAGAGAACATCACAATCCGGAGAGCAGATAACACCGCAGCCTTCGTCCTCATCCCGACTGATGAATATCACCAAAGTAAAATAAATCCTCCAACATGAGACAAAATTCAAGAGAATACCTTCTTTCTTGATAGTAAGTGCAGTTTGCATGAAGGATTTGTGCTCCCGGTTACTGCAAGAGGAATACCAGAAACCCAACTGAAGACATCAAGAAGGTCAACCGTATGCAGTTAATGCAGCTAAAAAAATAAGGAAGCATCCACCTGCAAAAGGTCCAATGTCATCTACAATCTAAGAAACATTAGACTAATGTTAAGACCCACAAGCTTGGTAATCCTCTACGACCTATCATCAGATCCCTATACCCACGTATAATCCAGCTAAACTACAGCTTGAAATCAGTCGCAGATTTCTTTCTTAGACGTAGTGAAGGCAGGTCTCATATCATATCTAGTCGTGGAATCCCTATTTACGAACGTCCCTGTAGACACCTTCCCCCCCCCCCCCGTCCTATCCCAAATCCTTATCCTGACCCCTTCCCGGTGCTATATAGTCGTAATGGCTTGGCGCTTTCCCCGTGACAGTTCCCTTCCCTTCCCTGTAGACACCACCAACACCTTAATGTAAGACAATATACCTTGACAATAATACTCCAAAGCTAGACATTTTAGCGTCTGCCCTCCGTAATCTTCTGGAGATTTGTACCAAGATGACCCCATTCACAACCCCTTTGGGGGAGACAAATAGACGGCGTAACCATGGGTTTATATTTTTAATACAACAAAAATGAATTATTATAATATTTCGATTATTTCTGAGTGACCCCAGAAATTTATTCCCTTAAAAAATAAACATTATTATCATGACTAAAATCTATCATTATTATCAAAGATTAAATTCAGTCTTTGAAGGTGAGATCAGTTGTGAACGCCAGCCAGCGCACAAATACATGAGAGACCAAAATTAACACACATAAGATATATGCTCACCTAGTTGTGCTTGCGAGGGTTAAGCTCTGGCTCTTTGGGCCCGCCTCTCAACTGTCAATCAACCATTTTTTTCCGAACACACACACACCTTTGCGGGACCAAAGAGCCAGAGCTCAACCCCCGCAAGCACAACTAGGTGAGTACACACACACAATGAGGCGGGACCAAAGAGCCAAAGCTCAACCCCCGCAAGCACAAATAGGTGAGTACACACACACACACACAGGAAGCAGCCCGTAGCAGCTCTCTAATTCCCAGGTACCTATTTACTGCTAGTTGAACAGGAGCATCAGGGTGAAAGAAACTCTGCCCATTTGTTTCCACCTCCACTGGGGATTGAACCCGGATCCTTAGGATTACGAATCCCGAGCGCTGTCCACTCAGCCGTCAGTCCCATGTAGAGACTGGCGTGAGGCTTTCGACTTTTGTTTTTATTAATTACTGTTACATGTTAAGTGTTTCCTGTAATACATAGTATTATATATAAATATAACTATAACACAGTAAATGTAATAGGATTCTACCCAAAAACTACTGGGCACGGTCTAGTGTTTTGTGCGTTCCATCATGTTTATGGGCCTTCAGATGTACTCACCTAGTTGTGCTTGCAGAGATTGAGCTTTGACTCTTTGGTCGTTGTGTTAACTACATCGTTTTAGTCATTTTAGTAACTACGTTTTGGTAGTAGTAGATGTGATGTGTTAACGCTGACGGGCATCGTTCTTATGAAACCAGGATTATGTCCATTCACATCACTCAACTTCATTTAATAACTATACAGAATATCTGTTAAGTAGAAGATTTTAACTGTTAATAGCATTATATTATGGTTTTAATAATGAACAAGTCCCGGTAGTACAGTCGGGTTTGTTCTCGATGCACAATCGAGAATTCTGGGCAGTGAATTTGTTCTCGATTGTTGACTGTCGAAGACATGGCTGAGGCGGTATGCCTAAGTGGTAGTGAGGAGGACAGACAAGATGATAACAGACCGTTTGAAGTAGTAGTGAACAGAAAGAAGCGGAGAAATAATAACAGACAGCGAGACAGTGAGAGTGACGAGGAAATTACTAAGAGACAGAAGAATGAGACCCTACTCAGCAGGACTCAAGACAAGCCATTTAATAGCAGGAAGAGGCTGTTGTTCCCTACAACATGCCAATTGAATTTCCACCAAAAGCTGGCGTGGACGGTAAGTCTGGCCAAGGAATTTTTGGATTACGAACCACTCTTCAAGGAGGGTCTTCACCGGCCCTACATAACAGTTGGGACTGAACAGGCCGTGGAACGCCTCACGACGGTTGGTTTTAAAGATGTAGTGATGGTTCCTCCAGAAGAAGGTATGTTGCACACAAAGATCATAGTTTTCAAGTTTCCAACTTATTTGGATCCTGACTGTCTTCTTCTTAACAATGATAATGTTGTCTGGGCAAAGAGAAACATTGTCCGTGGTGACAAACAAAGCCAGGTTGTTGCCTTGGTAAAGGGTGAGGCGCCAGAGAAAATTTTTGTGCAAGGACTAGGCTATAGGAACGTTGCAAAATACGTTGAGGAGCCCATACTGTGCATGAAGTGCTCACGTTGGGGACATATGGCATGGAAATGCCAGTTTGACCCCAGGTGTCGGTATTGTGGGAAAAAACACGACTCACGAGAGTGTAGAGTCAAGATTGAAAGAAGTGAAAAAGTCGTACCATTTTGTTGTAACTGTCGAGGCAGCCACAATGCTGGTTCCTCTCTATGCCCCATGAAGCCTCATCTGAAAGAGACTAGGACGGGTCCTACAAGCAGGACAGATGTGTCCTCGCAGCAAGGAAAGATCGTTCAAGAGGAACATGGAGGAAACAGCTGGAAGCCAACGACAGCCCCTATGTTCAATGTGTGGGAGAAAGGGGCGGAGAAAATAAAGGCGAGCCTAGGGAAAGTAAATCAGGCAGTGGAAAAACTGAAACCTTGTGAGGACAAGGCTCAGGACAATATGGTCACCTCTGAGGTAGGTAATCAAATTTTGGAGTATCTAAAAAAACTAGATAAGAGGATTGAGGCATTGGAAAAATTGGCTATGGAAGGTAGACGGGGTGAAGATGGTGGTGAAACAGGACGTGTAATTGAAAGTAAAACAGGACGTGAAATGGAAAGTGAAAAGTGCGTAGAAGAAAGTAATGATGTGCATGAGGTAACGATGATAGAGGATAGTCAGGAGAATACACTTTTAGTAGTGTTAGCAGTGTTCAACCTCCTGTTGTGACAAATGATGAAAGAAAAGTTAAAGTAAAACGGTATACAGAAATAACAAAGAAAATAGATATGAATAATATTACCTTCGATGTTAGTAGTAGTTGTGCTAGTGAGGAGAAAGAAAAAATGTTACGGTGTTGGAAGGAAGTTACTAAGGTAATCTCGTATCTAATGGAATGTGATGGGCAGGGCAAAGGTAGTTTTATTATTAATCATGGATGAAAGTAAATTGAGCATATTATCTTGGAACGTTAATGGATTAAAAACTAGAGCGGTGGATGTACACTATTATATTCTTAGAGAGGATATTGACATAGTAGCACTCCAGGAAACTGGGGATAGGGATGGTAGCATTCTGAGGCTAAATGGCTATAGAGGTTTTCACTTATATGCTGATGGAGGAACTAGGGGGGTCTCATGTTATGTCAAAAGTACCATACCTGTCGAGATAACTGGAATCCCTCAGAGATATAGAGGTATTGAAAGTATTTGCTTGCGGATACAATTAAAGGACCGAGAGTTAAATTTCATTAATCTATACATCTCTGATAGCTCCCTTGATTTAAGATACTTGCCAGATTCCTTCTTTTCTGAAGATACACTTGTGGTAGGGGATTTTAATGCCAGACATCCAGCTTTAGGATCAAGGGGTAAAGCAAATAGGAATGGTTGCAGATGGTACCAATTTTTGCAGGAACATGAAGATGTTCAGCTGCTGGGCGAGCCCTATCCTACTCATTTGAGGGGAGGGAGATTAGATTATGCTTGTTTGATAAATGCTGAGGGCATAGAGGGGAATTGTCTTACTGTGGATNCCCATGGAGCTCCAGGCTCTCGTCCCCCATGGAGCTCCAGGCTCTCGTCCCCCATGGAGCTCCCAGGCTCTCGTCCCCCATGGGGCCCCAGGTCCTCGGCCTGGGAGGGAGTTAAGAACAACAATTAATGAGAATATCCAATTATAATTAACCCAGCAATTAATATGAATTACACTTGCAATAAATTCAACAACAATAACACCGGATATACGACAAACATCCTAACCAGACGTCATATGATGATATCATCAACAGTAGATAAAAAAAATAATTGCAGAACTTCAGTTACCTAATACCAGCATTGTAATACCTTATATAAGCTACGGGATTTGTGGATCAGAGTTTAAAGGGAATTCGGAAGTATAATAATACAGCTGATGCCATCTGTCGGCAGAAAAGAACACTATCAAGAAGTCTGGTAAATAGTAGCTATAAGATACAGCTTATGCCATCTGTTGGAATCAAATTGCACTATTACATTTTACCCTTCAAAATACAACTAGCGACATCTCTTATTTTTCCAACGCACTATAAATAGCCAAACAGCAGCCCATAAGGCGGGTTGTTGTGCTGAAGTAAGAGTCCCCCCCACCTCCCACCAGCTTCCATGTCATTGGTAGATATTATTTGTTGACATTCACCACAGCCAATCACAGGAAAGGGATTAGCTAAAGGTGCCATCCACTTAATAAACCATCTTTATTCTGCACACCAGCCCTGCTTATGGCATGCTGTTTCAACTTTAATCTACCTAAAACGTGAAGTGTTAATTATTTAAAAGTATTAATAAAGTGATAACTAAATATTACAGGATATAAAAGTGTTATAGAAATCTGGCCTGGCTACCTAACTTCTCCCGTCTGCAATGGGAGTTGCCTGACAATAATAATAATAATAATAATCTATAACATCGATGATACGATGCTCCGCCCTCTTATTGGACTACATTATTAAGTTTGATGAACATTTCTGTCAGGGACAAACATGATGTGCAAAAGGACGTATTTCTTTGTTTGCATTTCATTCATAGAAAGAGTGTTGGCATCCCTGCCACAGCCAATCACAGGAATGTATTTGCTATAGCTCCGCCTCCTATGAGGAGTGTTCAGTACACCGATCTCGCTTATGGCTTTCTGTTTTTATTGTTAATTACAAATATAAAGTTATTACGCAAAATGGCTAAATTCTGCCATTAAAAAGAGCTTAGTTAGTTAGTTTAGTTCATAGTGGATTTTGTAATAAAGTTTTATGGGAGAAATGTTATATCATTTTTCTAAATATCTTCTCTGATATGGGTGTTGAGTTCCTGTTCGTCTACACGTTTTGTTAATACTTTACCTGAGGGCCACTAATACTAGTCGCCTTGATGCGGACAGGTAGCCGGCGGCTTGTCAAAGGTCCCCCCTATTTGCCCAGATGATCTTTCCAGCTGTATTTTAAAACTCAGTAGTTTTTGGTGTTTATGCCTTCGACAGGTAGGCGGTTCCACGGGTTTCCAACCCTATGGATGGGAAAGTATCGCCTGTTTTCCGTCCTACAGTGTGGTTTGTTGAGCCTGAACCGTTGTTCCTCGTTTGTGTTACCTTTACTTTCCACTTTACCATAGATCTTAGTGTCATCTGCAAACTTGATGATGTGGTTTGTAATATTCTCATCTATGTCATTGATGTATATGACAAAAAGGGTTGGCCCCAAAATGGACCCCTGTGGCACCCCATTTACCACATTTCCCCAGACAGATTCACTCCACTTGAAGGCTTCTCTCCAGTTCCTTGTGGATGTTATATAAGTCGGAACAATGAGTCAGGGCTCTGCGTATAAATGCGTTTATTACACTAGTCTTATATCTGTCTGGACATTCAGAGTGACCATTCACACACATTCCAATGTTGGCAGGTTTAATATACACTTGTGTGGTGAAAGTGTTGCCTTTGGTTCTCACGTAGACATGGAGGAAAGGGAGTTCACCATCGATGCCTAGTTCATGGGCAAAGTTAAGCACTGAGTTTAGGATTAATTGATCCTTTAATCGTGACAATTCCTGGAGGTCTTTCACACATACGAATATATCATCGATGTATCTGCAGCTACTTTTGTGGTTTTGAAGATTTTCTAGTGTTCCCTTATAGAAGTTAGTAAAGAGGACTCCTAGTAGAGACCTCATGGCTACTCCTGCTATCTGCGTATTCATGTCTCCCCAAGGGAAGACTACAAGAGTAACACCCTGGATAATAAACACAAAGAAGCAGCTCAGCAACATAAGCATATAGAGAACATCACAATCCGGAGAGCAGATAACACCGCAGCCTTCGTCCTCATCCCGACTGATGAATATCACCAAAGTAAAATATATCTTCCAAGATGAGACAAAATTCAAGAGGAATACCTTCTTCTTGATAGTAAGTGCAGTTTGCCTGAAGGATTTGTCCTCCCGATGACTGCAAGAGGAAACCCAGAAACCCAACTGAAGATATCAACATCGGTGTTCCTCAGGGCAGCATACATGGCCCTCACCTCTTTCTCATCTACATTAATGACCTTCCAAATGCCTCCCAACACCTCAAACTAGTTCTATTTGCTGACGACACAATTTACATTTACTCCAGTCCTGACCCCTTGCTGTAAATGTCACAGTGAATACTGAGCTAAATAAAGTCCATCTTTGGCTAACTGCCAACAAACTCACCCTTAACATTGACAAAACTTTCTATATTCTGCTTGGCAATAAATCCTCTAATCAAATAAATCTCAGGATAAACAATACCCAAATTTGTAACAAAATAGATGGCAAATTCCTTGGCGTTCTCATTGATCACAACCCAATGGAGCTCATTGATCGTCCCCCATAGAGCTCCCAGGCTTTCATCCCCCATGGAGCTCCCAGGCTCTCGTCCCCCATGGAGCTCCCAGGCTCTCATCCCCCATGGAGCTCCCAGGCTCTCATCCCCTTTGAGCTCCCAGGCTCTCATCCCCCATGGAGCTCCCAGGCTCTCATCCCCCATGGAGTTCCCAGGCTCTCATCCCCCATTGAGCTCCCAGGCACTCGTCCCCCATGGAGCTCCCAGGCTCTCATCCCCCATGGAGTTCCCAGGCTCTCGTCCCCCATGGAGCTCCCAGGCTCTCGTCCCCCATGGAGCTCCCAGGCTCTCATCCCCCATGGAGCTCCCAGGCACTCGTCCCCCATGGAGCTCCCAGGCTCTCGTCCCCCATGGAGCTCCCAGGCTCTCGTCCCCCATGGGGCTCCCAGGTCCTCGGCCTGGGAGGGAGTTAAGAACAACAATTAATGAGAATATCCAATTATAATTAACCCAGCAATTAATATGAATTACACTTGCAATAAATTCAACAACAATTAACACCGGATATACGACAAACATCCTAACCAGACGTCATATGATATCATCAACAGTAGATAAAAAAATAATTGCAGAACTTCAGTTACCTAATACCAGCATTGTAATACCTTATATAAGCTACGGGATTTGTGGATCAGAGTTTAAAGGGAATTCGGAAGTAATAATAATACAGCTGATGCCATCTGTCGGCAGAAAAGAACACTATCAAGAAGTCTGGTAAATAGTAGCTATAAGATACAGCTTATGCCATCTGTTGGAATCAAATTGCACTATTAACATTTTACCCTTCAAAATACAACTAGCGACATCTCTTATTTTTCCAACGCACTATAAATAGCCAAACAGCAGCCCATAAGGCGGGTTGTTGTGTTGAAGTAAGAAGTCCCCCCCACCTCCCACCAGCTTCCATGTCATTGGTAGATATTCTTTGTTGACATTCACCACAGCCAATCACAGGAAAGGGATTAGCTAAAGGTGCCATCCACTTAATAAACCATCTTTATTCTGCACACCAGCCCTGCTTATGGCATGCTGTTTCAACTTTAATCTACCTAAAACGTGAAGTGTTAATTATTTAAAAGTATTAATAAAGTGATAACTAAATATTACAGGATATAAAAGTGTTATAGAAATCTGGCCTGGCTACCTAACTTCTCCCGTCTGCAGTGGGAGTTGCCTGACAATAATAATAATAATAATAATCTATAACATCGATGATACGATGCTCCGCCCTCTTATTGGACTACATTATTAAGTTTGATGAACATTTCTGTCAGGGACAAAACATGATGTGCAAAAGGACGTATTTCTTTGTTTGCATTTCATTCATAGAAAGAGTGTTGGCATCCCAGCAACAGCCAATCACAGGAAGGTATTTGCTATAGCTCCGCCTCCTATGAGGAGTGTTCAGTACACCGATCTCGCTTATGGCTTTCTGTTTCATTTGTTAATTATAAATATAAAGTTATTACGCAAAATGGCTAAATTCTGCCATTAAAAAGAGCTTAGATAGTTAGTTTAGTTCATAGTGGAGTTTGTAATAAAATTTTATGGGAGAAATGTTATACCATTTTTCTAAATATCTTCTCTGATATGGGTGTTGAGTTTTCTGTTCGTCTACACGTTGTTTATTAATACTTTACCTGAAGGCCACTAATACTAGTCGCCTTGATGCGGACAGGTAGCCGGCGGCTTGTCAAAGGTCCCCCCTGTTTGCCCTGATGATCTTTTCTAGCTGTATTTTAAAATTCGGTAGAGTTTTGGTGTTTATGCCTTCGGCGGGTAGGCGGTTCCACGGGTTTCCAACCCTATGGATGGGAAAGCATTGCCTGTTTTCCGTCCTACATTGTGGTTTGTTGAGCTTGAACCTGTTGCTCCTCGTTTGTGTTATCTTTACTTTCCACTTTACCATTGATCTTAGTGTCATCTGCAAACTTGATGATGTGGTTTGTAATATTCTCATCTATGTCATTGATGTATATGACAAAAAGGGTTGGCCCCAAAATGGACCCCTGTGGCACCCCACTTACCACATTTCCCCAGACAGATTCACTCCATTTGACGGCTTCTCTCCAGTTCCTTGTGGATGTTATATAAGTCGGAACAATGAGTCAGGGCTCTGCGTATAAATGCGTTTGTTACACTAGTCTTATATCTGTCTGGACATTCGGAGTGACCATTCACACACATTCCAATATTGGCAGGTTTAATATACACTTGTGTGGTGAAAGTGTTGTCTTTGGTTCTCACGTAGACATGGATTAAAGGGAGTCCACCATCGATGCCTAGTTCATGGACAAAGTTAAGCTCTGAGTTTAGGATTAATTGATCCTTTAATCGTGACAGTTCCTGGAGGTCTTTCATACATACGAATATATCATCGATGTATCTGCAGCTACTTTTGTGGTTTTGAAGTTTTTCTAGTGTTCCCGTATAGAAGTTAGCAAAGAGGACTCCTAGTAGAGACCTCATGGCTACTCCGGCTATCTGCGTATACATGTCTCCCCCAAGGGAAGACTACAAGAGTAACACCCTGGATAATAAACACAAAGAAGCAGCTCAGCAACATAAGCATATAGAGAACATCACAATCCGGAGAGAAGATAACACCGCAGCCTTCGTCCTCATCCCAACTGATGAATATCACCAAAGTAAAATAAATCCTCCAAGATGAGACAAAATTCAAGAGGAATACCTTCTTCTTGATAGTAAGTGCAGTTTGCCTGAAGGATTTGTCCTCCCGATGACTGCAAGAGGAATACCAGAAACCCAACTGAAGATATCAACTTCGGTGTTCCTCAGGGCAGCATACATGGCCCTCACCTCTTTCTCATCTACATTAATGACCTTCCAAATGCCTCCCAACACCTCAAACTAGTTCTATTTGCTGACGACACAATTTACATTTACTCCAGTCCTGACCCCCTTGCTCTAAATGTCACAGTGAATACTGAGCTAAATAAAGTCCATCTTTGGCTAACTGCCAACAAACTCACCCTTAACATTGACAAAACTTTCTATATTCTGCTTGGCAATAAATCTTCTAATCAAATAAATCTCAGGATAAACAATACCCAAATTTGTAACAAAATAGATGGCAAATTCCTTGGCGTTCTCATTGATCACAACCCCATGGAGCTCATTGATCGTCCCCCATGGTGCTCCCAGGCTCTCATCCCCCATGGAGCTCCCAGGCTCTCGTCCTCCATGGCGCTCCCAGGCTATTATCCCCCATGGAGCTCCCAGGCTCTCATCCCCCATTGAGCTCCCAGGCTCTCATCCCCCATGGAGCTCCCAGGCTCTCATCCCCCATGGAGCTCCCAGGCTCTCGTCCCCCATGGAGCTCCCAGGCTCTCGTCCCCCATGGAGCTCCCAGGCTCTCGATCCCCATGGAACTCCCAGGCTCTCGTCCCCCATGGAGCTCCCAGGCTCTCGTCCCCCATGGAGCTCCCAGGCTCTCGTCCCCCATGGAGCTCCCAGGCTCTCGTCTCCCATGGAGCTCCCAGGCTCTCATCCCCCATGGAACTCCCAGGCTCTCATCCTCCATGGAGCTCCCAGGCTCTCGTCCCCCATGGAGCTCCCAGGCTCTCGTCCCCCATGGAGCTCCCAGGCTCTCGATCCCCATGGAACTCCCAGGCTCTCGTCCCCCATGGAGCTCCCAGGCTCTCGTCCCCCATGGGGCTCCCAGGCTCTCGTCCCCCATGGAGCTCCCAGGCTCTCGTCCCCCATGGAGCTCCCAGGCTCTCGTCCCCCATGGAGCTCCCAGGCTCTCATCCCCCATGGAACTCCCAGGCTCTCGTCCCCCATGGAGCTCCCAGGCTCTCGTCCCCCATGGAGCTCCCAGGCTCTCGATCCCCATGGAACTCCCAGGCTCTCGTCCCCCATGGAGCTCCCAGGCTCTCGTCCCCCATGGAGCTCCCAGGCTCTCGTCCCCCATGGAGCTCCCAGGCTCTCATCCCCCATGGAGCTCCCAGGCTCTCGTCCCCCATGGAGCTCCCAGGCTCTCGTCCCCCATGGAGCTCCCAGGCTCTCGTCCCCCATGGAGCTCCCAGGCTCTCGTCCCCCATGGAGCTCCCAGGCTCTCATCCCCCATGGAGCTCCCAGGCTCTCATCCCCCATGGAACTCCCAGGCTCTCGTCCCCCATGAAGCTCCCAGGCTCTCGTCCCCCATGAAGCTCCCAGGCTCTCGTCCCCCATGGAGCTCCCAGGCTCTCGTCCCCCATGGAGCTCCCAGGCTCTCATCCCCCATGGAGCTCCCAGGCTCTCATCCCCCATGGAGCTCCCAGGCTCTCGTCCCCCATGGGGCTCCCAGGTCCTCGGCCTGGGAGGGAGTTAAGAACAACAATTAATGAGAATATCCAATTATAATTAACCCAGCAATTAATATGAATTACAATTACAATAAATTCAACAACAATTAACACCGGATATACGACAAACATCCTAACCAGACGTCATATGATGATATCATCAACAGTAGATAAAAAAATAATTGCAGAACTTCAGTTACCTAATACAAGCATTGTAATACCTTATATAAGCTACGGGATTTGTGGATCAGAGTTTAAAGGGAATTCGGAAGTAATAATAATACAGCTGATGCCATCTGTCGGCAGAAAAGAACACTATCAAGAAGTCTGGTAAATAGTAGCTATAAGATACAGCTTATGCCATCTGTTGGAATCAAATTGCACTATTAACATTTTACCCTCAAAATACAACTAGCGACATCTCTTATTTTTCCAACGCACTATAAATAGCCAAACAGCAGCCCATAAGGCGGGTTGTTGTGTTGAAGTAAGAAGTCCCCCCCACCTCCCACCAGCTTCCATGTCATTGGTAGATATTCTTTGTTGACATTCACCACAGCCAATCACAGGAAAGGGATTAGCTAAAGGTGCCATCCACTTAATAAACCATCTTTATTCTGCACACCAGCCCTGCTTATGGCATGCTGTTTCAACTTTAATCTACCTAAAACGTGAAGTGTTAATTATTTAAAAGTATTAATAAAGTGATAACTAAATATTACAGGATATAAAAGTGTTATAGAAATCTGGCCTGGCTACCTAACTTCTCCCGTCTGCAGTGGGAGTTGCCTGACAATAATAATAATAATAATAATCTATAACATCGATGATACGATGCTCCGCCCTCTTATTGGACTACATTATTAAGTTTGATGAACATTTCTGTCAGGGACAAAACATGATGTGCAAAAGGACGTATTTCTTTGTTTGCATTTCATTCATAGAAAGAGTGTTGGCATCCCTGCCACAGCCAATCACAGGAATGTATTTGCTATAGCTCCGCCTCCTATGAGGAGTGTTCAGTACACCGATCTCGCTTATGGCTTTCTGTTTTATTTGTTAATTACAAATATAAAGTTATTACGCAAAATGGCTAAATTCTGCCATTAAAAAGAGCTTAGTTAGTTAGTTTAGTTCATAGTGGATTTTGTAATAAAGTTTTATGGGAGAAATGTTATACCATTTTTCTAAATATCTTCTCTGATATGGGTGTTGAGTTTCCTGTTCGTCTACACGTTGTTTATTAATACTTTACCTGAGGGCCACTAATACTAGTCGCCTTGATGCGGACAGGTAGCCGGCGGCTTGTCAAAGGTCCCCCCTGTTTGCCCTGATGATCTTTTCCAGCTGTATTTTAAAACTCGGTAGAGTTTTGGTGTTTATGCCTTCGGCGGGTAGGCGGTTCCACGGGTTTCCAACCCTATGGATGGGAAAGCATCGCCTGTTTTCCGTCCTACATTGTGGTTTGTTGAGCTTGAACCTGTTGCTCCTCGTTTGTGTTACCTTTACTTTCCACTTTACCATAGATCTTAGTGTCATCTGCAAACTTGATGATGTGGTTTGTAATATTCTCATCTATGTCATTGATGTATATGACAAAAAGGGTTGGCCCCAAAATGGACCCCTGTGGCACCCCATTTACCACATTTCCCCAGACAGATTCACTCCACTTGACGGCTTCTCTCCAGTTCCTTGTGGATGTTATATAAGTCGGAACAATGAGTCAGGGCTCTGCGTATAAATGCGTTTATTACACTAGTCTTATATCTGTCTGGACATTCGGAGTGACCATTCACACACATTCCAATGTTGGCAGGTTTAATATACACTTGTGTGGTGAAAGTGTTGTCTTTGGTTCTCACGTAGACATGGAGGAAAGGGAGTTCACCATCGATGCCTAGTTCATGGACAAAGTTAAGCACTGAGTTTAGGATTAATTGATCCTTTAATCGTGACAATTCCTGGAGGTCTTTCACACATACGAATATATCATCGATGTATCTGCAGCTACTTTTGTGGTTTTGAAGTTTTTCTAGTGTTCCCGTATAGAAGTTAGCAAAGAGGACTCCTAGTAGAGACCTCATGGCTACTCCTGCTATCTGCGTATACATGTCTCCCCCAAGGGAAGACTACAAGAGTAACACCCTGGATAATAAACACAAAGAAGCAGCTCAGCAACATAAGCATATAGAGAACATCACAATCCGGAGAGCAGATAACACCGCAGCCTTCGTCCTCATCCCGACTGATGAATATCACCAAAGTAAAATATATCTTCCAAGATGAGACAAAATTCAAGAGGAATACCTTCTTCTTGATAGTAAGTGCAGTTTGCCTGAAGGATTTGTCCTCCCGATGACTGCAAGAGGAAAACCAGAAACCCAACTGAAGATATCAACATCGGTGTTCCTCAGGGCAGCATACATGGCCCTCACCTCTTTCTCATCTACATTAATGACCTTCCAAATGCCTCCCAACACCTCAAACTAGTTCTATTTGCTGACGACACAATTTACATTTACTCCAGTCCTGACCCCCTTGCTGTAAATGTCACAGTGAATACTGAGCTAAATAAAGTCCATCTTTGGCTAACTGCCAACAAACTCACCCTTAACATTGACAAAACTTTCTATATTCTGCTTGGCAATAAATCCTCTAATCAAATAAATCTCAGGATAAACAATACCCAAATTTGTAACAAAATAGATGGCAAATTCCTTGGCGTTCTCATTGATCACAACCCAATGGAGCTCATTGATCGTCCCCCATAGAGCTCCCAGGCTTTCATCCCCCATGGAGCTCCCAGGCTCTCGTCCCCCATGGAGCTCCCAGGCTCTCATCCCCCCATGGAGCTCCCAGGCTCTCATCCCCTTTGAGCTCCCAGGCTCTCATCCCCCATGGAGCTCCCAGGCTCTCATCCCCCATGGAGTTCCCAGGCTCTCATCCCCCATTGAGCTCCCAGGCACTCGTCCCCCATGGAGCTCCCAGGCTCTCATCCCCCATGGAGTTCCCAGGCACTCGTCCCCCATGGAGCTCCCAGGCACTCGTCCCCCATGGAGCTCCCAGGCTCTCATCCCCCATTGAGCTCCCAGGCACTCGTCCCCCATGGAGCTCCCAGGCTCTCGTCCCCCATGGAGCTCCCAGGCTCTCGTCCCCCATGGGGCTCCCAGGTCCTCGGCCTGGGAGGGAGTTAAGAACAACAATTAATGAGAATATCCAATTATAATTAACCCAGCAATTAATATGAATTACACTTGCAATAAATTCAACAACAATTAACACCGGATATACGACAAACATCCTAACCAGACGTCATATGATATCATCAACAGTAGATAAAAAAAATAATTGCAGAACTTCAGTTACCTAATACAAGCATTGTAATACATTATATAAGCTACGGGATTTGTGGATCAGAGTTTAAAGGGAATTTGGAAGTCATAATAATACAGCTGATGCCATCTGTCGGCAGAAAAGAACACTATCAAGAAGTCTGGTAAATAGTAGCTATAAGATACAGCTTATGCCATCTGTTGGAATCAAATTGCACTATTAACATTTTACCCTTCAAAATACAACTAGCGACATCTCTTATTTTTCCAACGCACTATAAATAGCCAAACAGCAGCCCATAAGGCGGGTTGTTGTGTTGAAGTAAGATGTCCCCCCCACCTCCCACCAGCTTCCATGTCATTGGTAGATATTCTTTGTTGACATTCACCACAGCCAATCACAGGAAAGGGATTAGCTAAAGGTGCCATCCACTTAATAAATCATCTTTATTCTGCACACCAGCCCTGCTTATGGCATGCTGTTTCAACTTTAATCTACCTAAAACGTGAAGTGTTAATTATTTAAAAGTATTAATAAAGTGATAACTAAATATTACAGGATATAAAAGTGTTATAGAAATCTGGCCTGGCTACCTAACTTCTCCCGTCTGCGGTGGGAGTTGCCTGACAATAATAATAATAATAATAATCTATAACATCGATGATACGATGCTCCGCCCTCTTATTGGACTACATTATTAAGTTTGATGAACATTTCTGTCAGGGACAAAACATGATGTGCAAAAGGACGTATTTCTTTGTTTGCATTTCATTCATAGAAAGAGTGTTGGCATCCCAGCAACAGCCAATCACAGGAATGTATTTGCTATAGCTCCGCCTCCTATGAGGAGTGTTCAGTACACCGATCTCGCTTATGGCTTTCTGTTTCATTTGTTAATTACAAATATAAAGTTATTACGCAAAATGGCTAAATTCTGCCATTAAAAAGAGCTTAGATAGTTAGTTTAGTTCATAGTGGATTTTGTAATAAAATTTTATGGGAGAAATGTTATACCATTTTTCTAAATATCTTCTCTGATATGGTGTGTTGAGTTTTCTGTTCGTCTACACGTTGTTTATAATACTTTACCTGAGGGCCACTAATACTAGTCGCCTTGATGCGGACAGGTAGCCGGCGGCTTGTCAAAGGTCCCCCCTGTTTGCCCTGATGATCTTTTCCAGCTGTATTTTAAAATTCGGTAGAGTTTTGGTGTTTATGCCTTCGGCGGGTAGGCGGTTCCACGGGGTTCCAACCCTATGGATGGGAAAGCATTGCCTGTTTTCCGTCCTACATTGTGGTTTGTTGAGCTTGAACCTGTTGCTCCTCGTTTGTGTTATCTTTACTTTCCACTTTACCATTGATCTTAGTGTCATCTGCAAACTTGATGATGTGGTTTGTAATATTCTCATCTATGTCATTGATGTATATGACAAAAAGGGTTGGCCCCAAAATGGACCCCTGTGGCACCCCACTTACCACATTTCCCCAGACAGATCACTCCATTTGACGGCTTCTCTCCAGTTCCTTGTGGATGTTATATAAGTCGGAACAATGAGTCATGGGTCTGCGTATAAAGCGTTTGTTACATATCTTATATCTGTCTGGACATGGGAGAGGACCAATTCACACACATTCCAATATTGGCAGGTTTAATATACACTTGTATGGTGAAAGTGTTGTCTTTGGTTCTCACGTAGACATG
>WNGS01164437.1:25075287-25114503 GCA_020271785.1 Procambarus virginalis
GGCGGAGCATCGTATCATCGATGTTTAGATTATTATTATTATTATTATTGTCAGGCAACTCCCATGCAGACGGGAGAAGTTAGGTAGCCAGGCCAGATTTCTATAACACTTTTATATCCTGTATATTTAGTTATCACTTTATTAATACTTTTAAATAATTAACACTTCACGTTTTAGGTAGATTAAAGTTGAAACAGCATGCCATAAGCAGGGCTGGTGTGCAGAATAAAGATGGTTTATTAAGTGGATGGCACCTTTAGCTAATCCCTTTCCTGTGATTGGCTGTGGTGAATGTCAACAATAATATCTACCAATGACATGGAAGCTGGTGGGAGGTGGGGGGACATCTTACTTCAACACAACAACCCGCCTTATGGGCTGCTGTTTGGCTATTTATAGTGCGTTGGAAAAATAAGAGATGTCGCTAGTTGTATTTTGAAGGGTAAAATGTTAATAGTGCAATTTGATTCCAACAGATGGCATAAGCTGTATCTTATAGCTACTATTTACCAGACTTCTTGATAGTGTTCTTTTCTGCCGACAGATGGCATCAGCTGTATTATTATGACTTCCAATTCCCTTTAAACTCTGATCCACAAATCCCGTAGCTTATATAATGTATTACAATGCTGGTATTAGGTAACTGAAGTTCTGCAATTATTTTTTTTATCTACTGTTGATGATATCATATGACGTCTGGTTAGGATGTTTGTCGTATATCCGGTGTTAATTGTTGTTGAATTTATTGCAAGTGTAATTCATATTAATTGCTGGGTTAATTATAATTGGATATTCTCATTAATTGTTGTTCTTAACTCCCTCCCAGGCCGAGGACCTGGGAGCCCCATGGGGGACGAGAGCCTGGGAGCCCCATGGGGGACGAGAGCCTGGGAGCTCCATGGGGGACGAGTGCCTGGGAGCTCAATGGGGGATGAGAGCCTGGGAGCTCCATGGGGGACGAGTGCCTGGGAGCTCCATGGGGGACGAGAGCCTGGGAACTCCATGGGGGATGAGAGCCTGGGAGCTCCATGGGGGACGAGTGCCTGGGAGCTCAATGGGGGATGAGAGCCTGGAACTCCATGGGGGATGAGAGCCTGGGAGCTCCATGGGGGATGAGAGCCTGGGAGCTCAAAGGGGATGAGAGCCTGGGAGCTCCATGGGGGATGAGAGCCTGGGAGCTCCATGGGGGACGAGAGCCTGGGAGCTCCATGGGGGATGAAAGCCTGGGAGCTCTATGGGGGACGATCAATGAGCTCCATTGGGTTGTGATCAATGAGAACGCCAAGGAATTTGCCATCTATTTTGTTACAAATTTGGGTATTGTTTATCCTGAGATTTATTTGATTAGAGGATTTATTGCCAAGCAGAATATAGAAAGTTTTGTCAATGTTAAGGGTGAGTTTGTTGGCAGTTAGCCAAAGATGGACTTTATTTAGCTCAGTATTCACTGTGACATTTACAGCAAGGGGGTCAGGACTGGAGTAAATGTAAATTGTGTCGTCAGCAAATAGAACTAGTTTGAGGTGTTGGGAGGCATTTGGAAGGTCATTAATGTAGATGAGAAAGAGGTGAGGGCCATGTATGCTGCCCTGAGGAACACCGATGTTGATATCTTCAGTTGGGTTTCTGGTTTTCCTCTTGCAGTCATCGGGAGGACAAATCCTTCAGGCAAACTGCACTTACTATCAAGAAGAAGGTATTCCTCTTGAATTTTGTCTCATCTTGGAAGATATATTTTACTTTGGTGATATTCATCAGTCGGGATGAGGACGAAGGCTGCGGTGTTATCTGCTCTCCGGATTGTGATGTTCTCTATATGCTTATGTTGCTGAGCTGCTTCTTTGTGTTTATTATCCAGGGTGTTACTCTTGTAGTCTTCCCTTGGGGGAGACATGAATACGCAGATAGCAGGAGTAGCCATGAGGTCTCTACTAGGAGTCCTCTTTACTAACTTCTATAAGGGAACACTAGAAAATCTTCAAAACCACAAAAGTAGCTGCAGATACATCGATGATATATTCGTATGTGTGAAAGACCTCCAGGAATTGTCACGATTAAAGGATCAATTAATCCTAAACTCAGTGCTTAACTTTGCCCATGAACTAGGCATCGATGGTGAACTCCCTTTCCTCCATGTCTACGTGAGAACCAAAGGCAACACTTTCACCACACAAGTGTATATTAAACCTGCCAACATTGGAATGTGTGTGAATGGTCACTCTGAATGTCCAGACAGATATAAGACTAGTGTAATAAACGCATTTATACGCAGAGCCCTGACTCATTGTTCCGACTTATATAACATCCACAAGGAACTGGAGAGAAGCCTTCAAGTGGAGTGAATCTGTCTGGGGAAATGTGGTAAATGGGGTGCCACAGGGGTCCATTTTGGGGCCAACCCTTTTTGTCATATACATCAATGACATAGATGAGAATATTACAAACCACATCATCAAGTTTGCAGATGACACTAAGATCTATGGTAAAGTGGAAAGTAAAGGTAACACAAACGAGGAACAACGGGTTCAGGCTCAACAAACCACACTGTAGGACGGAAAACAGGCGATACTTTCCCATCCATAGGGTTGGAAACCCGTGGAACCGCCTACCTGTCGAAGGCATAAACACCAAAAACTACTGAGTTTTAAAATACAGCTGGAAAAGATCATCTGGGCAAATAGGGGGGACCTTTGACAAGCCGCCGGCTACCTGTCCGCATCAAGGCGACTAGTATTAGTGGCCCTCAGGTAAAGTATTAACAAACGTGTAGACGAACAGGAAACTCAACACCCATATCAGAGAAGATATTTAGAAAAATGATATAACATTTCTCCCATAAAACTTTATTACAAAATCCACTATGAACTAAACTAACTAACTAAGCTCTTTTTAATGGCAGAATTTAGCCATTTTGCGTAATAACTTTATATTTGTAATTAACAAATAAAACAGAAAGCCATAAGCGAGATCGGTGTACTGAACACTCCTCATAGGAGGCGGAGCTATAGCAAATACATTCCTGTGATTGGCTGTGGCAGGGAATGCCAACACTCTTTCTATGAATGAAATGCAAACAAAGAAATACGTCCTTTTGCACATCATGTTTTGTCCCTGACAGAAATGTTCATCAAACTTAATAATGTAGTCCAATAAGAGGGCGGAGCATCGTATCATCGATGTTATAGATTATTATTATTATTATTATTGTCAGGCAACTCCCATTGCAGACGGGAGAAGTTAGGTAGCCAGGCCAGATTTCTATAACACTTTTATATCCTGTAATATTTAGTTATCACTTTATTAATACTTTTAAATAATTAACACTTCACGTTTTAGCTAGATTAAAGTTGAAACAGCATGCCATAAGCAGGGCTGGTGTGCAGAATAAAGATGGTTTATTAAGTGGATGGCACCTTTAGCTAATCCCTTTCCTGTGATTGGCTGTGGTGAATGTCAACAAATAATATCTACCAATGACATGGAAGCTGGTGGGAGGTGGGGGGGACATCTTACTTCAGCACAACAACCCGCCTTATGGGCTGCTGTTTGGCTATTTATAGTGCGTTGGAAAAATAAGAGATGTCGCTAGTTGTATTTTGAGGGTAAAATGTTAATAGTGCAATTTGATTCCAACAGATGGCATAAGCTGTATCTTATAGCTACTATTTACCAGACTTCTTGATAGTGTTCTTTTCTGCCGACAGATGGCATCAGCTGTATTATTATTACTTCCGAATTCCCTTTAAACTCTGATCCACAAATCCCGTAGCTTATATAAGGTATTACAATGCTGGTATTAGGTAACTGAAGTTCTGCAATTATTTTTTTTATCTACTGTTGATGATATCATCATATGACGTCTGGTTAGGATGTTTGTCGTATATCCGGTGTTAATTGTTGTTGAATTTATTGCAAGTGTAATTCATATTAATTGCTGGGTTAATTATAATTGGATATTCTCATTAATTGTTGTTCTTAACTCCCTCCCAGGCCGAGGACCTGGGAGCCCATGGGGGACGAGAGCCTGGGAGCTCCATGGGGGACGAGAGCCTGGGAGCTCCATGGGGGACGAGAGCCTGGAGCTCCATGGGAGACGAGAGCCTGGGAGTTCAACGGGGGACGAGAGCCTGGGAGCTCCATGGGGGACGAGAGCCTGGGAGCTCAATGGGGGATGAGAGCCTGGGAGCTCCATGGGGGATGAGAGCCTGGGAGCTCCATGGGGGACGAGATTATGTAGTATGCCGCACGCCCACACCTTAGAACATTATGCATATAGTGTCAACTTATTGACAACTATAGAAATAAGGAAATAAATAGTGTACCACATAAAATTGTTTGGATGTGTGATAATGGTATGATAGACAGTATACTAAGGAGCTACAAGAATTTTGCCCCAACAGTGTAACAATTATAAGCTGTGCTTACTATATTAACCTGCAATGTTAAATGGGATTCTTGTAATGTTATTTGTCTATTTGTACTCACTGAATTTGTGCGCCCCTTGAGGGACTTGAAGTAGATGGGGTGGGGGTAGAAATAGCCTAATTAATCTACTCTATCCCTTTGAGATGTATTTCTTTCTTATCTCAATATACATACTTGAACTTGAATAGTAATATATTTGCAACTGCAAGTTGCATAATAGAGTTGTTGCTAGTAGTTGGTAGCTAGTATGGGCTGATAGTAGTTGCTACCATGAAATTACTAGCAGTTACTAGTAATTTGCAATTGAATCTACTAAAGTTTTGCAGCTTAGCGATTCCTAGTCAGTTGCAACTGCGAGTTGCATCATTTGGTGTGCATGTGCAGGGATACATGTTAAATGACCTTAATAACTATACTTGTATACCTATTTTACGTAAGTAGAGGCACGTGCACCCGTACATAGTAATTCGTAACTAAAGTCTACATAATTCATCCCAGAATTACAAATGGTGCACTTAACAATAATAACGAAGGATGCATATCGCCCAAGTATCGTTAATCCTAAATAATTAACTTTACTAATTTCCAATAATTATCCACTTACATATGTGTCTAACACTACATGTGTAAATGATGAGACAAGCTACATGCTTTCAGAAACATTTTATTTATTTATTTATTTATATACAAGAAGGTGCATATTGGGTTTATGAGAGTACATAGCATTAAATGTTTTTACATTCTTGTAAAGCCACTAACACGAATAGCGTTTCCTTAATCTAATAGATAATTTTAGGTGGGTAATTTATAGCAAAATTTAAAAAATGTTTACTGGTATATAGTAAAAATTTTTACAAAGATTAGTAGGTACATTAATGTAAAATTTGAGCGGTCATCAACAGGTACATTGTAGCATAATTTGAGGATTATTTAAAGGTATAATACAATAAAATATGCGTTCAATATAACAACCATGATATAAGGTGATAGCAATGAATTACTCAAATACCATATATATTATATATATATATATATATATATATATATATATATATATATATATATATATATATATATATATATATATATATATATTCATATTCATATCATATATATATATAATATATATATATATATATATATATATATATATATATATATATATATATATATATATGTCGTACCTAGTAGCCAGAATGCACTTCTCAGCCTACTATGCAAGTCCCAATTTGCCTAATAAGCCAAGTTTTCTTGAATTAATGTTTTTCGACTACCTAACCAACCTAACCTAACCTAACCTAACTTCTTCGGCTACCTAACCTAACCTAACCTATAAAGATAGGGTAGGTTAGGTTAGGTAGGGTTGGTTAGGTTCGGTCATATATCTACGTTAATTTTAACTCCAATAAAATAAAACTGACCTCATACATAATGAAATTGGTAGCTTTATCATTTCATAAGAAAAAAATTAGAGAAAATATATTTATTCAGGAAAACTTGGCTTATTAGGCAAATCGGGCCTTGCATAGTAGGCTGAGTAGTGCGTTCTGGCTACTAGGTACGACATATATATATATATATATATATATATATATATATATATATATATATATATATATATATATATATATATATATATATGAATATTTTGAAATATGAAAACCTGAATTCCTGAGTGATTCAGCAGGAATACACGATCCTGCTTTCACTGAATGTTCAAATCAGTGGGATGCTCTTGCAGCCCCAGCACCAATCATAGAACCAACAAAAAAACATAAACAGTCCAGCTGGGACCATCCACTAGTAGAAAAAATAACTGATGTCATGCTCAGAGCCGCAACATCAGACAAGGAGAAAGCCCGCCTCAGAGCAGTGCGTGCCCCCCATGCAGGAGACTTCCTCCTGGCAGTACCCATGTCGGCAATGAGTACGCGTCTAGATCCAGAATCCCTTCGTGTAGCAGTGGCCCTCCGCCTTGGTGCCCCAATTCACACTGAATACAAGTGTATTTGCAACAGGGTGGAAGCAGACCAATGTGGACTGCATGGGTTGCATTGCGGAAGCACAAAGGGCTGGCATGCAAGACACAACGAGGTCAATGACATCATCAAGAGAAGCCTCGTCTGAGCTCAGTGCCCAGCGGAGAATACACCTCGCATCCTAGGGGACCAAAACCCGATTTCCCCGCACTTCGCCCTGATGGCATCACCATATACTCCTGGAAGGGGGGCAGACAGTTGATGTGGGACTACACGTATGTATCCACCCTGGCTGACATCTATGTACACCTCGGAGCTGATCAAGCAGGTAGGGCGGCCATCTACAAGGAAATAGCAAAATCAGCCAAATACAGGCGATTGGAAGGTCGATACACCTTTGTTCCAAAAGCGTCTGAGATGCATGGCCCCTGGGGCAAGAGTGCCTTGGGATTTCTCAAGGAATTGGATTCCAAGCTCATTGACGTCACCAGAGACCCAAGAGCTGCCGGTTTTTGTTTCAGTGCCTCAGTGTGGCGATCCAGAGGGGAAACGCCTGCTGCGTCCTCAGTTCCTGTCCGGAAGCGGAGGAGCTTCAAGACAGGAATTAAGCACTCTTTGTATCAACCAATGTATATCTTGTAACCTTTATATATATATATATATATATATATATATATATATATATATATATATATATATATATATATATATATATATATATATATATATATATATATATATCTGTTGCTCTTTAGTCCCAAACTATTATTAATATTATTATTAATATTAGTTTTGAGCATAATATATGACTCACGGTCGCTTGAGCACGACTGAACGCTTGCCACATTATGGAGCCTTGACCAGTCAAAAGTAATTATTCTACGAGAGATGCTTTTGTAAAGGTCGTTTGTTGTTACAAATTGTATTAATAGATTATTCAACAGTTTTGCTATACCGTATGACGAAGTGAAACAGTAAATAGATAGAGTAGTTAGTTTTTTTCAGGAATTAAGAAGAGATTTTCTTTTAGTTTATGGTTACACTTATAATGCATCTTTATCAATTAATAAAATTGAAAGGTATTTTAATATATATGAATATGGGTATACAAATGGCTTAGAAGTAATGTTACGTATATTTAAAATTAAAAATATATATTAAGTGAGGAACAAATATGACAATTCGGAGTGAGTGTTGAGGTGTGAGGAGCGTGGGGGAGGTGAGGCGCGGAGCCTGGCGCGCCTTGCTGACGTCCATCTCCTGACACACACACACACACGCCTGTCAAGTGTCCTCCTGACACTCATTCCCTTGTTCCCCCAACGGTCTGGCTGCTACTGATAGTCAACTGTCTAAATCTGTAGCTGTCACTCGTCTGGCTTGGTCGGTATTGCCAGTTATCTGTCGAGCTAGGCTGGTTCTGTCTTCGATTGTTTGTCACTTCTGTCCAGGCGTCACATTACACAGGATCGTCACATTACACAGGATCAGCCGTCGTACACGGCTTATAAAGGAGGTATGTACCGGACAGGAAATGTGTAAATGGTATTTGATTTTTGTTGTCGGGGACAGAAATAAAGTCTTTGGACTAGTATAAGCTTCACAGGCTTTCCAAAGTCCCAGTACGCCAACAAGACCACTTGTTTAACTCTCTGGTACCTATTTTACTGCTAGGTGAACAGAGGCATCAGGTATTAAAAAGAATGTTGCCCAAATGTCTCATCCTTCCCAAGAAGATTTTATTCAGTTCAGAACTGGTTACACTAACCAAGGAGCTTAGTTGCTCAGGTTAAGCACCATTGGGGCTGAGCAGACACTGGTTGAGTGGCCACGCTGACATGGTGTCTTTCTGGCCTGCCCTAGCCAGGCCATAACAATCCTTTCATGACGTTGAATGGATTGTCAAGCCTGGAATACCTAACCAACCTGTCGTTGACAGGTATTCTCATTGTATTGGAACAGTTCAATAAATTAAATAAATTTCAATTGTATTAGTTTTATTGTAGATACTATATGGCCTGTGTCAATTACATTTTGTATGAATTTAAATTATAAATCTTGTACAGTACTTATATGTACTAGTATTTAATTTTTATTATGAATGTTGAACTATTTCCTATGTAATGTACAAGAAGCAGCTCATAAGTGCTTTCATCTATTGCTAGTGATAAGAAGTTGCTTCATGTTATTGTACACCAAAAATTTTCCTTAATTCCCTCTGAAAGGGCACTTTCCTGGCAGAATCCCTACCCTATGTATCTTATTTGACAAAATTCAAAATAAAAGTACTGTACTGTACATATATAATTTGTCCAAATGGAATTAGACATTTTTTAAATTTTAGGAAAAATAAGCTAAAAATTCTAGATTCTACAATTTGGCCATGGTAAGGCTATTACTCCTTAATTATTCATGAGGATTTTTTTCCAATTCAAATTTGAACACTTGTACTGAATTGGTATTTACACTTTGGTGGGTATGAGATTCCATGGTTTATTGCCCCATGAGTGAAAAAAAAAAATTCCTGTCCTACAAATGCCTAGAGCATTTTTATCCCTACTTTACTAGAATAATTCTACATTACTAGAATTATTTAGAACACTCATATATCTTGAACCTCGGTCCTCCATCAGTATTATAATAAATCACACACTGTACATTGTGCTTTTCCTTTCCTTCCTACCATACCAATTGTTTATATTTTGCATATTGATAATACATTTATTAATATGGTCGTAAAAATTTGGTGACTGAATGGGATATTTTATTTTGGTGAAGAACTCTTGAGAGACTTGCACATTACTTCAGTGTGAGATGCACTCAAATTTATTGAAGGCATTTTGAAGCCTAACAATTTTATTTTTAGATGTATAATGTATGCTAATACAATTTTCTTGTTGTTTTTATATCCTTGCTTTGTAGTTGCAATATCTTTCAGACATGGTTCAAGTAGTGTTCGTTCACCCGGATCTCGGCATTGGTGGTGCTGAACGTCTTGTAGTAGATGCTGGTTTGGCACTCAAGAGAAAAGGTCATGATGTCCAGTTCTTTACTGCCCATCATGATCCTGGACACTGTTTTCCAGAAACTAGGGATGGCCAATTAGAAGTAACATGTATTGGCGACTGGCTCCCACGTTCCACTTTTGGAATGCTAGCAGCATTCTGGGCGTATATTCGTATGATTTATGTATCTTTGTATCTAGTTATGTTTAGTGGAGTGAAGTATGATGTTGTGTTTGTAGATCAGGTATCGGCATGCATACCTTTCCTAAGACTTAAAAGCAATACAAAAATAATTTTCTATTGTCATTTTCCAGACCAGCTATTGACACAGAGAAAATCTTTCCTTAAAAAAGTTTATAGATATTTTTTGGACACTTTAGAGGAGAAAACAACAAACCAGGCTGACTGTGTTTTGGTAAACAGTCACTTCACTGCTAGTGTATATAGGGAAACATTTAAATCTATCAAAACTTCACCATCAGTTTTGTATCCATCATTAGATTTTGACAATTTTGATAAATATTCATCATTGACATTAAAAGATGTAGGTTTAGATATAAGTAGTGACTGTATATTCCTCTCGCTGAATCGATTTGAACGTAAGAAGAACATTGACCTGGCCTTGAAGTCCTTGAAATTGCTTCTAGATACGATAAACAAAGTTGAAGCCTCGTGCATTCACTTAATAATTGCTGGTGGATATGATGACAGAGTGCAGGAAAACATAGAGTATTACAGCGAGTTAGCTGCACTGGCCATTAATTTAGACATACTAGATAAGGTTACTTTCCTAAAGTCTCCTTCAGATAAAGTGAAAGTTGCTCTTCTCAGATCAGCAAAATGTCTTCTTTACACACCAGACAAGGAGCACTTTGGAATTGTACCAATAGAAGCCATGTATGTTGGCACACCAGTTATAGCAGTCAATAGTGGAGGTCCCACAGAGACAATTGTGAATGGAGAAACAGGGTTTCTTTGCAAGCAGGACCCAGAAGATTTTGCCAAGGTAATGAAGAGGTTTGTTACTGGTGTTGATGAAAAGGACAATATGGGAGATTTGGCTCATAGTCGCGTAGTTAGCAATTTTTCCTTTATTAAATTCTCTGACCATCTCCATTACATAGTCCAAGGTCTCGTAGATGAAAGAAAACTGAAGTAGCTCTTGCATTTTTGTGTTGGTTACTGGAAATTGAGACAATACATTAATCACTTAATCTGTGTGATTCTACTCTTCATATTTTGTTAGTCCTATACCAGGTACAGTACTGTATTACTTATAATTTGATCCAAAGTATTCTATTTATATAATGTTTCATGATGTTAGATTGATTACACAAGTGTGTGTGCCTTTTCATTAAAAAGCAATAGTGATGTTCAGTCTATATTTTTATCATCAATGATAAGGATTTAGATTGTATTATCCTGAGAATATATACAGTATTGTACTGGAATCTTCTAAAATTGCAAAATCTGAAAATATTGCACATATGAAATGTATTTTTACGTCCAGATATTGATGGCTTACAACATTTTAGATAGTACAATACTTATTTTAGGTTAAACAATCTAAAGAAAGGAATATTTGCCATGCCTAAAAATTTTAATGCAATCAGTGTTTAAATTTGTTTTAAAATATTTACATATGTAATATTTAACAATTTAGTCACAGTATTTTGAGGAAGCAGTCTGGTGAGTTAGTTGCTTTGATTACAGTGGCTGTTTACATTTTGTGATAGGTGTTTGAACACCAGTGTTGTGACCGGCAGCATTTACTTTGTATTCATCTTTTTAATTGTAAAATTTTTGCCTATTTTGTATATGCGTACCAATAAAATTTGTTTCCATAAAACCATGAAACTATAAATGATTAAATACCAATGTGATTAATATTTATATGAACAGAATTTTGGAGTACAGTACTGTACATTATATTGTAAACCTAATCCAAAGGTTGTACTGTACACCTATTTTGTTTATAGGGTGTCAATGACTGTATTATTGCACAAAGGTCCTGTTGTGCAGTTGGATCACAGCTGAAAGAAGTATTTCAGTAAAGTTTTCTTTCACATGATGCTGCTGTTCACCTAACAATAAATATGTTCCAGGGAATTAGGGAACTGCTGTGTGTTGCATCCTGAGGAAAGTCGGGAGGTGGCCTGGGGGACTTCAATAAGCCTAGCAGGCTTTCTGTTCCTGACTATGGAAAACCAAAAGTGAAAAATTAAAAATATTTACAGTACTGTACAGTGACTAAAATTTTATTGTAAATTACTAGTAAGAACTCTCTTTAATTTTATATTTATGGCTCTTGGTGTTGAAGATGTCTCTTTTGATTTGACTTTTCTTTTTATAATTATTGCTCACCTTTTGGCATAGATTTAAATGCAATTACAGTACAGTACTTTGTTTTTCCAGTTTATTATTAACATGAATATGAATTGTGATAAGTGATGCTCTCGTGAGAGCTTTTCCTTTTTGGTTATACAGCCTGTATACAGTATTGTCAAGATTATATATTTTAAAAGCATAATAGCCCTGGTGCTCTGCGAGTCAAAATTGTCATTGGTTTATACAGTTCTCTATTGTAAGTTTTGAGTTAAAAATTTAAGTGTAAAGGGATATTCTGCATAGTGATATGCATAGAAAATTTAATGGAATGTACAGTACATCGGTGTTGTCGAAGATCAGTTTATTAAATCAAGCTACAGAAATAAAAAACGACACATGCCAGCTTCCAAAATCTACATACAGTATTCAAATGTGTAACAATAGCTTCTCTCAAATGTAAACAAAAATTCTGGATCCCATTCTTTGCTGAAGACTGATGTTGCATGCAAACTTAGTTTTTTTTTATTTATGCCTGAAACTACAGTGGAGGGTTAAGACATAGACATTATCATTATTATTATTTTTTATTTATTTATTTATTTTTTCATATATGCCTGTGTTAGTTACCTAAGGCACCTGTAGTGAGTGGCCAGGCTCATGAGTGAACCACCACCTGGAAGCTCCAACTCACTCTTTCTAGCATTTCTTGTTCTGATGCTATCCACTCTTCTCGACGAAGTGACCTGTACCCTTTCTCTGATCCTTTGAGACTCCTTTGCCAGCATCCCCCTACTTCATCTGTGGGGTACATGCACTGTACCTTAAGGTATAAAAATAATGAATTCATTTTGTCAAGGGACAGGCATCCTGTGTATACACACAGGTTCCCGGTGGTACAGTCGGGTTAATTCTCTACTCGCAATTGGGAGTTCTGGGTTCGAATCCCTGGTGGAACAGAAATGGTGGGCACATTTCCCATCACCTAATGCCTCTGTTTATCTAGCAACAAATAAGTACACTGGCTGCCTGTCCTCTGACAAAAATTAAAAAAATTATGAATTCTAAATTCTGGGTACCTATTTGCTGCTAGGTGAACAGGAGCAGTAGGTGATAGGAAATGTGCACAATCATTTCTGTCTCACCTGGGATTTGAAAAACAGAATTCTTGATTGAGAGTTGAGAATGAGCCCAACTGTACTTCTGGGACCCTCAAGCAACCAAACTTTGTATACTACTTCATAGTGGTAAAGTCCTAAAATCAATGACACATTATACTGTACTGTAATACTTACACCTGAATTCCATATTTGGGCTCGCCAATGTGGACGAAATATTTTGACTATAACATGTCATTTAAAAAAGATCTTATTGATGACCTGAAACTCCATCTCGAACTCTTGAAATGTTGATGTCTGTTATACTCGGTCAGTAGCCTATTATTGTAGTAGTAGTAGTAGTAGTAGTCAGTAGTCTAATCCAGCGAGCAGGATGAATGCCTACAGCAGTTTCACTCCTCATTGCATATTGGATATTGTTGAATATGGAATTTGGAGTCAAAATCCACTGCTCATTAAAAGTTGCACAACAGGTGGGTGCAGAAGTCAGAAGAGCTAACCAAACACGTGGGATAATCAGCATACTCTTGACTATAAGGGAAAAGAAGGTAATGGCTCAACTGTATAAATCTCTGGTTTGCTCCCATTTGAGTTACTGTATCCAAGCATGGAGACCTCATTTTCAGAAGGACATAGCTACTTTGGAGGAAGTGCAACACCGGTCAACAAAAGTCATTCCAGAGCTAAGTCATCTCTCGTATCAGGAATGCTTGAAGGCCACAGGGGCTAACGACACTGCATACCAGGCATAACACTGCGGATCTCACTGAAACTTTTAAAATACGGAAAAAGTTAGAGGTTGATATGGATTTTTCTTCAGGTCAGATGTAACACAAACAACCCTGGAAACAAACCGAAACTGTCTATTTTCCGCTTGTTACAACTTGTAATAAAGTTGTTACATCTTGGCTTAACGTGTTTATGACGTATTAGAACGTTGTTACAACTTGCTATATTGGTTGTTATAACTGGTTAGGTGTTAAAACTTGTTCGAACGTTCTACCAACGTCGTAGTTTCGGTGTGTGTTTGGCTGGAAGTTCAAGTTCAAGTTCAAGTATGTTTATTGAGATAAGCAAGAAATACATCTCAAAGGGATAGAGTAGCTTAGTTCGGCTGGAAGTAACAACTGTTTAAAGTTCAACAAGCCACAATATAGGACTGAGAACAGGAGATGCTTTTTCACCCACAGGGTTATTAACCCATGGAACCGCCTACCCGTCGAAGCCGTAAATGCCAAAACTGTGTTTAGTTTTAAAATATACCTGGAAAATATCAAGGCAAATGGAGGGGGGGGGAGGGACCTTCGACAAGCTGCCGGCTTCCTGTCCTCGTCAAGGCCACTATGGTTAGTGGCTCTCAGGTAAGTCAGGTATATAGTGTCGCGATTACGCTCCCACATTTGTGTCATGTGGATATCTACAGGTTGGCTTGTAAACCTTGGCCCCTCGGGTTCCAGTGATCCTAGCAATTTAGCGGCTCAACGGTAATACTTCCTCTTAGTTCTAAAACCATGTCATCTTAAGTAGTCCAAAAAACACTAATTGAGCAAGTTGAAATATATTTTTTTCTTCCAAAGACGTAACGAATTATATCCTTAGAAGTCGGTTATCCAACATTGCTCTTGATCAGCCCTGTCATGTCTGGCATACCAACTCATCCTCCTGTTTAGATAGTATTTTGTGTAACTGTGTGAACCATAGTATATATATTGACACAATGGACAATTAGTAGAATTTAGTACTATTCACTTTATAGTTAAGAAAAAATAAAGCTAAAAACGAAATTTGAATAATCCTAGGCCTACTATAGCATATACCATATTAGGCTTCATATAGCATATATAGGGCTAGGATGGTTAGGATAGGTTGGGTTTTATTAGCAACAAAAACAAAACTTTTTACTGTTTGTCCAAATTCATTAGTGCCAAATGGCCAGGAAAAATGTGAAGTATTAAAAATAGCTTCCAGGAAGTGTTCAGAGTAGATCCTCGTTACTTAGAGGAAGAGAATGATTAAAAGATTTGCCATAGTAAATGGAATGAACATATGAAGTATAATAGTGGCAGCAGATTCCATATTGAGGGTAAAATGTTGGCTTGTGGCAGTGTATGATGTGGGTGCCACTCGGTCAGTTAGGTTAAATACCAATCGGCTGGATGGCTGACAACACGGAAAGCCTCGCCATTAGCTAGAGAGACCAAGATAAGCATAATGCTGTCTTGTCTCCGGTAATTTATAGAGCTCTATAACTAATCAATTGAAAAAAAAGGTGGTCGGGACCCAAGAGCTGAAGCTCAACCCTGGCAAGCCCAGGTATTCGAGTGTACATATTCTCGCGTGTGCAACAAATAAACTGCGCAGAGAAATGCAACTACAGAGTGTATTCAAGATGGTGCAGGTGGGAGATGACAGCACGCGACAGAGCCAAATAAGGGCCACACTACACCAAGGTAGCAAGTTTGAGGCAGCGGTGGTAACTCTCCCACCTAGAGTTTTGAGAACAACGTCTACAGTCGGCGAGGCCCTCGCCTCCCTCCAACACCTGTTGCTTCACCAGTGCCAAACTGCTATGGGTGTCATGTTACATATCTATGTACATCATATTTTCCAGCTCGTTGGCGGTGACTTTTCTTCTAATTTGCTAAAAGTCTCTCTTATGTTCGACGTGTGTTATTTGTCTGAGTTAAATGAGTGATCGTACGCCTCCAGTGACGGTCAGCGACAAAATCTCGCTCGCCGAGACTACTTTAGGGAGTTCTCACCGGGCGTTCCAATAATATTGGCACTGCTCTCTGAGGGTGAAACTCCTTTACGGTGGGCAGTTATACACCGGGATTTCTGCAGTGAGGCCGACAGAAAAAATACATCAGTCCCAAACGGAGTTGATAAATTAAGGTGGATATTATACAGTGTGAAAATCAAAGTACGTGAGATTCCGAAGTACGTTTCACAACAGCTTAGTTTTACCCCATCTGTGGCAGGTACTCAACTTTTCAGTGGTGGGCCAAGACTCGAAGATGGCGGAGAACAAGGGGGGACTCTTTGCGAAAACTGTCCAAAAACATGCGGGCAGAGCTAAGGAAAAGGTAAGTACTATTAACTAGGCAAGTTGAACACATGAACTATCACAAGACGAAGATTTCACATGAATGCACAGTCAAAATTCCACCGTAAATAGACAGTGAAGATGAGAGTTGTACAGACGTGGAGGGTTCCGCCTCCCAAGTTTGACAAACCAGCTGGCTGAATGACCATAATAGCGGGCCTGACTTAGCCATGGATAACTAAAGATAGCAGTGATGTATATCGCATGTCAAAGATTTAATTATTAGTGGCGATTTAAAGGTTCTTTCCTGTTAAGTCTGAAGGTTTTACAACGTTGAGGCGAATGTTGTCATTGATGGCATCGCGACTGCTCGGCCCCTTCTGGAGTTATGTTATTATTCGGCAACAGGAAGATATCTGTAGAAAGTGTTGAATGACTTTATATTCACGGTGCATAGCTTGACTGGTTGGCGTCACTCTTCGCTGTTGCAACGTCGGTTATCGCGAGAAATTTGACCTCATAAGGCGGGGTAGCAAGGCTCTTCACCAGTGTGGAGCGTGAGGGCGGTGACATACCTGTTGAGGGGAGGATTTCGGGGCACGGTACAGTGGCAGGGATATTTCTGGCCATTGTGGACTGTAGGGCACATCATCTATGGGCGTTTTTATCATTTATGGTGTGTAGAGTAGAGCATTAGTGGGCATTTTGCAAGTTATAGGTGACGTGGATATTCGACAGTGGGTATTTTGCAAGTTATAGGTGATGTGGATATTCGACAGTGGGTATTTTGCAAGTTATAGGTGATGTGGATATTCGACAGTGTGTATTTTGCACTTTATGGAGAAGTGGTTGATCATCAGGATATTTTATTATCTTATGTAATGTGAGATTGATCATTATGGGTATTTTATAATTTGTAGAATGTGGGGTTGATTATCTGTGGGTATTTTGTAATTTGTGAAATTTGGGTTGATCATCTGTGGCATGTTTAAAGTCATGGACAATGGGTGATTATCTGTTCACAGTCTGTGGGTATGGAGCAACGATATTACTCAATACGGTTGCTACAGTACTGTAGCAACTGTATTAAGAGCAATATAGTTGTTTCAGGTACATTTTAACCCATAGTTGTCTTCCATTGTATACAAATTTGCAACTGTAGGCAATTTTACTACTATTTTGTTTTGAGGGAAATCATATTATGAATTACACATGTTTTCTTTCATATGATAACTGTACGTAGAATCTCATCTCGGTGCTTATATGGCGAGTATTTCTGAATGCTTAGATGGCTTCATTATTTACCCGAGGGGTCACACTCATTCTCTCCCTCTAATGGCTTCAATAAGGACAGGAAGCTGGCAGCTTGAAGGTCCCTCAATTTGTCCTGATGTCAAGCTGGATTTTTGAAATTCGGCAGCATTTTGGCATTTACGGCTTCGGTGGGTAGGTTTCTTTCATGGGTTTATAATTATGGATGGAAAAGCGACTGTTTTCTGTCCTGCATTGTGGCTTGAGCTTAAAACCATTGCTCCTTGTTAATGTTACATCTGACCTTTTGAAGTTCTGGATCAATTATAAGTGGGATGTTTTTGAGGCAATCATAGTCTAATACTGTACTGTACATACCTACATACGTGAATACCAGTACTGTATATACAGTGCATATTTCATGATAGTTGGATTACCATGTTAAGAAAATGCTCTTTCATTGTTTAATGATATTGGGCATCACCTATAGTAATGTCAGTAATCAAGGTCAGTGCTAAAATATTTAATTTTATGGTCAAATAAAAATAACATTGCTTGAAAATCTGCAGGTGATTAGTGGCTTCAGAACAAAGAAGAGTAAATACCTATACTGTACAAACATTTTATACTATAACTGCACCCCAATGTATTTTATATAAATTATTATTATTATTATTATTGTTATTATATAACAAAAAAAAAAAACTAGTAAAGTACTGTAATTTATTAAATTGGGTGGAACGTAAAATGCTGGAGGCTAGCCTTCTGTTATTACCTGTTTTTGCATGTGTAGTTATTCAGTACAGTATATGAAAACAAGAAAAAAACTGATATGGAACATTGAATCTAATACCCTACACACCCACCTTCGTTTACTCTTGAATGGTGTAGTGGATAGTATCCTTACCTGCTTGCCTAGTAAGCAAGAAAGACTCATGTCTGAACCATGGGCAAGAGGGGACAATTACACACTGATCCTTTATCGATCGCCCCATTCTTGACTAACACATTTGTTCTGAGTAAAACAGAGTAAAGCTTAAGATGAGGTGTAGATAGAAAAGCTGATTTTGATTGAATATTAATTATACAGGACTGTATATTGAAAAATATAAAAGGGTTACCATCTCTAACTGGAAGAAGGGGGAGGGGCCATAGCCTCAGAGAAAAGTACTATACACACAATGCAGGAGATTTTTAAGGCCGCTACAATGCAGTTTCCATATTCTTTTGTCCTACCATCTCCATTTTGTGTTTTGTTTTGCTTTATTTGGTATTTATATATTATATTTTATATACTGTATAAAATACTAAATTATAATTTAATATATAATATTAATTTCATAAAATAATAGTTATAATTTAGTATATTATATACTTTATATACAGTAGGACATATATTGTATATCGCATCAAAATGTTAGAGTACACTTCAGCTCCTCTTATCAATGTGCTCAATGTGGATTGTGCTCATGAAATAATCGTGCTAGGATGTTTTTGATTTTTTGGTGTGCCACGTTATTTATGTAAAACCTAAATTTTTCATAATGTCTTAAGATTAAGTAAGGTTTAGATTTCACTATATTGTATAGTGCAGTATTGGATATTGCAGAACTGTAATACCATGGGTCTGAAGGGAAAAAAAGATCAGGTTTGATTAGCTCAATAATTTGAACAATGGTTTTAATTTTTTTCGAGTTATCTGGGAGATAGAGAGCTTATCTGATTAATTAGTTGATAGGTTCACTGTACTGCAATGAGTATGAAAAGTAAAGTTAAATTTATTCGGTTACAAAAATTTATTTTAAAATTGGAATATTATATAGACATACTGTATCCACAGGGGGTCAGGCTCAAAAAAAAATGGATACAGTAACTGACTTTTTTGTGGATACCCTGCATATGTCGAAGAAAAATTAAAAAAAAATTTGTTAACATACTAAGAAAACATCATGGTTATACAAGTGGGAAGTCGTATTATTGACGAGTTGCTGAATTGCTAGGTTCACGGGAACCTGAGGGTTGAACTTTGTATGCTGAGCAGCAGATGTCCACACTGTACAAATATAGGGGTGTAATCACTAGGTGAATATGGTACTGCACTGTAAACCCTATTGCTGTGACATCTATTCTTGTACGTTCATGTTCTGTATTTTTGTAACCTGCAACAAATGTGTTAAGCAATAGCTTTATTTGTATATACTTTCTATTGGTATGTAATGTTTGTTGGAAATTATGATGCCTTATTCATTCTAAGGATTGACTTAGCATCTGCTTGTTCATCTGTTTGGTGTTGGAATTTAAAGCTAGTCCTTCCATGGTGCTCACCTTACAATTCAAAAATGCTGGAGAGTCTAGGGATGCAAGTTTGCTTCCATCATATTGCCTCGATATGTTCTCGGATGCATCACATTACAGTACAGTATTGTGATTTCATTCCAGAGGGTCAAAGGATCCCGGTAGTACAGTCGGGTTCGTTCTCGACGCACAATTGAGAATTCCGGATTCTAATCCCAGGTGGGACAGAAATGGTTGGGCACATTTCCTTTCACCTAATGCCCCTGTTTATCTAGCAGTGAGTAGGTACTCAAGAGTTAGTCAGCTTGTTGTAGGGTTGCATCCTGGGCAGGGTCAGTAATTCAGCCTTGGGTGGGGGGGGGGGAACTTTGATAAAAGCCAAAATGTGTATGAATACACTCTGGCTTCCTGTCCCCCGACACAATGTATTATTATTATTTTGCGTGCTGTCCTTAGTATTCTGGTTTTGATATTTTAGTATTTGATATCGGAAAAATATAAATCTTTCTGATATATATTCTGGTTTTGTATATATTATATACAAATAGTCTGTATTATTTTATCAGTTATACAGTATATATTATCTGATCAATAATTTATATATTGATATATATTACCAGTATATATATATCATTAACTCATATACAGTATATTGATATATTCATCATCATGTGGGGTTATATATCAATATAACCATCTCATATATTGAGGGCCCTGATGGCTGAGTGGACAGCGCTCAGGGCTCATAGTCCTAAGGGTCCGGGTTCGATCCCCGGCGGAGGCGGAAATAAAAATGGGCAGATTTTCAAGTGCTCTTAACTATCCATTGGTTAAATGCCATTTGTTGTGCCCAGTAATGAGCTGGGTGATTGTTCAGACAGCTTTGCGCTTGGTTAAGGGAGGGGTGGAGAGTTCAGTAGGCCTAATAGGCTTTATGTCTCCATGCAGTGGTATACCATCATTTTTTATTTGTTATTTATATACAAGGAGATACAGTAAGTTCTATTTTTGTGTTACTGTAACAAGCATAGGTACATGCAGCAATGTGCTGCTACTCCTTCCTATATGAAGGATTATAGAGTATAGGTCATAGGTCTGAGTTCATCTAATATCCCCATCTTGTAGGATGTTTAGTCCGACTGTACAGTACATAGAATCAGGGGAAACAGGAAATGCAAGTCTAGTTTACTAACCAGCACTTGCAAACTTTGGGTAAAGCACAAGAATTTCTTCGAATATTTATGAGTGTATCAAGTAATTACAGAACTCAAAGTATCTCATACCATATGTCCTGAAGTCATTGGTAACATTGCACTCACAAGTATAGTGTAGGAGTGTGTCCCCATATCTTGTTCACATAGTTTACATTTGGAATGCTCACCATTGGGGGATTCATTACTAGCAGCCACCTGATATAAGTACAGTATCAATATTCCAGCCTAATTCTGGCAAGTTCCATGTCAGTACAACGGGCTGTGAAAGTACAGTACTGTACATATGTTGTGATTAAGTGGTACATTCTTAGAATGTTGCTAACATTATCATGCATTCTTATACAGCCACTAGCATGCTTAGTATTTCAGGCAAATCATAGGTTTTAAGATTTGCTTGACATGGTGTGTAGTTAGTGTTTGTGTAATTTTTTTTTACTGTAGCCTAATAGGCACTGCAAGTTTTCTTTGTAAAATATCAAATGCATATTTTTATTTTGAAAGTAATATTACTTGAGAAAATACAGTAATAATAGTTTGCATATATCGAGTCACAATAACGTGGCTGAAGATATGAAGACTAAAATCCACACACCAGAAGATGAGGAGACAACAACATTTCAGTCCATCCTGGACCATTATCAAGCACGATTGTGGTAATGGTCCAGGACGGACTGAAACATCATCGTCTCCTCATCTTCTGGTGTGTGGTTTAGTCTTCGTAATTTAAGTACAGTACAGTTTGAGCGTGTATACATATTGTTAGTCCTCTTAATAGCTCTTGGCCACTTGATAGTTTTGTAACATTTGTTCCGGTTGAACAGTGTGTGTAACCTTGGCACATATAAATTAGTACAAGAGAGAGAGAGCAACCACTTGAAGCCCATATCAGCATGTTAAGTAGTGTGTGCCTGGTGAAACTAGCATCTGGGGCACTTTCTGAATTTATAATGCACAGTACTGATTATGGCATTCATTTTCAAGGGTCTTCATGGAAGTATAATATGGTTTATTATTCATTTGTAGTTGTTAGATGAGAGTAATTCATATTCATTTGTGGTGGTAGTAGTCCAGTGGGTACTGTAAGCAGGAATATTTCTTTCTATCCCTTTCCACACTCCACATACCGTCCATGTTAAACAAAATGAACGGTAATAAAAAGGACAAGATGTCTTCAATCGTTGTATTTTAGTACAGTATGTATAAATGTTCCAAATATTAAGGAACCGTGAGTAGACCTAAAAAAAAAATTGTTTGGGGCCTTCAGCAATTACAGTACTTGCTATGCTGTAGCAATTACTATACTTGCTATTACAGGTACTCTACTTAATGGGTATACATTTTGATCATTATTATTTTGCTCTGACTGTGGGTTACCCCCACCAGAGATACTTGCTCCGAGGGGTTTAGGATCCTCTTCGATGAGCTGACTCCTCTCCAGTAATCATGAGTCTGGGTAGCACACTGGACTTGTTCTCCTGGCACTGCCCAGGTCGTATACTTACTCTGGGCCTGGACGGACTATATTTATACTGTCACAGGTTGTAGTTTCAGTTATTTAACTTTCAGTATTATGTATGCTACATTTTTTATTATAATACAGTACCATATATATTGTGTATATTTTATTTCAATTAATAGTACAGGTAATACATAAACTGTCGTAATGGCGAGATAAAATGGGGATCTGCAATCAGTTTCATGACCTCTGAAATGGAGTGTGTAGACTCAGACCAGGAAGGACAACAGAAATAGCTCACAACTTGGCAACTGCACCTTTAGACAGCCAGTAAGACGAGAGGGAAAAAATGCAGCTTCTACAAATTTTTTTTTTAGTTATTCTGGGTTAATTTTCAGTGGATGAAACCAAGCAGGTGCAGTGATAAGAGGCAACAGGGAATGACCTTCAGAGGTCAATGAATACTGATATGCATACAGGCCACCCCCTGGTCTGATGCAACTAGCCAATCCGTGGCACCAAACCCTGTTAATC
This sequence comes from Procambarus virginalis, assembly GCA_020271785.1. Classification (NCBI taxonomy): domain Eukaryota; kingdom Metazoa; phylum Arthropoda; class Malacostraca; order Decapoda; family Cambaridae; genus Procambarus; species Procambarus virginalis. The sequence goes on from WNGS01164437.1 coordinate 25,097,936, forward strand.
ACTGACAAGGAAAAGCATATGATGCCAAAGATTTAAACAAAACATCCTTATTCAACACCTAAGCAGAATTCCATAAACGTGCAAGGTTCACCTTGAAACTAGGCATATCCTGTATAGTACTGTGTAATTATATATACAGTACTGTATATATATATATATATATATATATATATATATATATATATATATATATATATATATATATATATATATGTTATTAAATATGACCGAAAAAGTAAGATTAATAATTCTAACACGAATTTTCTCAATTTTCCTTATGTTTGTTTTTACTGATGACGGTAAATGAAAAATCAATTCTCCAAAATTCATTCTTTATTTCTTAGTCTGACGCGACACTTGAACGCGTTTCGTAATAACTAATTACATTTTCAAAGACTTTTAGTTTTCTCACACAACTATAACCTTAAAGCACTAAACAGTTCTTTACTATGCTATGATTTAAACAGCTTTCATCTTTCATTTTATACCCGCGTTTTGGGTGAGGTGATATGTTACAACAGTTTTTAATGAGGTGAACAAAACTTTCAACAAAGGACAGAACACGAAAACAATGGATATTAACTGGATATTAACTGGGTAAATTGAAGGTATGAATGGAAGTAACTGCGGAAGGGCCTATTGGCCCATATTTCTTGATGCTTCTATATTGGAGCGGGGTCTTGAAGTGGGTAGAATATATTTGTGCATTAATTGACTGTTGATTGCTGGTGTTGACTTCTTGATGTGTAGTGCCTCGCAGACGTCAAGCCGCCTGCTATCGCTGTACCTATCGATGATTTCTGTGTTATTTGTTAAGATTTCTCTGGTGATGGTTTGGTTGTGGGAAGAGAGTATATGTTCCTTAATGGAGCCCTGTTGCTTATGCATCGTTAAACGCCTGGAAAGAGATGTTGTTGTCTTGCCTATATACTGAGTTTTTTGGGGCTTACAGTCCCCAAGTGGACATTTAAAGTGGACTGTAAGCCCCAAAAAACTCAGTATATAGGCAAGACAACAACATCTCTTTCCAGGCGTTTAACGATGCATAAGCAACAGGGCTCCATTAAGGAACATATACTCTCTTCCCACAACCAAACCATCACCAGAGAAATCTTAACAAATAACACAGAAATCATCGATAGGTACAGCGATAGCAGGCGGCTTGACGTCTGCGAGGCACTACACATCAAGAAGTCAACACCAGCAATCAACAGTCAATTAATGCACAAATATATTCTACCCACTTCAAGACCCCGCTCCAATATAGAAGCATCAAGAAATATGGGCCAATAGGCCCTTCCGCAGTTACTTCCATTCATACCTTCAATTTACCCAGTTAATATCCAGTTAATATCCATTGTTTTCGTGTTCTGTCCTTTGTTGAAAGTTTTGTTCACCTCATTAAAAACTGTTGTAACATATCACCTCACCCAAAACGCGGGTATAAAATGAAAGATGAAAGCTGTTTAAATCATAGCATAGTAAAGAACTGTTTAGTGCTTTAAGGTTATAGTTGTGTGAGAAAACTAAAAGTCTTTGAAAATGTAATTAGTTATTACGAAACGCGTTCAAGTGTCGCGTCAGACTAAGAAATAAAGAATGAATTTTGGAGAATTGATTTTTCATTTACCGTCATCAGTAAAAACAAACATAAGGAAAATTGAGAAAATTCGTGTTAGAATTATTAATCTTACTTTTTCGGTCATATTTAATAACATATGTCTACAGGAAAGACTGCTACCAAAATATACTAATATATATATATATATATATATATATATATATTGCGAGCAGCTGCATATATATATATATATACACCAGAACACACAACGATCCATAAGCCAAAATATTGATTGATATGAATGACATGAAGGTGGGATGATTAAGTGGATATTAACTGGGTATTCCCGTATTCTTGGAATGTATTACACACGCACTTATTCTTTACATAATTTTATACCTATCACAAATCTTACCATTTATAAAGCTACATTTTTAGAAAAGATATCTTAAAACCTTAGGCTTATATCAAGGTACCCCAGAGTTGCGAGCAGCTGCATCCAACAACCTGGTTGGCCAGACCAACCAGGAGGCCTGGTCAGAGACTGGGAGGTTGATCTCCAGAACCAACAACTGGTAGACAAAGAGTAGTGGTCAGAATATCCCCCAAGTATCAGAGAGCCTAATGGTGCCATGAACCGTCTGTACTAGACATTCTTGCTGATAGAATGGCTCGAGTATTGGATTTATTTTAAAGATTTTTGACAATTGTTACAGCCTGATTTTTACTGTGAGAAAATTCAAAGGAACCATAATGAGGATTCGAACCCATGCACTGGGTATTCCCAATGCCCAGTGCAACATAGGTTCGAAACCTCATCACGCTCCTGTGGATTTCTCATTGATACATCATGTTACTGTGATTTCTCTGTATTTTTACAGTATTGTTTACACTCTTATTGCTCGTAGGGATGGCAGCCGTTACTCAAGCTCATCGAGGTTCTCATAGACAAACTTCTGACCTTCTCAAGGATGCAATCCACAACAGTTGCTTAACTTCTAGGTAACCATTTTACTGGCAGGTGAACAGAGGCATTAGGTGAAAGTAAACGTGTCCAACTGTTTCTGTCCTGCCCGAGGACTGAATCCGGTGCCTCGGTTGTGAGCCGAGGACGTAGACTCCTGTGCTAATTGTTCGTTGATTCCAGTCAGGTGTAGGGAGATAAGAAAGCAGCGTGGCAAGTGTTTAACTTGGGCAAGTGTTAGGTGATGAAGGTCATTGTCTGGTGTTTGCTGACCTCAGTTATTTGTTTTGTAACGGGGAAGCTTTGACGCCAATTTGTTGACCTCGGGCAAGTGTTGGTAGGCAGAGAGAGATGCGATTGGTTTTTTCATGTGAGCGAACCACAGTGCGAGAACCGGAGTTTGGCGGTTGTTTGTGGTATTTGCTGGCAGATCCACCCAGCATCCGCTGCTCAGATTACCCATTTGTGAACCGTTTGTGCTCGCGAGAACTAGCCCGATTCAGGTCAAATTTACATGCAAGTGCTTCATACAACGCACCAAAGAAAGTTGCCATTTGGGAAATTTAGGCCAATTTACAGCCCAGTTGAGGGTGCAAGCTTTTGGATTTTAAGGCATAATACAGTACAGTACTAGGTATAAAGGGGCACCATTCGCCCCGGTTTCTTTGTCACACAGCTGTGCACTGGGCGCAGCTGTGGTAGGTATAAACTCTGGGGAACACCTCTGTGATTATCGGTTACCACTTTTGGGGTAGATGGTCTTCAGGTCTTGACCACTTGGGAAAGGCGATCTTGAAGGTCTTTCCTATTTGGGGTAGATGGTTTTCAAGGTCTTGTCAATTTAGGGCACATGGTCTTCAAGAGTCTACCCACGTGGGGTAAAAGGTCTTCATTACATTGGGTTGATAAAGCCCCACCCAAACTGCTCGAAGTGTGTGTCACTAGGTGGTTGTAGTGGTGTCAGGTGAACTAGTTTAAAGCATTACATACTTCATAAAACACATTAACTGGTTTCCAAAGCCTCTTCATTGGCTTTAAAGGTCTCCACCTGGTTTAAATTTTGTTTATTGACTGGCGTCAAAGGACCAAATAGTCACCAAGACCACATCATAACTAGAACTCATAACAGTTAGTTTTGAATGAAATTGAAATAAGTTTATTGATGTAAAATACACACAAAGGGATGAGGTAGCTCAAGCTATTCTCACCCCGTTCAGTACATCGTGTTAATACATACATAGACACACATCACAAACAATAAACGTATTACCGAACATTCTGAGAGATAAACATATACATTTCCCCCTTTACACAAGTAGTATGGTATCAGTTTTGGATGATCAATTGCTCTTGACTTGATGCCTTAGGATCAGAACAACGTGTTCCAGAGGGTGTGATTCCATAATCCAGGAGAGAGACTGGGAAGTTATTGGTTTTACAAACGCATTGTAAATGCCTTGCATTCTGGGTTGCCCGGCTTGGCGCGCCTTCTTTTGATAATTACTGTACATAATTAACCTGTTGCCAAAGCTCAACCCCCCCCCCCCCGCAAGCACAAATAGGTGAGTACACTCACTCACTCCCCCACTCCCCACCAGTTGATTGACAGTTGACAGGCGGGACCAAAGAGCCAAAGCTCAACCCCCGCAAGCACAACTAGGTGAGTACAGAGTGAGTGAGTGAGTGAGTGTAGAATCCTACATGTCAATGTTCGTGGATGACGCAAAGTTAATGAGGAGTTGTGACAGAAGAGGATTGTAGGATTCTCCAAGAGGACTTGAACAGGTTGCAGAGATGGTCAGAGAAATGGCTACTGGAGTTAAACACGAGCAAATGTAAAGTTATGGAAATGGGGTTAGGTGATAGGAGACCAAATGGACAGTACACAATGAAGGGGAACTGCCTACCTGTGTCGATTCGAGAAAGAGACCTGGGAGTAGACGTAACACCTAATCTAACTCCTGAGGCACATATAAATAGGATATCGACAGCAGCGTACTCTACACTGGTAAAAGTTAGAACATTCAGAAATCTAAGGAAGGAGGCATTTAGGGCGCTTTACACTGCCTACGTGAAACCAGTCTTAGAGTATGCCTCGCCATCATGGAGTCAGTCCCTCACCTGAAGAAACACATAAGGAAACTGGAAAAGGTTCAGAAGTTTGCAACGAGACTCGTCTCAGAGTTACGAGGTATGGGGTATGAAGAGCGACTGAAGGAACTGAAACACAAAACTAGAAAAAAGAAAATAGGGGGTCGGGTATTTGATAAACATAAAATACTTAGGGGGATTGACAGTGGAAATAGATGAAATGTTCACATTTGAATACTAACAGGACCAGGGGACATGGATGGAAGCTGGAAACTCTGAGTCACAGAGATGTTAGAAATTTTTCTTTTAACATGAGATTAGTCGGGAAATGGAATGAACTTAAGGAGCAGGTTGTTAAAGCTATTCATAGCTTTAAAACTAGGTATGGTAGAGAAGGACAAAAATCATTGCTTTAAACAACCAGCGGCCAGAAAGGCGGGATCCAAGAGCCAACGCTCGATCCTGCAGGCACAAATAGGCGAGTACGTACGTACGTACGTACACACACACACACACACACACACACACACACACACACACACACACACACACACACACACACACACACACCACACACACACCACACACACACACACCACACACACACACACACACACACACACACACACACACACACACACACACCACACACACACACCACACACACACACACACACACACACACACCACACACAACACACACACACCACACACACACACACACACACACACACACACACACACACACACACACACACACACACACACCACACAACACACACACACAACACACACACACACACACACACACACACACACACACACACACACACACACACACACACACACACACACACACACACACACACACACACACACACCACACACACACACACACACACACACACACACACACACACACACACACACACACACACACACACACACACACACACACACACACACACACCTACACACCTACACCTACCTACCTACCTACCTACCTTCCCCCCCCCCCCTTCCTTGCAGACCAGGACACATGGTACAGTAGGACAAGACGTGTGGTATTATAGAACTGTGAATATTATCGTAAACAAATGTATGACGTCCAGTTGCTCCTGTAACTTTTGAAGTACTGTACTGGAAACTGTTTTGATGTGTGTGTGTATTCGCGTTAGTGCGCATGCGCCGAGCATGTGTAATATTAAAGATTCGACCCTGTTAACTCTAGGTGCTATATTGGGGCATCTGCTGCCAAGTCCACTACGGGCTCACCATAGCCCGTGCTACTTGGAACTTTTTGTTCCCAGTAGCTGAATCTAAAACAATAACAGCTGCAAAGTCTCGAGTTAGGGGTTAAGGGATTTTTTGTTTTAACGTGGTTGAGCATGTTTATGAAACGTGTGTGATGGTGGTAGTGTGAGGGACATGTTTCCTTTTAAGCCCAGAGAGGAGGAGGAGGTGGGTGCTGCGGGGGAAGCCTTACTGGTATAACCTGTTACCAGAGCGAGGGAGGGCTTGTGGCGGTGTGTGATGTTGGTGGCTAGCGGTCTAAACTCACTTTCCATTCGCTTTTACAGAACGGCATCCAGGTACAATCCAGGCATATTACAATTTGTCCTCCCCCCGAGTGGAAGTGTTGAGTATTGGTGTGCGTAGATGGTGGGAATGTATGAGGGAGCGTGGAAGACTGGTGGTGGTGACCCTGGGGTCAGCTGGACCGTGGTCTAGTGAGAACAGTCAGGGCTCAACCACGCTCCGATGTACGTGTCGCTCTCCTTACAGTCCTCGTGTTGTCAATCATGCGAGGGTTGCGTGTGTGTGTGGCGTTAAGACAGCCGTTGGAATGGTGACCGGTGTTGTCCAGACCATCTCAGGAGTGGCAGTGATGGTTACTGTGGCGGCGGCCTCGCCACTGGATGTATGTTAGTGGACCGTGTTGAGGACTTTCCCCTGCCTCCACCACACCACCACTGTCAAGACTCTTCGGGGGACTTTCCCTGCTATACTGTTCTCATCATCGTGTCTGCCCGATGGCAGCAGTGTACTGTTCCGTCAAATGTACATTAGCTATTCACACTCTGGGGACAGCTGTTGATTGATGTGCCTCTAGGAGCCTCGCTCGTCCGCGCTGACGTGTTCACATGAGATACTCGTGGGGCTAAATGGGTTTTCTTTATGGAGTTCCACAGCAGTAAGAGCAGTTTGTGTTGTGACGTTACTGAGGCTGTGTTACCCCGCCCCCTGTGTTGTGACGTTATTGAGGCTGTGTTGCCCGCCCCCTGTGTTGTGACGTTACTGAGGCTGTGTTGCCCAGCCCCTTGTGTTGTGACGTTACTGAGGCTGTGTTGCCCCGCCCCCTGTGTTGTGACGTTATTGAGGCTGTGTTGCCCCGCCCCCCTGTGTTGTGACGTTACTGAGGCTGTGTTGCCCAGCCCCTTGTGTTGTGACGTTACTGAGGCTGTGTTGCCCCGCCCCCCTGTGTTGTGACGTTACTGAGGCTGTGTTGCCCCGCCCCCTGTGTTGTGACGTTACTGAGGCTGTGTTGCCCCGCCCCCTGTGTTGTGACGTTATTGAGGCTGTGTTGCCCCGCCCCCCTGTGTTGTGACGTTACTGAGGCTGTGTTACCCCGCCCCCTGTGTTGTGACGTTATTGAGGCTGTGTTGCCCGCCCCCTGTGTTGTGACGTTACTGAGGCTGTGTTGCCCAGCCCCTTGTGTTGTGACGTTACTGAGGCTGTGTTGCCCCGCCCCCCTGTGTTGTGACGTTACTGAGGCTGTGTTGCCCCGCCCCCTGTGTTGTGACGTTACTGAGGCTGTGTTGCCCCGCCCCCTGTGTTGTGACGTTACTGAGGCTGTGTTGCCCAGCCCCTTGTGTTGTGACGTTACTGAGGCTGTGTTGCCCCGCCCCCCTGTGTTGTGACGTTACTGAGGCTGTGTTGCCCAGCCCCCTGTGTTGTGACGTTACTGAGGCTGTGTTGCCCCGCCCCCTGTGTTGTGACGTTACTGAGGCTGTGTTGCCCCGCCCCCCTGTGTTGTGACGTCACTGAGGCTGTGTTGCCCCGCCCCCCTGTGTTGTGACGTCACTGAGGCTGTGTTGCCCCGCCCCCCTGTGTTGTGACGTCACTGAGGTTGTGTTGCCCCGCCCCCCTGTGTTGTGACGTTACTGAGGCTGTGTTGCCCCGCCCCCTGTGTTGTGACGTTACTGAGGCTGTGTTGCCCCGCCCCCCTGTGTTGTGACGTTACTGAGGCTGTGTTGCCCCGCCCCCTGTGTTGTGACGTTACTGAGGCTGTGTTGCCCCGCCCCCCTGTGTTGTGACGTCACTGAGGCTGTGTTGCCCCGCCCCCCTGTGTTGTGACGTCACTGAGGCTGTGTTGCCCCGCCCCCCTGTGTTGTGACGTCACTGAGGTTGTGTTGCCCCGCCCCCCTGTGTTGTGACGTTACTGAGGCTGTGTTGCCCCGCCCCCTGTGTTGTGACGTTACTGAGGCTGTGTTGCCCCGCCCCCCTGTGTTGTGACGCTACTGAGGCTGTGCTGCCCCGCCCCCTGTGTTGTGGCGTCACTGAGGCTGTGTTGCCCCGCCTCCCTCCTTAAATCAGAACCCATCCTCCATCCCGATACAATAGTACAAATTGACAGGATGAATATTGTACATCTGGCAACCAACTGACAGCATGTCATGCAGTACAATAACAAACAAGTTTTTCAAATATATTTCCGTTTTATACAGTACTGTACATGTATATTGGAGGCTTTTAGCCCTAGGAAAGATTAGCTAAGATATCTTTGTTACGCAGATTTAGCGAGTGAATAAAGAGACTGGGAGCGAGTAAATAAAGAGACTGGGAGTGAGTGAATAGAGACTAAGAGTGAGTGAAGCACGTCTCGAGTAATAGCTTCGAACACTCGGGATTGAAAAAAGTATAGATCGGCCGTGTGTATGTCTTCGTGGTGTGGGAGTTGCGTGCTCCGAGGCCGTGGTGGCCAGCCGACTGGCTCGTGAATCACCGCACTTAGTCAAGGTATTGGCAGACTTAAGTGCGTTCGTTCCTCCAGCGCTTAACTGTCAGTGTATGCAGAGGAGTGAAGCCTAGTAGTTTAAACCTCGCTGACTCGACTTGTTGTGTAGTACTGTTCTGGGGCCAGATTCACGAAAGCACTTACGCAAGCACTTACGAACGTGTACACCTTTCCTCAATCTTTGAGGGCTTTGGTTACATTTATTAAACAGTTTACAAGCATGATAACTTCCTATTCAACTGTTGTTATTGTTATAAACAGCCTCCTGGTGCTTTGGAGGTCATTAATTGTTTAATAATTGGAAACGAAGCCGCCAAAAATTGACAAAAGAAGTACAGGTTCGTAAGTGCTTGCGTGAATCTGGCCCCTGATGTTCGAATTCTTTTTCGGATATGGCGTTCATGTTGAGGAAGGAGAGCATGAGTATTTCCTTAAGTGTCTTCGTCTCGTTTGGGCTTCCAGTCTCCACCAATGCCCTATTGTTAGCGATGAATCGTTTGCCCTAATAGGCTAGAGTCTCAGCAGCTCTAGAGGGTAAACCTATTAATAGGCTTGGTGTGTAATTGTGTATATGGTGCCAGAGGGTCGCCATCATACGTGTTAGAAGAGACTAATGTAGGAGTAAAGGTGTGCATGCGCAATGTGTGGTGGTGGAGGCGGGAGTCCTGGAGGCGTTATCATCACCTGGAGCGAGGGTCCGGGGCCAGCCAGCCAGCCGGCCAGGATCAGTGTTGTCCTGACAGTGTATCTCACCGCTCGCTACCCGACTTCCCTCCCTCACTGCGGCCGCCGGGTGTCTCCTGTGTGTACCAGACGGCAGTGTTGGTGTTGTATTCGTGTATGTGATGTCAACGGCTAGCACGTTTACCTGTATGTGTGTCGTGTCAAGATCTCGTTTGTGCCCTCAATGTCAGACTCGCATCACACACACACACACAGCCTCCATCGCATCTTGCCTCACTCCCTGTCTACCTGACTGGCCTTCATCTTGTATGTGTGTGTGGGCAGAAGCACCACCTGGGGTATTTAGGGGTCCTCTGCTCCGTAGGCGCTCTTCCTGCTTCATACATATCTATACCTACATACACGCACGCGCTCTCGCGCACGCACGTGATGGACAGGCAGTGGTACCTGAGCGCACGCACGCCAAACCTCAGGTGAATGGTGATACCCAATGCCAGCTTTGGATGTGAGTGAGGGACGACCCATCCAGTCGCCGCCTCGGGTCCTGCCACGCCCCCGGCTCTCTATCCCTTAGTTCTAAGGTGATCTCAAGTAGACTTGAGATGCTGCATCAATCTTCTAAGTTGTTTTGTTGAGATGGACACGTGTATGTAGTCTCAATCTGGTTATGCTTATTTTGGTTGAACTTTAGGTCTTGTGGCACGCCTCTCAACTCTTGACAACTACTCTACTTGTTCCCAAACCCGTTTGAGCTCGCTCATAGCCACATTGGTGGCCATGTATGGCGTCCGCTTCGCCCCACTTCACATCCTAGTTCATGTTGTTGATAGTGAAGACGTTCTTTCTAATATAACATATCAGGAGTCCTCGTGTTGACCAAGCTTTCACATACAGCTTCCATTATCCGCTTAGTGGGGTTCCGAAGATAGATTTACTGTGATGTTTATCACCAGGTCTCTCTGTCACCAAGAGCATTTTTCACCCGTTGGTACCCTATATCTGGCTCTGTCCCCCCAGCACATAACGTCACTGATTTGCGTGTGCTGCTGGAGTTGAAGTCATGCAACCACTTTTCATATCACTAAAGTTTCTCGACATATTTAGAGCTCCTTGTAGTCACCCACCAAGTTTATCCTCGTTGACGCAGCATCATGGGTTAGTCATGTCCGTCATCTCTGGCAAGAGGGTTCACACGGAACAGTATTATGATGGGTCCAAGTGCTCACCCTGTGGCGCACCCTGCTGGTAACTTCTCGTATCTCTCATAGACCTTCCTCATCTGAGACTTGTCTTCTTGGGTGACTGTTGAGGTTCACCGCCTAGGCGTTTACCTTGCCGCTGGAGCATCGTCTCTTTCACCTCGGGTTAGTGTCTTCAGCCGCTGGACTGTGGCGCCCTGGTCTAAGGCTTGCCCGTGTCAAAGGATTGCCCGTGTCAAAGGATTGCCCGTGTCAAAGGCTTGCCCGTGTCAAAGGCTTGCCCAGGACAAAGGCTTGCCCGGGTCTTTGTGAAGGTGCATTACGTAAACAAGGGGCGAGTAAGGCCAAGTAGAGTCTTAAGACCTGAGCAAAGTTCCAACATCCTACGTCATCGGTAACCTAACTAGAATAAGAGATACAATGTTGTTTTATATATGGTATGCACAAGGGGTGTGTGATGTCATAATCTTGTTCCAGCCCAGGTTTTAGTTCTACTGGAAAGAGCAGTGGTTCAGATACCGACCCTTGTGAACCATGCTTTTCTGCGCTCTAATCCAATGTCTTGTCTCACAGTCAAACTCTGTTTCCCGTCCGCGAGATATTCCCTCGTCTCGTTTAGTTTAATACACTTAGGATTACTACAAGCGTTTGTGTTTGTCTATTTTATGTCCGAAAATCCTTTTGAATTATGTCAAAATGATGTCAAAATGTCATTTGGTGACATAATGTCAAAATGTCACTTTGTGTCAAAATGTTGAATGATGTCAAAGCCATTTGGCACCCTGGGGGGGGGGGGTTGTGTGCAGGCGAAGAGTCACAATAACGTGGCTGAAGTATGTTGACCAGACCACAGACTAGAAGTTGAAGGGACGACGACGTTTCGGTCCGTCCTGGACCATTCTCAAGTCGATTGTGTGACTGGTGGTGGGTGGGGGGTTGCGGTTCCATGGTGGGTGGAACTGTATATACTCAGTGGGTGGGGTTGTATGACCAAAGTGGTGTTGTGGGTTTTAATTGTGGGGTTTGTGTTCCCGTGCTCATTGGGGTACATGCATGCATGTGCATGGTCGCACACGCAACACCCATTGATCCCTGAACGTAGAGGGGCTTGGCTGCGAGGAGAGGCTGAGGGAGCCAGACCTCACCGTGCTGGGAGGGTTGGGCTGCTAGGAGACCGTGCTGGGAGGGCTAGGCTGCTAGGAGAGGCTGAGGAAGCGAGACCTCACCCACGTCATACTCACATCTCCCCCCCCCAATCTTGCCCCCCACGTCCCCCCCCCCCACACCCACAAATTCATCCACCCCGCCATCCCCAGTGCCCCAAGAACCACGCAGTTTGCTCCCTGCAAGTAGTTAGAAGCACGCAAACGCTCTTAACTGCCCTCTCTAACGTTATTATCCTTGAATGCCACACCCGTCCCTCTTGCTTCCCCCTTGTATGACACATTCTTCCTGCTTCCCCTTGTATGACTGACACACACACCAACGCCTTCCCCTCTCATGACACACCGACTCACTCCCTCTTGCCCCTAATATGACTGACACACTCACTCACTCACTCACTCACTCACTCACTCACTCACTCACTCACTCACTCACTCACTCACTCACTCACTCACTCACTCACTCACTCACTCTCAGTTCCGTCACTAACTTTCATCAATCCACCAACCAACATATCAACTCCCACAGGCACTGACTCCTGAGTCTTGCTGCTGATGCCTCCTCCCCCCCCCCCCCGGTTGATACCTGGTTGATGGGGTTCTGGGAGTTCTTCTACTCCGCAAGCCCGGCCCGAGGCCAGGCTTGACTTGTGAGAGTTTGGTCCACTAGGCTGTTGCTTGGAGCGGCCCGCAGGCCCACATACCCACCACAGCCCGGTTGATCCAGCACTCCTTGGAGGAATAAATCCCCCCACCTTGTGTTCTTGCACATCTTAGTTAGAGATCATGGACTGTGTTTATACGGCGGATATTGCATGCATATTCAGTTGTGTACATATTCACACATCTTTGAAAATGTTAGTGTGTGTGTGTTTGGGCGGGGGTGGGGGATTTCTTATGTGTTTGGGTAAGTAAAGGGTGTATTTTCGGGCTGGCAGCTGGGTGTGTGTGTGTGTGTGTGTGTGTGTGTGTGTGTGTGTGTGTGTGTGTGTGTGTGTGTGTGTGTGTGTGTGTGTGTGTGTGTGTGTGTGTGTGTGTGTACTCACCTAGTTGTACTCACCTAGTTGTGCTTGCGGGGGTTGAGCTCTGGCTCTTTGGTCCCGCCTCTCAACCGTCAATCAACAGGTGTACAGTTTCCTGAGCCTAATGGGCTCTATCATATCTACACTTGAAACTGTGTATGGAGTCAGCCTCCACCACATCGCTTCCTAATGCATTCCATTTGTCAACCACTCTGACACTAAAAAAGTTCTTTCTAATATCTCTGTGGCTCATTTGGGCACTCAGCTTCCACCTGTGTCCCCTAGTGCGTGTGCCCCTTGTGTTAAACAGCCTGTCTTTATCAACCCTGTCGATTCCCCTGAGAATCTTAATTGTGTGTGTGTGTGTGTGTGTGTGTGTGTGTGTGTGTGTGAATGGGGGGAAGGGGGTGCTGAATGGGGGGAAGGGGGTGCTGTATATTCCTTGGTGTTTTGAATTTGAATAAACTGTGCACGCGTGTAACATGTGATGCAAGCATGCGTGTACCTTGGTATTCAAGCTGCGTGTGCAAGCTGATGCTCACAAGACCCAACTCACAAGGGGCATTTAACACGGAGGGGCACACGCATTAGGGAGCACTGGTGGAACATGAGTTCCCAAGTGAACCCCGTCCTCATAAACAATGGAAAAAGTCCATTCCAGGCACCCGCCAAACCCCCTGTTTATGAATGAAAAACGGTTTACACGCGGCTCACAACTGATGACGTCCGAACACTTCCGGAACAGATTCTTTGCTGGCGACCTCTGTTCGAACAACAACGCTGTAAATGCTTCACCCACGTACTACAAATACAAATAATCGCCAACAGAACCTAAACACCTAACCTAACCCGTGCCTAAATAGGCACAGTATGCTAATATATAGCAATATTAATTTATATTTGAGAACATTCCTAGTTTGAATGAACAGCATGTTAAAATTTATGAATGCGTGTTTGGGGTCGACCACATGGTGGAGGCAGACTCCATACACAGTTTCAAAAGTAGATGTGATAGAGCTCAATACCCTCAGGAACCTGTAAAACAGTTGAGAGGCGGGACCAAAGAGCCGAAGCTCAGCCCCCCGCGAGCACAACTGGGTGGGTACACACCATTCATGTGTACAAGGTCTTACACACACGCACGATCACTTGGCGCATTCACCAACATAAAATGATCTCGTCGGTTTCAGTTTCTGTCGTTAGTGATGTGTTCAGCATTGATGTTTTGATTATTGGAGCGACGACGCTGTGGCTTGAGCGATGGACGCGGCTTCCTACTTAGATGTTCCTACTTAGAAATTTGATTCGTTGATGCGAAGTTTAGTGAAATGCTTTTTTGGTGCTTGTCATGTGTTCGCCTAGTTTGATTGTATCAGTTTTGAGACTCGTGTGTGGGTGTTTTGTCGGTGTTTTGCTTCCCAGCTCTTCACCTTTTAAACACATTCAGTTTGTTCACAATAATTACGCAACACGGAATTCTGAGGCTTGAATACGAAGCTTTTTTTTTCCCTAAAAATATGAGCACTCTTCATGCAGCCCATTCTCCCCAGCGTCCCCAACGTCACTAAACTGGTGTACTAAATTACCTGAACCTAACATACCCGAGGACCCACGAACAGAAAACGCGACTTCGTCAGTTTCAGATGCGACTATAATCAGTTTTTTTTTATAAGTATACGTCAAAATGCGACTTGCTATTATGAGAACGGGTCCATCTGAGGGCGATTCAGGAGATAAGCCACAACCGTCGGCGAACCGCCAATGGATTTTAAATCCCTTCTCGCCTAATTTAAACTGAATTAAAAGAGCCTAACTTAACAATATATATACTGTTTCGAGAGTCAAAAACTGAGCGTTGTGGAACATTATTGGCTGCGATTTAATTATAGCCAGACACAGGAAGGTGTAGCCAGGAGCACCTACCCCCCCTCCAACCGTCCCTGTCTGTGGCAGCCTCTGTAACGGATCTGGCTTTTCCCGGATGTGGCAGTATGTCACATGTGAGGTGGAGTCAGCTTTGTAGTGGGGGGGGGGGGGTTGTTCCAACATGTTTGTTGTGAGGGGGAGCCCTTGGCACACTAACCAACATTGGCTGAATTTGATGATTTGTATTGTTTGGTTTGTGAAGGGATAAGCCCAGTGGGTGTATAGGTATCAGTTCCCTTGTCGGGAACAGGAAGCTTGTGCTTAGGCTTATCTAGGTGTTGACCAGACCACACACTAGAATGTGAAGGGACGACGACGCTTCGGTCCCGTCCTGGACCATTCTCAAGTCGATTGAGAATAGGACGGACCGAAGCGTCGTCGTCCCTTCACCTTCTAGTGTGTGGTCAGATACTTCAGCCACGTTATTGTGACTCCTCTTCTACTTATCTAGGTCTCTCCCTACCCTAGGCCAGCTACTGACCTTCCCCCAGGATGCGTATTCTGCAGGTTATCATTAACTATTTATGTCCATCACGTCGGTATTTGGACGATGGTGCACATGTTACACAAACCTACTATCATATCAGGAGGATGGATTGGCGCGAGGGATCCTTACAACGCGTTATGCTTGACTACACATTAATACAGGCCTCCTACGTCACGCACGGCAATGCTTGCTTCATCACGGGAGACGTAGAAAGAGTGATCTAGTGAGGGATTGATGATTGATAAAGATTAAGCCACCCTAAAGGTGGCACGGGCATGAATAGCTCGTAAAGTGAGTAATTTGGATGCGAATATCAGGGAAGCGTGAGGTAGGGTGAATGAGAGTGGCGATGTGATGAGTGAGGTATGAGTATGCGCATGTATGTATGTCAGTCATGCGAGTCTGTAAAGAAAATTAGGAGAAATAACAGGTCTATACGAGGCTGCTCCTAATTATATCCACGAAAACTCCGTAAATTTATGTCTAGCCTACGCCCGAAATAACCCAGCGATCACGTGTGTATTATGTTACCATGTAATTTGTTCCATCAATTTACAACCCTATTTTCAAGCACGTATATACCAGGCATTTCCCCAATTTACATTAATTGTTTAGTGCGTGTGTGTCGTTTTGCGTTGATATATTTAAAATGTTTTATATATGATACATGTGTATGTGTGCAAATATGTATGTGCGAATTTGAGGGGAGGTATCACTGGGGCAGCCTAGAGGAACCTGGTGGTTTTGGCAACTATGCAGGAAGCCCGGTCGCACGGAATGTTTAACGTTAAGCCTTACGCTGGGAGTTGATGTGGCGGATGTGTTGATGTGGGGGTGTAACGGGTGTGTTGATGTGGGGGCGTAACGGGTGTGTTGATGTGGAGGGAGGCTTAGAGTAAATTTTATTTTAACCAATCGCGGGGCATTGAGCTGGACATTCCCTGTGAAGTACGGCAGGACACGAGGAACCTGACTGGCCATTCAGGCTCGAAATCGCAGTATTGAAAACAAAATGGAAATTCACCTTACCATGTTGGCTGTAAAGTTGTGTAGCCTATGCTAGCGAGATACTCTTACTTGCTCACTATAGCCCGTGCTACATGGACATATTGTTCTGAGTAGCTGACTCAGCTAAAATAACAAACGAACAACACGCGAGATCAATTTAACTTGCGTTTATTTTTAGGTTGAATGTGCGTATCTACGTTCAGTGATTGTTTACGAGACCAACTAGATTTGGTTTCTATATTGATTGATTTCTCAACATTGGGTAAAGATACTCATTTGAAAATGCCGGGTGTTCTTTGGCTGGCCTTTTTCATAATAGGGGCTTTGAGTAATATTTGTTTCAGAGAGGGTGGATGTTTTTCTCGTTAATGAACTGTCAAAATAATAACTTGTATAATAGTGTTGTTAAACATAAAACAGTATACATTTGATGTATACTTTCATT
>WNGS01164437.1:25123304-25155733 GCA_020271785.1 Procambarus virginalis
CTCTTACCCTTCCCTTCTATTGTGTTGGTCTGGGGTCACAAACACAACAAATTATTATTCACACACTATAAACTAGTATTCATTAGCCCCACATAGGGCTGGGGAGGGGGGGGTTACTATCGCCATCCATCCCCCATATTACCTACCTCCACTACACATCACCACACCATGGTCCACCATTCACTTCCAGGACAACGTTCTCCTTCAGGAGCGTATACTGAGGCACAATAAGATCAACAATTCCTATCGCAGTCAGGAAGACCAGCATACATCCATGCGGGCGCTACTCCGACCACCATACAGCTGCCTTTCACGGATCATGGATATACACGCCACGCCATACTCAAAGCTGTGCTCTTCCACTATGACACACACTGCCCCCATGGGTATAAATTATATATGGAAGCTGATCAGAATTACATTTCAACCCTTTTTAAATGTCGCATTAATGCCAACTCGTGTAGATGCACACACGCACAACACTTTATGTAAGGATAGTAAATCTGGTTGTATCTATGTATTTACGCTATATAGGTTCTAGCTAGCATGTTATTTTTTAACTGCAGCGACTACACCTTCAGTGGTTGACTTGTTCACAAATCAAACCCTTTCACAACAATATATGTTTAAACACATGTCTCTAAAACACTGTCATGTGAGGGAACGAAGAAAATGCTATAATGCTGTGCGTTAGCATTTCGTAAATGTGTGGGCTCAAGTCTGTCAGGTTTCGACAAACAAAAAACTGCATGTCATTCACTCCACTAACGCACTTGCAGACGCGGGAAGTGCGTGGCGAGTATGTCTCTCACAACAGCGGCTTGAAATGTATATGGAGTGTTGTTCAGACACTCGAGAGGCACCGGCATTGCTACGCAGACAGAGAGATCCTTCACTACCCCTGCTAACTCCAGCATCCTCCCCAAACTGTAGCAAGAACCACCTTTGACCAGTTACAGATGCCCGATAGTAAAATTTTTTTTTGTTAACGTCTCCGAGCGTTCCTCATTTATGTGGGTTCGTTAAATCCCTCCCTCTTGAAATAATAGCGCGCCCTCATTGTGATCAGCGAATACCCCCAGGCTACCCATTTTTCGTTCCACCTCATCCTATGTGGGGCCACCTGAGGCTGTAACAGTTTCCTCATAGACCACCAACCAACATGCCTGATTGAATCCACGGTTGTTGGGGCGTCCTCGGCTGGCCTCAACCGCTCCCCGTTGGTGGCACACCGGCCTGCCTCCCTCCCGCACCCTCCCAGCCGTTTCGCGGGTAACCTGCTACTCCCTCCCCCGCCCCCTTGGTGGGCAGTGGCTGCTCCCACCCCCTAACGTCTGGTGGTAACCGCCCCTGCCTCCCCTCCCTCCCCCGTTGGGTGCGCAGTCGCTGCTCCACCCTCACCCCGTTGGTTGGGATCCAGCTGCATCTCCCTCCCGTACCCCGTTCCCGGCTGGCAGTCGGCTCCGCACCCTTCCCCCCCGTTGGGGGAAGGCTGCCCTCCAGTACCGCCCTATCCCCGTTCGGGGCCGCGAAGTTGCCTCCCCAACCCCTTCCACTTGGTCTGGCAGGCTGCATACCACCATCCTCCGTTGGTGGCCAGAGGGCTGCCTCCCACACTCCACGCTGGTGGCTAGGCTGCCTCACTACACCACTCCTTCACGTTGAGTACCCCCAGCTCTACTAGCGCCTGGAGGTGCCCTCCCATCACCTCCCCCGTTTGGTGGTAGGCTGCCTACACCTCCCCGTGGGTCGGGTCAGGCTGCCTCCCACCCTCCACGGTCCGCGTTGGCAAGGTCCTCCCACCCACCCCGTTGCGCTGGGTAGGCGTGCCTCCTCCCTTCCCCCCGTTGGTGGTAGGCTTGCCCTCCCCACCCTCCACACGGCTGGTGGCAGGCTCGCCTACCAACCTCCACCGTTGGTCTAGGGTAGGCCTGCCTCCCTCCCCTCCCCCTTTACCTCCCCCTCCTCCTCTCTTGTCCTCCTCCCTCTCCCTCGTTCGTCGTGCGCCGGATGCCCTCCTCCCCCCAGCAACTGGTCCAAAAACCAGGTGGCAGGCTGCACTTCCTCTCACAGCCCCCGTCTAGGTGGAGCCAGGCTGACCTCCTACATCCCTGCCTCCACACGCAGAGCCCCTCCGGGTGTGCATACCACTGTCGTCCATCCCACACTCCCCCCGCAGGGCATGGCAGCGACCATGGCCTCCGCTCACCATGTACCAGGACCCGCTAAGGCGTGAGCAGGGCTGCCTCCCCTCCCACTCCCGCCACTGTTCGTGCAGCTTGGCAGGCTCAGCCTGCCGTTGTCACGCCCCATGCCGTTCCTCCACCGACAGATAAACAAGTGCCACTCATGACCAAAAAAAAAATAGACCCTTCCAAACTTGGCAGGGGCCTAGGCCAGAGGTTCCGCTCGACGTAACCCCGTTGTACTTGCACAGAGTGTCCTCGTGTAGAACCCAGCTAGCAACGCGACTCGTGATCCACCGCATCACAGGTGAATCAATACAACCACCGACCTCAACCAGCCGAAAACCCGGGTGTCCACCCACCCGTCGTTGGTGGTTTTGCCGCAACTCGAGGTCCGTTGATCCAATCAGACGGTCATATGGCCGCCATCGTATATGACACCAAGAAAACACATCCAAACCTTCGGTCGAGATTCACACCCCCGAGAAGGCGCACGCACGGGCCACATGACATCCGCCCGTAAGGTACGCTGTGTTAGAACGTTGAAGTGTTGACTTCTTATGGTCGGTCTACACACGATCTTGAGCCCCATTCGCGCGGTCAGCGCTAACCGACATTCGGTTATACCATTCGAGGGCTCAACCCCAGGCCGTGGAAGTAAATAGCCGACTACCCAGGTCCTTCATGAGGGAAGGGGCAGCCGAGACCAGGAAGGTACATGGGGAACCGCGGATCGTCGTAGCCCTTCATTCTAGTGTGCTGTACCCTCTGTCGGGTAGCTTTATGGGCTCTACACAAATGGACAGGAGGACCCACGGGTATTCAGGACAAGAAGCACCGCCAAACCGCCCATTAACGGGCACTACTACTAGCATCTGGGGGAAGGCGGTCATTGGATAAGCGACCTTTGAGTCCTGATGTGAGTACTACAACCCCCGCCGGGGAACAGCGACCATGGGCTATGCCCTAACACACTTCCCGTGGGACGGTCGGAGGCGTACGACACCTTGAACACCGAGGACCCCTAGAAAATATTAAACAGGCAGTTCTCTTCAAAATTCATATAAAGTAGGATCCGTACCCCACTAGAACCGTGGCAGACCTGGACCAGAGGACACATCTCCAAGTTCCGTGGACGTAGGGTCCAAGGCGTTCGAGCGTCCACGATGGTTCACAACGGAGAACGTAACTTTGGCACCGTTACCCAACTCTAGAGGTTACCCTTGAGGAGTTAACCATACTTGCACGCCGGGCCTACAATTAGGCAGCACCGGGACTCGACCAGGCCTAGGTCCCTTCACTAATTGATGGAATCTCTGGTCAACCGGCTCTTTGGACGGCGGCTGCTGCAGCCCTGGAGCCCGTATGAATCAACGCCTGGGTTTTGCATCAGGACTATCCCGTTTGAGTGCTCTATCAATCTGTTCTCTATTGAACACCCCTCGATGAGGCGGTCGGCCACAGTTATGCCCTTAATGCTGGTTATTGGCGACGAACAGGTACTCTGAGTTCTCTCTCAGTACACAGTACCCCTGTTGCAACCTTTGCTCTCTCAACTGGGCCTGGTATTGTATGCACCATACCTGCCCACTCGCGCGTCTGGGTTAATCTGTGGTGTTATTGCTGGACTGTTCGCAGGTTTCCCCTGCATAGTGTCCTATACTACCGTACACCGCGCTTTCGTTCTATATCTTACCCCATAGTGTGACCAATGTCATATTGCTGTCCCTATAGGACCTACCTAACGAGCAAATATAATGGCGTGGCAAAGGCTGCTATAGCGGCCTCGAGGAGTCATGGATGCAGCTGTCAGATATAAATTTGATGATAAAGTAGAGTTAAGCCAACCAGAAGGTGGCACGGGGCTCACTGCAATATGCCCGTAAGTGGTGGCCCACATTTTGACCGCCCATTACACATGTATCAAGAGCTGGATAAACGAGAGTATTTTCTTGTGGCCAGTGTGATCACGACCCCTGTCCACTCCATGACGTACACTTGGAGCAGGAGATGCTCACGTTCCCGCTCCCACCTACGTCCGAACGGCTTCGGTCAGTACGAGGTCTGCGCTTTCAACTGTTGTAATCACCAGTACCACAATGTCACCCGTATTTCCAGTAATCGGCTCTAAGGGATCACACTGTATGTTACACTAGGGGTGTGCTTACTTACACACTAAACCCCGCCCACCAGCACCTCACAAACACAAGATCGTCCATACCCTGCTCACACAACGATACCCTCAACATCACAACACCCACCAGCGGGAGATGTCTCCGCCTACGCATGCTGATGATACATAACCATACCATGTGCGTTTGTACACCATACCTCTATGTCTAAGGATCAAATATGTGATGTCCCGGTCAGCATCGCCCCTAGCAACACTTCACACAAAGATCCACAACCGGACTTCAATACAACACGACCAAGGCCTCCCACAAGCAACACACAGCCACACAGCAATTGTCCATTGACTTATTAAATATGTGCATAGGTGACATAATTAACATAATAGTTTCCTTGAAAATCTTCATAGAAAACACCGACCTTACCTAACCTTATTAGTATGTTAAAATAAGCATCTTATAGCTTCGTAATTACAATTGTTACTTAACCTATTATAGGTATAGGTTAGGTAATAATTGTAATTACGAAGCAATAAGATGCTCATCTTAACATACTAACAAGGTTAGGTAAGGTCGGTGTTTTTTATGAAGATTTTCAAGGGAAACTATTAGGTTAAGTATGTCACCTATGCACATATTTAATAAGTCAATATTGACTTATTAAATTGCGAGGACGGCTTGCCTACGTACACCCCACACACCTACCCCCACAACCTCGTGTATCCTCCCACACTTACGTGCTCCCCACACACCACCCACGTATCCCCCAGACACCCACGTACCCTCTACTAAACACAACTTCACAACATACGCCTACCACAACAGCCAGGTGGGGTGAGCACTCTGGCAGCCGCGGACGACCCACAAGCAGGTCAGGAAGATTACCTTGCGTCGCGTGCGGGTCGCTACAACACAACCTGCACACAAAACCCTGTAAGACGGCTTCTTAAAGCGCTACCCGGCCCACTGCTTCTCTTTTCTCTATAATTGCTTCTCGGGGTGTGTAACAAAAAGGAGGCCCGATCGAGGACCGGGCCGCGGGAATCCTAAGCCCCGAAATCATCTCAAGATAACCTCCCAGAGATGACCAAGTTACCACGTCAAGCTTAGCCTCAGGCCGGACATGGGGAGTAGACCTGCAAGAACACACTAGATATACTACAGGTATACTCCAGGTATACTCCAAATGTGCCTTATCACCGGTCGTGAATATCAATTAAAATGCTGTTGTCTGGCTTTAAATAAATAAACAATTTAAACATGGGGAGTCAAGTCATACATTTTGGGGGGGTCGGCCGTAGGGATTGAGTGGGAGGGAATAGGTGATTGTCAATCATTCAAAGGGTCAATCATCATTCCGGCCGGACGGTAGGAGCGACAGTCTCGCTTCATGCAGGTCGGGTTCAATCCCCGACCGTTCAAGTGGTTTGGCACCATCCCCTTGTCCCATCTCAAATCCTGATCCCTTCCAAGTGCTATACAGTCGTAATTGTTAGCTTTTTCTCCTCATAGCTCCCCCTAGACCTCACTCCGTAGTCACGAAAAGGTGAGTACTGATACCTAGTACTCTTGCTGGTACTTAATGTTTTAAACAACAATATCACGATAATTTAAATGGCAGAGTTGTAACTCGACGCAGCTGTCTCTAACAGCCTGGTTGACCAGCCACCAACAGGCGGCGAGGTCAGAGACGGGGCCGCGACGACGTGGATCCTCGGAATCAACCAAAGGCAAGAAACTTACTCAAAATATCATACCAGTAACGTCAGTAAACATTGGGGATGATATTAACAACGGGGAACGTTGCCTATCGGACCCCACCACCAGTCCGTCAACACGGCTTCTGTTGATTGACGGTTGAGAGGCGGGACCAAAGAGCCAGAGCTCAACCCCGCAAGCACAATTAGGCGAGTACACTCTGGTAAACATTTGGGCCAACAGTCTCGGGACGCTTTACAAAGGTGCTCCAAACATTTATTAAACACCCTCCATTATGCACTTGGATAACATTCTGAGGTTATCTTGAGGTGATTTCGGGGCTTAACGTCCCCTGCGGCCCGGTTCTCGACAGGTCTCCTTTTTTGTACGACCGGGGAGCCGGTCGGTCGAGCGGACAGCACGTTGGACTTGTGATCCTGTGGTCCTGGGTTCGATCCCAGGCGCCGGCGAGAAACAATGGCCAGAGTTTCTTTCACCCTATGCCCCCTGTTACCTAGCAGTAAAATAGGTACCTGGGTGTTAGTCAGCTGTCACGGGCTGCTTCCTGGGGGTGGAGGCCTGGACGAGGACCGGGCCGCGGGGACACTAAAAAGCCCCGAAATCATCTCAAGATAACCTCAAGATAACCTCAAGATAACCACCCACCCGCTACCCTCCCCCCCCCAAGGAAGCAGCGCCGTAGCAGCTGTTTAACTCCCAGGTCCCTATTTACTGCTAGGTGACAGAAGGCATCAGGGTGAAAGAACAGAACATTGGCTATCCTTAATGTACAACACCTGCAACGGCCGCAACACACCCAACACCCGCAGCAACACCACCACCGACACAAACTAGAACACCTGCAGTAGCCACAAGGACCTACAATACCTGTAACACTGAAGTAAACAACTACAGCGATTTTATCATCGTCATTACACTTAAAAACCACAACTCACTGTTTACCAACATCTTCTCCCCCCCCCCCACCACTAACCTCTAAAAAAGGGGGGAGGGAGGGGGGGATAGCCCCAGTCACCTCTGAGAACGTGAGAAACGCGGTGTAATGAGGCCACATAATGCAATGATGGCCTGTACTATAACGACTACATGGAATATAATGACTAGATGAAATATAATAACTAGATGGAATATAATGACTAGATGGAATATAATGACCAGCTAGAATATAATGCCTAGATGGAATATAATGAGCACGTGGAGTACAATGTGTTTACGCTGAAGCAGAATCAGAACACAATGTAACCTGGAAGGTGGGGGGGTCCATCAGATAGATCAGGGGTCTCCAAACTTTTCAATGTAAGGGCCACATTATATATTTCCCATATTTATGCGGGCCGAAGGAATAAAAAATGAAAAAAAAATCAGTCCCAGTAATTTAATTTCCTCAAATATTAAAGTATAAACATGGAAAAATTAAAACATATCTTTTTGGAAAAAATTAGGGTAAACTAAATAGATTCCTGCCTTTAGTTTTATGCAACCAAATTAGTGTGACGAATGATACTGTCGTTTTGACTTCAAAATTTCATTAAAATCAGGTTCCAGATTAGATGAGCCAATTGTAAGAATTGATTTCAAGTGATCATCAGACAAATTTGCTCGATAGTTAGATTTCACATACTTCATTTTGGAAAATGTTTGTTCACACAAGTATGTTGAACCGAAAATGGACACAAAACTACAAGCAAACTTTATCAAATTATAACTGCTATACACAACTGATTGGTTGTAATGCACAACTCATACCTACCAGTACTAGTATCTGTGCGTCACACTATCGAGAGAGAGGAAAACTGACTCGGGCTGAGCGCCACCAGTCAGCAGCCCCAGCTTTGAATAATTCTGCGATGCCATTCGTACGATAATTATTTTTTCAAGGCCACCACACAGGGATTTGTTTGACGGGCCGGATGAAATTATGTGGCGGGCCGGATGTGGCCCGCGAGCCATAGTTTGGAGACCCCTGAAGATGGACTAGAAGAGATATGATCACAACGTACAACATACCGAAGGAGACAGATGAGGTCTATGGTCTCTTGCAGTATTATTATTTTTTACACGTGTGGGTACAGGAATAGATAACGTGTGATTCCTGTTAACAGGCTGAGAGCTTTCCCTTCCCATAGTTCATGGTAAGCTTTTCCCACTAAATCCCCTGGAACACGTTCCACCAATCGGTTAACAATCAGGAGCCAGATTCACGAAAGTACTTACGCAAGCACTTACGAACCTGTCCATCTTTTCTCAATCTTTGGCGGCTTTGTTTACAATTATTAAACAGTTAATAAGCCCCAGAAGCACCAGGAGGCTGTTTATAACAATAACAACAGTTGATTGGCAAGTTTTCATGCTTGTAAACTGTTTAATAAATGTAACCAAAGCCGTCAAAGATTGAGGAAAGATGTACACGTTCGTAAGTATTTGCGTAAGTGCTTTCGTGAATCTGGCCCCCAGGTACCCAATTAATGCCGGGTGAACAGAGGAAAACAGTTGACGATTGGCGCCTAGTCAATCCTCCCTGTCCAGGACCCGGGGTAAATGTGTTTTTTTTTCCTTACCACTACGTCTCGCTTATAGCTATCTTCCTCTGACATAGCTAACCTGGCCAGAGACGCGAGTTCAAGCCCACTGCATAACCTCAATATTTTCCCATACATTTTTCACGTAATTTCATTGTATATGGATGGGTCTCCCCCCGTGTACTGAGGAGAATCTCGGAGCCCGTAATTATAACCGCTATCCTCACTTTAATAAGACTATCAAAATCCTCAGATTAGGCAAAATTGTAATTAATTTTGTCAATAAAGATGTTAATAATAATACTTACCGACACACTAGTCTCTATCAAAACAAACTTTTCCCTCTTGGAAACCTGGGGCCAGATTCACGAAGCAGTTACGCAAGTACTTACGAACGTGAACATCTTTCCCCAATCTTTGACGGCTTTGTTTACATTTATTAATCAATTTGCAAGCATGAAAACTTCCCAATCAACTGCTGTTATTGTTATAAACAGCTTCAATATAGGCATACTGCAAACACTACAACACTGATACAACACATCCGCTAAAACTTTGCTACGAGACACAACTCCGGCACATGAAAACTGTCTCAATTCGATCAAGCAAATGGAGCAGAAGTGGGAGTGTGGGTGGGGAGTGGGTACCACAGCACCAGCATTGGGACCGATAAGCTGTTCCTGGTACAATAGGCGTGAACTCTACACGTTGAAGGCTCGTGCCAAATCCAAGGCTATGCTAGTCAATTACCGAACCCCAACACACCTGAAATTAGAATGACGACGATGTTTCAGTCCACTGCGGATGCTGAGGCGACGTACATTACGCTACGAAGCCCCCAGCAATGAGGCAAGGTCATTGTCAGGCGAAAGCCCTAAGCCATTACGATTATACAGCACTTGGAAGGGGAAGTAACGGTGTCCAACCACCTGGACGGTCGGGGATTGAACACCGACCTGCATGGAGCGAGGCTGTCGCTCTACCGTCAGTTGGTCATTACAGACGAGCCGCTGACACGTGCACCACCATCTTCAGCATCAAGGGAGTGAAATAAACAAAAGGAGATACTAAACGCCAAACTCAATTCACTGTTAAAAGACTTAATACGATAACAAGTGAATAAGTTAAGAATGGTGTAAGACGCAACCACAGATGATTAGGTTTGGCCCAAGAGCTGAGGCTTGACCTTGAACATTCAAACGAGTACAGCACACAAATTACCACAACACAAGAGAATGTAAGGAATAAGAAGGGAAGATAAGGAGGCGGCGGCTACTCCTATACGAACTGTGTAAAACAAAAATGAAGGAGACACACAAACAAGGAAGCCGAAAGTGGGTGAAGAGAGAGTTGAAGATAATCTGATGAACACGGGGAAGAGACGCATCATGAATACCAAATGATGAACACGCACACACACACTCCCTCACCCTTCATCTCTCTCTCCTCTCTCTCCCTCCCCTCCCTCTCTCTCCCTCTCCTCCCTCTCTCTCTCTCTCTCTCTCTCTCTCTCTCTCTCTCTCTCTCTCTCTCTCTCTCTCTCTCTCTCTCTGTAACTCATTCTATGGCGACAATTTGTATACAAAACAACACAATCTCTCTCATCCGACTAGAGAAATCATTTCAACTTATCGGTAATGAACTTAGTCAAGCAGGCTCCCCAATGTCTTCCCCCCACACAACTGGCTATCATAAATGTATAATAATTACCTGTAAACACAGAGCTAATAAAGTGGAACAATCTCTCTCTCACTAGCTGACAGTATAATTATAATGTGTGCAGGAGAGATGTAATTGTTGATGTAATTGTTAATGTAATACTCTCCGTTGAGGTCTGATAAAGACTTTTTGTACCTTCTGTAATCCCCCTTTTTTGCGCTACCGCTCACTAGATGAGTATGGGGTGCACAATAAACTAGCCGCCCCCGGCGGCAACACTCAAGGTGGCAGTTGACAATTGTGATTCTACCCGAGATTGGCTTCAAGAGCTTTCCGAACTGCCACAGCTGGCGCGGGCAGCAAGCACCTTTAGCAGCTGGTGGGGGTAGCAGCACCAGCTGGAGCCACAGGACATTTAGCAGTATCGCCAGCACCAGCCACGCCAGCTAAATTCATGTACGCGACACCTGACCACTTTCACCCCCAGCAATGTTACGCCCTACATCGGGGTCAGCCCTCCCTCCCTCAACCACTGCCAACCAGGTCCCAATGATGCCGCTCCTGCCCCGTTTCTCATACCCTCGTGTACCTCAACCCGAGGCACCAGCGGACACGCCATGCATGACAAATACGTCAAGCAGGTGACAAGGACGCCATCTCCCATATCCAGCCTGAACCACTAACCCAGTCCTGGAAAAAGACACCTGCTCCCGTCTCCTCCGCCCTCCCGACAGTCTGCCTTGGGCTGGAACCATCCGGACAAGCCGTCTCTGGTTGAGAAACACCAACTTATGGAAAATATTCGCGCGTCCCCCTAGCGCCCGGTTCACTCCCAGCTTAAAACTTTCATATCACCCCCAGCTTACTTCACCGCAGCTCTCAGCACCCTACCACAACCCCAGCTTAACGTGTATACCCGCTAGCCTCACCTCTGGGTTAACGTTCATCTATTTGAAAAGTCAGACTCAAACAGCCAAATTACCCAAATGAAGCCATCAGCCTTTGCCCCAAGTTGGAAATGTTGCCCTGATTGAATGTTAACTCGGTCACTAATCTTTACACCACTCTGGACGTATCTCTGGTTGATATAATCTGAGAATTTGGCAATAATTCCCTCGTATAATTATACGATCCAGAAATTATCCAAATATATAATTCTTAAGTGATATGAACAAATCCACAAGGGCCGTGACGAGGATTCGAACCTGCGTCCGAGAGCATCCCAGACGCCGCCTTAATCGACTGAGCTACGACATGTTCTTAAGTGATACATTATTTAAAATTACAAACGTATCCCGGCTATTTAAGAAGCCCCTGACCACTGCTTTAATAAACGTGTAATCTATAATAATAACAGCACAATCAGATCACATGATCGGCATGTGTTTATGAGTAAATACAGAGGCTGTATTTACTCTTAGTCCAGGGGGGGGGGGGCGGGTTCGAAACCCTACTCTACAGCCTCCACATCTAAACAAATTTCTATCGCCGGCATTAATATCTTCTGGCGTCAACAATGGTAAATGGTTAAGAATTTAATGAACCAATGTGGAGGGGCGTCAGTGGGTGAACCAAGGGGAAAGTTCCCCTGGCCCCAACTCATTTAATAATATCTACATCAGCGACCTACATCTCATCCTTAACCCAGGTAGAGAGCGCGCGGCACTAGTGCTGGAATGCCCCAAGTGGGTAATCAATTAATTCAACGTCGACGACGTTGAACTGACGTTATTCTTTGATGCTGTATCCATTGGGTCTGCCCTTACCACTCAGCTACTCCTCTTTCCTCAAGATCCACATGGTTCCAGTGTGAAGGCTCTCTCTACGGCTGCTATATATAACGTTCCCTATACCCAAAATCCCCAATATACCAATATACCCCAAAATGGGGTTTTTGAAGACCTCCCCAGGATGCAACCCTACAGTAATTGCCTTGCTCCCAGGTACCTTCTTTTTATTATTATTATTATTATTATTTTCTACCACAGACGTGGCCATACATTTACAATGCTAACCAGCATATATACATTTTCTTCTGTCCCCTATTTACTGCTAGGAGAACAGACACATTAGATGAAAATCAAGGTAAGCTTGTCAGCATCAAATAAAATCCCCATTCTAAGCAGCGTAAAAAAAATTTTTAATTAACAGAAGTCACAATAACGTGGCTGAACATGAAGACACCCAAAGGAGCCGGTCGGTCGAGCGGACAGCACGCTGGGCTTGTGATCCTGTGGTCCTGGGTTCGATCCCAGGCGCCGGCGAGAAACAATGGGCAGAGTTTCTTTCACCCTATGCCCCTGTTACCTAGCAGTAAAATAGGTACCTGGGTGTTAGTCAGCTGTCACGGGCTGCTTCCTGGGGGTGGAGGCCTGGTCGAGGACCGGGCCGCAGGGACACTAAAAAGCCCCGAAATCATCTCAAGATAACCTCAAGATAACCACCCACCCACAAGGCCTGTTTAATCAATGTAAACAAAGCCGTCGTGATTAAGGAAAGATGTTCAGGTTTCGCAAGTGACTTGTCTCTTGTTGACCAGACCAGACACTAAAAGGTGAAGGGACGACGACGTTTCGGTCCGTCCTGGACCATTCTCAAGTCGATTGTCTCTTGGCAGATCGGTTTGGCTGGTATGTCTTGGATGAACCTTATACGTTCCATTGAACAAATACGGCAACGTCTGGGATCCTCTCGGATGTAGGTTCGAACCCTCGTCACGGCCCTTGTGGATGTGTTCATTTGATGCATTGTTTATGTGGGAGGGGATGTGTGAGGGAGGGGATGTGGGAGGGTCAGGATGTGGGAGGTCGGTCGGGTGCACCTTCCCGTCTTCCTCAGGTGACAAAATAAGTCAGGTGTGTGACTCCAAAACTCATGCACAGGTCAATGACTCAAAACACTTTTGGTCCCTGCGCCGAGAGAGAGAGAGAGAGAGAGTAATTTTGTTGACCAGACCACACACTAGAAGGTGAAGGGACGACGACGTTTCGGTCCGTCCTGGACCATTCTCAATCGACTTGAGAATGGTCCAGGACGGACCGAAACGTCGTCGTCCCTTCACCTTCTAGTGTGTGGTCTGGTCAACATACTTTAGCCACGTTATTGCGACTTATCGCCTGCAGAGTAATTTTGCCCTTGCTTGGAAAACTTGACGAGCCCCCAATCACTTGGTGTGCTCGGTACAGCAACATCTTTTGCTTCTTCTTGCAAGTCGCTGTTCGATCCTCGGTGACCCAAGTGATTGGGCACCATTCCTTCCCACCGTCCTATCCCACACCCATGCCCTCGTATTTCTGTCAAGTACCATTATAGCCAAACTTTGAGTACTCTCCTGATAATTACAATACCTGGCTTGGAGTCTAGGTCATAATCATTCTCAGTGTAAAACATCGAGCAGTAAGCATCCTACATCACAATCGCAGCCTCACCTCATCAATACCAGACGCTAAAGTGCACTCAACATTCAAGAAGTTCCAGGTCTTGCTCTAGAACTTCGACTCCATCTAATTCAAGTAAAATTCGTACCCGAGAAATCCAATCTTACTTGACAATCTACATATTCTTTCTGGCTTAGTGCCGTCTGCTGGTAATTACTTAACTCTTACGTGACAACATTCTGAACTTGCAGTTAGGTGCCAGGTTCCTGCCCGACCATCGAGAATTTAATGTCACTTGGGTAGGTGACGCTAAGTGAAATTTCTCTGGAGTGAGTTAGTTAGGTACTCACCTTGTTCCTAAGGTGGACGGCGCGCGAGGTTAGTAAAGTTAGGTGCTCCCATGTAGGACGAGCTTCCTGGTACTCTACCACTTGTACCGCCACCTTCAGGCCCACCACCATCACCACCACCATCACCACCACCACCATCACCACCACCACCATCACCACCACCACCATCACCGCTGCTACACCCCATTGGAGCCACCGACGACGCCGTCACCACCAACCGCCTAACATGTCCTCACTGGAGTCACCAGCTTGGCTCCGGTGACAATTTGCACCAGGTTTGGCCCCTCCACAACACCTGCGTCACCATCGCTCTCTCCCTCACCACCGCCGCCATCTTGGGCCCCGGCACCACCAACCTCACCAATACGGTCATTCTTGCCCTTCGTCCAGGGAATGGTGAGCGATGAAACCGCGTCTGGGTGGACCCATCGCCGGTCTTCGGGGATTCTTCTCGCTTCCATGAAAAATGGGAAAGATTCCTTCCCTCGTGTGGGGCCGTCACCCTTGATGGAGGAGTCATCCTTCTCTGCAGCGCCCCATGGAAGGGTGAAGGATGGTTCTTCGCCTGGCGTTTCTTGCGCCACACCCTGGAACTCTTTCTCCAGGGGAAGGTAATGGTGCCGTGTGCCACCTTCCCTTCCCCGCGACTCCCTCCGTCAGGATCGCGCGTCGCGTCGTCGCCGACCTTCTCTCTCCTCCACGGGAAAGCTACCGAGCGCCGCTCTTGGCGTCATCACGCGTCTTCCAGGGAAAGGTGAAGTAGGAGCCGCGAGGGCAGGACTCTCCTCGCTGGACTGGTTGAGTTCGTTGTCCACTGTCACTACCGTCTCACTCCGTCACCTGACACGCTCGACGCCTCGCTACCTGCCTCCTCGTCCTCCTCGCTAACCATAAACCACGGANCGGCACTAACCACCTCCAAGAACAACAACCTAACCCCTTGAGACAACAAAAACAAAGCCAAGAACAGCATCGGTTAAACACTAAAATGGACGAAACCCAAAACTTTATGCCACTAAACATACATAAAACAATATAATAATTCGTTTAGTCGGGGACAGGAGACCTGAAAGTCTGTATATTTCATGACACACACACACACAGTACTGGACAGTTTCTTTCACCCTGATGCTCCTGTTCACCTAGCAGTAAATAGGTACCTGGGAGTTAGACAACTGCTAGGAGCTGCTTCCTGGGGACATGTAACAAAAAGAAGGCCTGGTCTAGGACCGGGCCGCGGGGACGCTAAGCCCCGAAATCATTTCAAGATAACCTCAAGATAACTGTGTACGTTCTCTGTATGCCCTCTATATCAGCAATCTTTCCCGCTCTGAAAGGGAACGCGAGTATTGAACTTTGCTCATGGCGGGAACACTTGGTCAATCAATCCTTTCCTTAAGACACAAGACGCTTAACTTTACAAGACTCTCACACCTTCGGGTGTGAAGGATGGCGTCCCGTTACTCCTTTATCTTCTTAACCATCCCTCAAGCACCACTGCCCCTGACTGGTAACTACCTGTCCCTGATTGGCTAATTGCGGCCTGCGCCAGCTGGATGATGTCAATTGTATGCGTGCATATTGGGGTGCAGCATCCGTCGTGAGGCTGCCTTGTCCCCCGCCTCTCTCCCCACTACGCAGCATCCGTCCTGAGGCTGCCTTGTCCCCCCCACACCTCTCTCCCACAACGCAGTATCCGTCCTGAGGCTGCCTTGTCCCCCACACCTCTCTCCCACAACGCAGTATCCGTCCTGAGGCTGCCTTGTCCCCCACACCTCTCTCCCACAGCGCAGCATCCGTCCTGAGGCTGCCTTGTCCCCACACCCTCTCTCTCCCACAACGCAGCATCCGTCCTGAGGCTGCCTTGTCCCCACCCCTCTCTCTCCACAACGCAGCATCCGTCCTGAGGCTGCCTTGTCCCCCACACCTCTCTCTCCCACAACGCAGCATCCGCCCTGAGCTGCCTTGTCCCCCACAACGCAGCATCCGTTCTGAGGCTGCCTTGTCCCCACACCCTCTCTCCCACAACGCAGCATCCGTCCTGAGGCTGCCTTGTCCCCCACACTCTCCCACAACGCAGCATCCGTCCTGAGGCTGCCTTGTCCCCCACACCTCTCTCCCCCACAACGCAACATCCGTCCTGAGGCTGCCTTGTCCCCCACCTCTCTCTCCCACAACGCAACATCCGTCCTGAGGCTGCCTTGTCCCCCACCTCTCTCTCCCACAACGCAGCATCCGTCCTGAGGCTGCCTGTCCCCCACCTCTCTCTCCCACAACGCAGCATCCGTCCTGAGGCTGCCTTGTCCCCACCTCTCTCTCCCACAACGCAGCATCCGTCCTGAGGCTGCCTTGTCCCCCACCTCTCTCTCTCCCACAACGCAGCATCCGTCCTGAGGCTGCCTTGTCCCCCACACCTCTCTCCCCCACAACGCAGCATCCGTCCTGAGGCTGCCTTGTTTCCCGCCTCTCTCTCTCCCACACCCCTTCCTCCCATTCTTCTCTCTCAACCCTTCCGTCCTTACTGTGGGCAAGTGCTTGGTAACACACTCGTTACTATAGCAGCTATCTTACCCTGTCAAGAGTAGGAGAGACAAGTGTATGTATGTGTGTGTGTGTGGTATTACTTATTATTAAATACGAAAGTACTTAAGGAACTTCCTGTTTCAATTCTTCCTCCGTGGTCTGACTCACATTTTTCATCACGTTAATTTTCGTGATTTACACACACACATACAAAAATATATATATTATATATTATATATATATATATATATATATATATATATATATATATTCCAGCAGTTCGAAACTTGGGTTCAAACTAACCCAAGTTAGTGAAGACATTACCAAGGTGTGGAGCGTGGCGTACAGTCTAACACAGCCAGAGCGGGAAGTATTGCACAAGAATGCATCTTGCAACAACGTATGTCGTTCCGGATAGTAATTGAGCGTTGCCAGATAAACAAAATGGCCGGCAGTAAGTCGCTTTTTCTTCGCGGCCATTAAGCCTTTGGTGGGTACCACCTGGTCTCAACTAATACATCTTGCCTCGTTTTGTAACACTACGGCCTCCCCCCCAACGTACAAATTACAATGTACTATGTACAGTAGCGGCTCGCGGATATCCGCTTTCTCGATGCATCGCTGGGTTGGGTGGGTTGTTTGGGTTTGTACGTATCTATCTTAGGACTTAGCATTTTGAACGTTGTGGCAGATATAGAGAACGGCCAGAGTTGTTTACCTCCCTATAAACTCTTGCCATGTCTGATAAGAAATACAAGGTGGGGAAAAGCGGTAGAAACTGTAGGCTGAAGCACACATATATATCATGGTTACAATCAATGTTTTAATGTATGGATATGTGAAAACAACTTTCTACTGTGCACTGCCACACAAGGGCAGGGATGGGTTCATAAGTGATGCAGCTTAGAAGGGGTCCGTCTAATTACCACAAGCTACCACAAGCTTCACAAAGCTTCCTGGCAATACGTTAGTAATGAAAATATATGATATGTTAGGTCAGGCTGACCTGACCTACCTAACCTAACCTAGCCTAACCTAATCTAACCTAACCTAACTTAACCTACCTAACTTAACCAAACCAAACCTAACCTAACCTAACCTAACCTAACCTAACCGACGCTTGGATCGTCGACTTAATTTGGCGTCACCAGCTCTTTATTTTCGTCTAATTTCATTGTAAAAAGATACTTTTTCAAACTAAAATTATATTTTTTCGTGTTGTACGTTCAGCACCAACATTATAATGAGTAAATATATCATATTTATTCATTACTAACGTATTGCCAGGAAGCTTTCCGAAAGCATGTGTAGCTTGTGGTACCTTGTGGTAATTAGACGGACCGGCTTAGAAGTAATATAAATAAAAATAAAATTGTTCTTCATTCTTTAAAATGGACAAGCAAATTTTGGATAAATTGTTAGGATGTCGTCCAGAACACCTGAGTCAATAAAATAGTTACACAGTTGGTGGTACAAGAGGCCAGGAGGTCTAAAGTCCTTTACGGCTTCACATTCATCAATATAGTGTTCTAGTGAATGCATTAAAGGTTTATCACAGAGTTTACAATCTGAGTATTCTGGTAGTGGCTCAGCCTCACTAACCTGCCAGATGTGTCTATAGCCAAGGCGAATTCGCGCAATGACTACATCACATTGCCTGGTTCGGTTACTGTGCTGACCATACAAATACCTATTATTACAAAACTTGTCATAGCTTTTAATACTGCCCAATACTGTCACTATGGCGGCGTGTCCACTCACAAGATGAGTGGCGCTGCCCAATACTGTCACTATGGCGGTGTGTCCACTCACAAGATGAGTGGCGCTGCCCAATACTGTCACTATGGTGGTGTGTCCACTCACAAGATGAGTGGCGCTGCCCAATACTGTCACTATGGCGGTGTGTCCACTCACAGGATGAGTGGCGCTGCCCAATACTGTCACTATGGCGGTGTGTCCACTCACAGGATGAGTGGCGCTGCCCAATACTGTCACTATGGCGGTGTGTCCACTCACAAGATGAGTGGCGCTGCCCAATAAACTCGCCCCTCGGGGCAAAATTTAAAATTTAAATTTGGTCCTACACACCTCCCACACCTGTAGCCTCTACGTTATGTTCAACAACCCCGCCCCCCCCCTCATCCAGCACCGCATTACCCCCAATATCTACAACAACAACCCCCCCCCTCCTCTCACACCCCCATACAAGTGTCATTATACATCATCATCATAAAATACACACCACCTCTACTCAATTGAATGATTATGTATATCCCATGTCCACCACCACCACCACCTCTCACTCTCACTCTCTCACTCTCTCCTCGGACAGTCTCCACCACGTGCAGGTGGTGGATAAGATGAACAAGGCTTCTTTCTCTTTAGATTCAGAGAAAGCAGGACAACAGGACACGGGTTCAAACCAGCCGAAGGGACTTTAAGAATGTACTGCCCGTACCCTGTACGGGCAGTTAACAAGTGGAATGCTTTAAAAGAGAAAGTTGGAGAAGCCACCTCCATCCACAGCTTTAAGGCTCGATTCAGCAATAAATCTGAAAGTCAAGAGTAGTTAAGCTGAAACGCAACAAGTACAGGGGACAGATTCACGAAGCAGTTACGCAAGTACTTACGAACCTGTACATCTTTTCTCAATCTTTGGCGGCTTTGTTTACAATTATTAAACAGTTAATGAGCTCCGAATCACCAGGAGGCTGTTTATAACAATAACAACAGTTGATTGGCAAGTTTTCATGCTTGTAAACTGTTTAATAAATGTAACCAAAGCCGTCAAAGATTGAGGAAAGATGTACACGTTCGTAAGTACTTGCGTAACTGCTTCATGAATCTGGCCCCCAGGGCTAGTAGGCGGGGCAACAAGAGCTACACTCCTCCTCAGA
The DNA here is from genome assembly GCA_020271785.1 of Procambarus virginalis. Classification (NCBI taxonomy): domain Eukaryota; kingdom Metazoa; phylum Arthropoda; class Malacostraca; order Decapoda; family Cambaridae; genus Procambarus; species Procambarus virginalis. Next base: position 25,142,664 of record WNGS01164437.1, read on the forward strand.
CACTGATAGGCAAGTACTGATAGGTAAGTACCACTTGTAGTTTATTTTCCACCACAGACGTGACCGTACACTGACAATGCTAACCAGCATTGCATAACCAGCACCAGCTAACCAACAAGCAACAGCCTGGTGGACCAAGCTCTCACAAGTCAAGCCTGGCCTCGGGCCGGGCTTGGGGAGTAGAAGAACTCCCAGAACCCCATCAACCAGGTATCAACCAGGTATCAGCATTTATACATTTTCTTCTGTCCTCCATGGACAGGGTCAAAGATCTACAAGACATTCAACCCGTCCTCGACTCAAGTCCATTCCAAGCGGTCAACCCTACAGACCGCTGGATGGAATGGAGAGATACAGAGAGAGAGAGAGAGAGAGAAAGATACAGGTAGAGTGTTATAGAGACTTCCTCAGGCGCCTCATCATTTTCACACCCACCGCTCGCCGCCTGGTATCAACACACACAATCCTTCTTCTGCTTGCCTCTCTTCCCTCCACGCTGGCTACCTCAATGGCTAACGAGTTCAATGAATGAACGGCTGCCTGCCTGCCTGCTTGCCTATCTTGTTGGATGACTGCATGGCTTGCCTGGCTTCTATGTCCTTAACATTTCAAACTGATTCAGTTTCCAGTTTAATTAATTTTTTCCCACTTAGAGATACTTGAAAGAGACGCACCCAAGCTTAAGAATCAGAGAGTATTAAGACACACTGAGAGAGTATCAGCAGGAGACCAAGACAGCACGAGAAGACAAGACCAAGGAAGTTGAGCAAAACTGACAAGCTGTGTACCACAAGTGTCAGCTCTCAGCTCTGGGGCCCAGGCTCATGTTGACATGACTTAACGAAGGGAAGTGGGAGACCTACATGTGGGTGTACGTGACTGGCGAAGACAAAGAACTCCAGAATACCATTATAAGCCACACCGATGGTCCGAGAACAATGGGCAGCTGGACTTTACCTCAGACAAATACAAGACGTCAACATTAACGGCAAGAGAAGACCCTAAGAATACGCCGTGACAGGGAGACCATGTATCTAGCCAGAGGCACAAATATGTAGCTGACACCTCCGAGTATGGTGGCCTCGAACACCAACCAGAAAGAATGGTGGAAAATAATGGAATTGAGCAATAAAATGAACCTCACCACCCTGAAAGGGAGAAGGAACGTGGGGGAGCCATGATAACGACATATAAAGTTCAAACTGGAATTACCGACGCAGACAAAGCAGCCATGTTCAGTGTGAGGAACAGCAGACTGAAGGAACATAGACTGGCACTCCACACACAAGTTATAATGTCAGAAAGACCTCCTGCTGTATAATAACTGTAAATGTAAAGTATTAAATCAAGAGCCTGATGCTAACTCACTAAATATATGTAATTGTGAACTAGCGACAAACGCGAAAACCGTCACTATATTAAACTACCAATGATTGGAAAGCTGGGGCTTTGAAGCTGACGTCCAACCTCGCAACCTGGTTGATCAGTCCAGCAACCAGGAGGCCTGGTCGACGACCGGGCCGCGGGGACGCTAAGCCCCGGAAGCACCTCAAGGTAAGGTAGATACATCCACACACGTTGTTGTTATAGATTGAGCTACTCGGAACAAGTTGCAAGTAGCACGGGCTATGGTGAGCCCGTAGTGGACTTAACCTGGCACAGGAGCGGTGCGAGCGCTATCCACCCACACACCTACACCAGGACATTTAAATCCCCCGTATCCCATCAGCACTTTAAATGGCACCAACGTCCTGTCACTTAGCATAACTCGTGGCCACAAGCAAGGCTCTCTCAAGACCAGTTCCGCAGTCCTCCCTCCCTCACCTTGACAGTGTGCCATAGGGAGTGAATGAGTGATGGATGCTCCTTCAACCTTCGATTAAGTCAGCGTCTGGGATGCTCTCGGACGCAGGTTCGAATCCTCGTCACGGCCCTTGTGGATTTGTTCATGGATGCTCCAGATTCTATGACCCAGATGAGCCCTCGCTGCACTCCTGCAGACCCGGAGACTGGGGCCAGGGGGGGGGTCACCCACACCCTGCTCTCAAGTCCCCAACTAACTCCTCCGACAATATGCTGAGGATTGTGAAGGCAGGATAGGCAGGCAGCAGGCAGACCAGGCAGGCAGACCAGGCAGGCAGACCAGACAGGCCAGGCAGGCAGGCCAGGCAGGCAGGCCAGGCAGGCAGGCAGGCCAGGCAGACAGGCCAGGCCAGGCAGACAGGCCAGGCCAGGCAGACAGGCCAGGCCAGGCAGACAGGCCAGGCCAGGCAGACAGGCCAGGCCAGGCAGACAGGCCAGGCAGACAGGCCAGGCAGACAGGCCAGGCCAGGCAGACAGGCCAGGCAGACAGGCCAGGCAGGCAGGCATGAGAATCATGTCACTTCATGCAGGTCGGCGTTCAGTTCCCGACCGTCCACAAGTGGTTGGGCACCATTCCTTCCCCCCGTCCCATCCCAAATCCTTATCCTGATCCTTTCCCAGTGCTATATAGCCGTAATGGCTTGGCGCTTTCCCCTGATACTTCCCTCCCTTCCCTCCCAGGCCGGACAGAGAGAAACACTGGAAATCAACTAGAGGTAAAGTACAGGTAAACAAGAGACAAGTGGAGTCCGTGAGCGCTAAAAATCAACACATTCAGACCAGGAGCCAGGCTTCACATCACGCATTTGTGCCTATACCCACTTACGAAACCTGTACATCTTACCCCAATTGTGTCTGCTCAGTTTCCATGTATTTAATATAGTTTATGAGATCTTAATAGCACTTGGAGGTCGCCGATAACAATAACAACCATGGGTCGTACAAGTGTCCAAGCTCACAAAGTGAATAAATGTACACCCAGCTGCCATGATTGAGGAAAGATGTACAGGCTTCGTAAAGTGGCCACGTAAATGCTTCGTGAATCCTGGAGCAGAGCGTTACTTTGCGGCCGTACAGCTCCACCACCACCACTTCTGCTGCTCAGTGGCGCCAGGAACCTACAGTCCAACCGTCCAAGAGTAGGTGGGGAGGAGCGGTAGAAGAAGAGAAAGCTGAAAATGAGGCAGAGACGAGCTACTCGGAAGTGGAGGAGGGAAGCAAGCGACGGAGACAGCGAATCATTAAAGAGGCAGATAATAAGAGGCCCATGGATCATCATTCCCACCCACGGTGAGATAAACCTAGCACCTCCTCCTACGGCAACCCGTCCTCGCAAATTTAATAAGTCAATATTGACTTATTAAATATGTGCATAGGTGACATACTTAACATAATAGTTTCACTTGAAAAGCTTCATAGAAAACACCGACCTTACCTAACCTTGTTAGTATGTTAAAATAAACATCTTATAGCTTCGTAATTACAATTGTTACTTAACCTATTATAGGTATAGGTTAGGTTAGGTCGGTGTTTTCTATGAAGATTTTCAAGGGAAACTATTATGTTAAGTATGTCACCTATGCACATATTTAATAAGTCAATATTGACTTATTAAATTTGCGAGGACGGGTTGCCTACGTACCCCCCACACACCTCCTACCCCCACAACCTCGTGTATCCTCCCACACTTACGTGCCCCCACACACACCCACGTACCCTCTACTAAACACAACTTCACAACATACGCACACCACAACAGCCAGGTGGAGTGAGCACTCTGGCAGCCAGCGGACGACCCACAAGCAGGTCAGGAAGATTACCTTGGCGTCGCGTGCCGGCCGCTACAACACAACCTGACACACAAACCCTGTCAGACGGCTTCTTAAAGCGCTACCCGGCCCACTGCTCCTCTTTCTCTTATTAATTGCTTCCTGGGGGTGTGTAACAAAAAGGAGGCCCGATCGAGGACCGGGCCGCGGGAATCCTAAGCCCCGAAATCATCTCAAGATAACCTCCCAGAGAATGACCAAGTTACCACGTCAAGCTTAGCCTCAGGCCGGACATGGGGAGTAGACCTGCAAGAACACACTAGATATACCACAGGTATACTCCAGGTATACTCCAAATGTGCCTTATCACCGGTCGTGAATATCAATTAAAATGCTGTTGGCTTTAAAATATAAACAGCTTTAAACATGGGGAGTCAAGTCATACATTTTGGGGGGTCGGCCGTAGGGATTGAGTGGGAGGGAATAGGTGATTGTCAATCATTCAAAGGGTCAATCATCATTTCGGCCGGACGGTAGGAGCGACAGTCTCGCTTCATGCAGGTCGGCGTTCAATCCCCGACCGTCCAAGTGGTTTGGCACCATCCCCTTGTCCCATCTCAAATCCTGATCCCTTCCAAGTGCTATACAGTCGTAATTGCTTAGCTTTTTCTCCTCATAGCTCCCCTAGACCTCACTTCGTAGTCACGAACAGGTGAGTACTGATACCTAAGTACTCTTGCTGGTACTTAATGTTTAAACAACAATATCACGATAATTTAAATGGCAGAGTTGTAACTCGACGCAGCTGTCTCTAACAGCCTGGTTGACCAGCCCACCAACCAGGCGGCGAGGTCAGAGACTGGGCCGCGAGGACGTGGATCCTCGGAATCAACCAAAGGCAAGAAACTTACTCAAAATATCATACCAGTAACGTCAGTAAACATGGGGGGATGATATTTAAAAACGGGGAACGTTGCCTATCGGACCCCACCACCAGTCCGTCAACACGGCTTCTGTTGATTGACGGTTGAGAGGCGGGACCAAAGAGCCAGAGCTCAACCCCCGCAAGCACAATTAGGCGAGTACACTCTGGTAAACATTGGGCCAACAGTCTCGGGGCGCTTTACAAAGGCGCTCCAAACATATAAACACCCCTTATGCACTGGATAACATTCTTGAGGTATCTTGATTTCGGGGCTTAACGTCCCCTGCGGCCCGGTTCTCGACCAGGTCTCCTTTTTGTTACGACCGGGGAGCCGGTCGGTCGAGCGGACAGCACGTTGGACTTGTGATCCTGGGTCCTGGGTTCGATCCCAGGCGCGCCGGCGAGAAACAATGGTCAGAGTTTCTTTCACCCTATGCCCCCTGTTACTAGCAGTAAAATAGGTACCTGGGTGTTAGTCAGCTGTCACGGGCTGCTTCCTGGGGGTGGAGGCCTGGACGAGGACCGGGCGCGGGGACACTAAAAAGCCCCGAAATCATCTCAATAACCTCAGATAACCTCAAGATAACCTCAAGATAACCCACCCCGCTACCCTTCCCCCCAAGGAAGCAGCTCCGTAGCAGCTTTTAACTCAAGGTCCCTATTTACTGCTAGGTGAACAGAGGCATCAGGGTGAAAGAACAGAACATTGGCTATCCTTAATGTACAACACCTGCAACGGCCGCAACACACCCAACACCCGCAGCAACACCACCACCGACACAAACTAGAACACCTGCAGTAGCCACAAGGACCTACAATACCTGTAACACCTGAAGCAAACAACTACAGCGATTTATCATCGTGACTAACTTAAAAACCACAACTTACTGTTTACAACATCTTCTCCCCCCCCCCACTAACCCTCGAAAAAAAGGGGGGGAGGGAGGGGGGGGTAGCCCCAGTCACCTCTGAGAACGTGAGAAACGCGGTATAATGAGGCCACATAATGCAATGATTGGCCTGTACTATAATGACTACATGGAATATAATGACTAGATGAATATAATAACTAGATGGAAATAATGACTAGATGGAATATAATGACTAGCTAATATAATGCCTAGATGGAATATAATGAGCACGTGGAGTACAATGTGTTTACGCTGAAGCAGAATCAGAACACATGTAACTTGGAAGGTGGGGGGGTCCATCAGATAGATTTACCAGAAGAGATATGATCCCAACGTACAACATACCGAAGGAGATAGATGAGGTCTATGGTCTCTTGCAGTATTATTATTTTTTACACGTGTGGGTACAGGAATAGATAACGTGTGATTCCTGTTAACAGGCTGAGAGCTTTCCCTTCCCATAGTTCATGGTAAGCTTTTCCCACTAGATCTCCCTGGAACACGTTCCACCAATCGGTTAACAATCAGGGCCAGATTCACGAAAGTACTTACGCAAGCACTTACGAACCTGTCCATCTTTTCTCAATCTTTGGCGGCTTTGTTTACAATTATTAAACAGTTAATAAGCCCCAGAAGCACCAGGAGGCTGTTTATAACAATAACAACAGTTGATTGGCAAGTTTTCATGCTTGTAAACTGTTTAATAAATGTAACCAAAGCCGTCAAAGATTGAGGAAAGATGTACACGTTCGTAAGTATTTGCGTAAGTGCTTTCGTGAATCTGGCCCCCAGGTACCCAATTAATGCCGGGTGAACAGAGGAAAACAGTTGACGATTGGCGCCTAGTCAATCCTCCCTGTCCAGGACCCGGGGTAAATGTGTTTTTTTTTCTTACCACTACGTCTCGCTTATAGCTATCTTCCTCTGACATAGCTAACCTGGCCAGGGACGCGAGTTCAAGCCCACTGCATAACCTCAATATTTTCCCATACATTTTTCACGTAATTTCATTGTATATGGATGGGTCTCTCCCCGTGTACTGAGGAGAATCTCGGAGCCCGTAATTATAACCGCTATCCTCACTTTAATAAGACTATAAAAATCCTCAGATTAGGCAAAATTGTAATTAATTTTGTCAATAAAGATGTTAATAATAATACTTACCGACACACTATTCTCTATCAAAACAAACTTTTCCCTCTTGGAAACCTGGGGCCAGATTCACGAAGCAGTTACGCAAGTACTTACGAACGTGAACATCTTTCCCAATCTTTGACGGCTTTGTTTACATTTATTAATCAATTTGCAAGCATGAAAACTTCCCAATCAACTGCTGTTATTGTTATAAACAGCTTCAATATAGGCATACTGCAAACTCTACAACACTGATACAACACATCCGCTAAAACTTTGCTACGAAACACAACTCCGGCACATGAAAACTGTCTCAATTCGATCAAGCAAATGGAGCAGAAGTGGGAGTGTGGGTGGGGAGTGGGTACCACAGCACCAGCATTGGGACCGATAAGCTGTTCCTGGTACAATAGGCGTGAACTCTACACGTTGAAGGCTCGTGCCAAATCCAAGGCTATGCTAGTCAATTACCGAACCCCAACACACCTGAAATTAGAATGACGACGATGTTTCAGTCCACTGCGGATGCTGAGGCGACGTACATTACGCTACGAAGCCCCCAGCAATGAGGCAAGGTCATTATCAGGCGAAAGCCCCAAGCCATTACGATTATACAGCACTTGGAAGGGGAAGTAACGGTGTCCAACCACCTGGACGGTCGGGGATTGAACACCGACCTGCATGGAGCGAGGCTGTCGCTCTACCGTCAGTTGGTCATTACAGACGAGCCGCTGACACGTGCACCACCATCTTCAGCATCAAGGGAGTGAAATAAACAAAAGGAGATACTAAACGCCAAACTCAATTCACTGTTAAAAAGACTTAATACGATAACAAGTGAATAAGTTAAGAATGGTGTAAGACGCAACCACAGATGATTAGGTTTGGCCCAAGAGCTGAGGCTTGACCTTGAACATTCAAACGAGTACAGCACACAAATTACCACAACACAAGAGAATGTAAGGAATAAGAAGGGAAGATAAGGAGGCGGCGGCTACTCCTATACGAACTGTGTAAAACAAAAATGAAGGAGACACACAAACAAGGAAGCCGAAAGTGGGTGAAGAGAGAGTTGAAGATAATCTGATGAACACGGGGAAGAGACGCATCATGAATACCAAATGATGAACACGCACACACACACACTCCCTCACCCTTCATCTCTCCCTCCCTCTCTCCCCTCACCCTCTCTCTCTCTCTCTCTCTCTCTCTCTCTCTCTCTCTCTCTCTCTCTCTCTCTCTCTCTCTCTCTCTCTCTCTCTCTCTCTCTCTCTCTCTGTAACTCATTCTATGGCGACAATTTGTATACAAAACAACACAATCTCTCTCATCCGACTAGAGAAATCATTTCAACTTATCGGTAATGAACTTAGTCAAGCAGGCTCCCCAATGTCTTCCCCCCACACAACTGGCTATCATAAATGTATAATAATTACCTGTAAACACAGAGCTAATAAAGTGGAACAATCTCTCTCTCACTAGCTGACAGTATAATTGTAATGTGTGCAGGAGAGATGTAATTGTTGATGTAATTGTTAATGTAATACTCTCCGTTGAGGTCTGATAAAGACTTTTTGTACCGTCTGTAATCCCCTTTTTTGCGCTACCGCTCACTAGATGAGTATGGGTGCACAATAAACTAGCCGTCCCCCGGCGGCAACACTCAAGGTGGCAGTTGACAATTGTGATTCTACCCGAGATTGGCTTCAAGAGCTTTCCGAACTGCCACAGCTGGCGCGGGCAGCAAGCACCTTTAGTATTATTATTAACATCTTTATTGACGCTGGTGGGGGTAGCAGCACCAGCTGGAGCCACAGGACATTTAGCAGTATCGCCAGCACCAGCCACGCCAGCTAAATTCATGTACGCGACACCTGACCACTTTCACCCCCAGCAATGTTACGCCCTACATCGGGGTCAGCCCCTCCCTCCCTCAACCACTGCAACCAGGTCCCAATGATGCCGCTCCTGCCCCGTTCCTCATACCCTCGTGTACCTCAACCCGAGGCACCAGCGGACACGCCATGCATGACAAATACGTCAAGCAGGTGACAAGGACGCTATCTCCCAAATCCAGCCCGAACCACTAACCCAGTCCTGGAAAAAGACACCTGCTCCCGTCTCCTCCACCCTCCCGACAGTCTGCCTGGGCTGGAACCATCCGGACAAGCCGTCTCTGGTTGAGAAACACCAACTTATGGAAAATATTCACTCGTCCCCCTAGCGCCCGGTTCACCCCCCAGCTTAAAACTTTCATATCACCCCAGCTTACTTCACCGCAGCTCTCAGCACCCTACCACAACCCCAGCTTAACGTGTATACCCGCTAGCCTCACCTCTGGGTTAACGTTCATCTATTTGAAAAGTCAGACTCAAACAGCCAAATTACCCAAATGAAGTCATCAGCCTTTGCCCCAAGTTGGAAATGTTGCCCTGATTGAATGTTAACTCGGTCACTAATCTTTACACCACTCTGGACGTATCTCTGGTTGATATAATCTGAGAATTGGCAATAATTCCCTCGTATAATTATACGATCCAGACATTATCCAAATATATCATTCTTAAGTGATATGAACAAATCCACAAGGGCCGTGACGAGGATTCGAACCTGCGTCCGAGAGCATCCCAGACGCCGCCTTAATCGACTGAGCTACGACATGTTCTTAAGTGATACATTATTTAAATTACAAACGTATCCCGGCTATTTAAGAAGCCCCTGACCACTGCTTTAATAAACGTGTAATCTATAATAACAACAGCCAATCAGATCACATGCTCGGCATGTGTTTATCAGTAAATACAGAGGCTGTATTTACTCTTAGTCCAGGGGGGGGGGCGGGTTCGAAACCCTACTCTACAGCCTCCACATCTAAACAAATTTCTAACGCCGTCATTAATATCTTCTGGCGTCAACAATGGTAAATGGTTAAGAATTTAATGAACCAATGTGGAGGGGAGTCAGTGGGTGAACCAAGGGGAAAGTTCCCCTGGCCTCAACTCATTTAATAATATCTACATCAGCGACCTACATCTCATCCTTAACCCAGGTAGAGAGAGCGCGCGGCACTAGTGCTGGAATGCCCCAAGTGGGTAATCAATTAATTCAACGTCGACGACGTTGAACTGACGTTATTCTTTGATGCTGTATCCATTGGGTCTGCCCTTACCACTCAGCTACTCCTTTTCCTCAAGATCCACATGGTTCCAGTGTGAAGGCTCTCTCCTACGGCTGCTATATATAACGTTCCCTATACCCAAAATCCCCTTATACCAATATCCCCAAAAATGGGGTTTTGAAGACCTCCCCAGGATGCAACCTACAGTAATTGCCTTGCTCCCAGGTACCTTCTTTTATTATTATTATTATTATTATTTTTCTACCACAGACGTGGCCACTCATTACAATGCTAACCAGAATATATACATTTTCTTCTGTCCCCTATTTACTGCTAGGAGAACAGACACATTAGATGAAAATCAAGGTAAGCTTGTCAGCATCAAATAAAATCCCCCATTCTAAGCAGCGTAAAAAAAATTGTTAATTAACAGAAGTCACAATAACGTGGCTGAACATGAAGACCCCAAAGGAGCCGGTCGGTCGAGCGGACAGCACGCTGGACTTGTGATCCTGTGGTCCTGGGTTCGATCCCAGGCGCCGGCGAGAAACAATGGGCAGAGTTTCTTTCACCCTATGCCCCTGTTACCTAGCAGTAAAATAGGTACCTGGGTGTTAGTCAGCTGTCACGGGCTGCTTCCTGGGGGTGGAGGCCTGGTCGAGGACCGGGCCGCAGGGACACTAAAAAGCCCCGAAATCATCTCAAGATAACCTCAAGATAACCACCCAACCCACAAGGCCTGTTTAATCAATGTAAACAAAGCCGTCGTGATTAAGGAAAGATGTTCAGGTTTCGCAAGTGACTTGTCTCTTGTTGACCAGACCAGACACTAAAAGGTGAAGGGACGACGACGTTTCGGTCCGTCCTGGACCATTCTCAGTCGATTGTCTCTTGGCAGATCGGTTGGCTGGTATGTCTTGGATGAACCTTATACGTTCCATTGAACAAATACGGCAACGTCTGGGATCCTCTCGGATGTAGGTTCGAACCCTCGTCACGGCCCTTGTGGATGTGTTCATTTGATGCATTGTTTATGTGGGAGGGGATGTGGGAGGGGATGGGGGGGAGGGGATGTGGGAGGGAGGGGATGTGGGAGGGGATGTGGGAGGGGATGTGGGAGGGAGGGGATGTGGGAGGGAGGGGATGTGGAGGGTCGGGATGTGGGAGGGTCGGTGACACCTTCCCGTCTTCCTCAGGTGACAAAATAAGTCAGGTGGTGACTCCAAAACTCATGCACAGGTCAATGACTCAAAACACTTTTGGTCCCTGCGCCGAGAGAGAGAGAGAGTAATTTTGTTGACCAGACCACACACTAGAAGGTGAAGGGACGACGACGTTTCGGTCCGTCCTGGACCATTCTCAATCGACTTGAGAATGGTCCAGGACGGACCGAAACGTCGTCGTCCCTTCACCTTCTAGTGTGGTCTGGTCAACATACTTTAGCCACGTTATTGCGACTTATCGCCTGCAGAGTAATTTTGCCCTTGCTTGGAAAACTTGACGAGCCCTCAATCACTTGGTGTGCTCGGTACAGCAACATCTTTTGCTTCTTCTTGCAAGGTCACTGTTCGATCCTCGGTGACCCAAGTGATTGGGCACCATTCCTTCCCACCGTCCTATCCCACACCCATGCCCTCGTATTTCTGTCAAGTACCATTATAGCCAAACTTTGATTACTCTCCTGATAATTACAGTACCTGGCTTGGAGTCTAGGTCACAATCATTCATCAGTGTAAACATCGAGCAGTAAGCATCCTACATCACAATCGCAGCCTCACCTTCAATACCAGACGCTAAAGTGCACTCAACATTCAAGAAGTTCCAGGTCTTGCTCTAGAACTTCGACTCATCTAATTCAAGTCAAATTGGTACCCGGAAATCCATCTTACTTGACAATCTACATATTCTTTCTGGCTTAGTGCCGTCTGCTGGTAATTACTTAACTCTTACGTGACAACATTCTGAACTTGGCAGTTAAGGTGCCAGGTTGCCCTGCCCGACCATCGAGAATTTAATGTCATTGGTAGGTGACGCTAAGTGAAATTTCTCGAGTGAGTTAGTTAGGTACTCACCTTGTTCCTAAGGGGACGGCGCGCGAGGTAGTAAAGTTAGGTGCTCCATGTAGGACGAGCTTCTGGTACTCTACCACTTGTACCGCCACCTTTCAGGCCCACCACCACCACCACCACCATCACCACCACCACCATCACCGCTGCTACCACCCCCCATTGGAGCCACCGACGACGCCGTCACCACCACCGCCTAACATGTCCTCACTGGAGTCACCAGCTTGGCTCCGGTGACAATTTGCACCAGGTTTGGCCCCTCCACCAACACCTGCGTCACCATCGCTCTCTCCTCACCACCGCCGCCATCTTGGGCCCCGGCACCACCAACCTCACCAATACGGTTCATTCTTGCCCTTCGTCCAGGGAAGGTGAGCGATGAAAACCCGCGTCTGGGTGGACCCATCGCCGGTCTTCGGGGATTCTTCTCGCTTCCATGAAAATGGGAAAGATTCTTCCCTCGTGTGGGGCCGTCACCCTTGATGGAGGAGTCATCCTTCTCTGCAGCGCCCCATGGAAGGGTGAAGGATGGTTCTTCGCCTGGCGTTTCTGCGCCACCCCTGGAACTCTTTCTCAGGGGAAGGTAATGGTGCCGTGTGCCACCTTCCCTTCCCCGCGACTCCCTCCGTCAGGATCGCGCGTCTCGCCGTCGTTATCGACCTTCTCTCCTCCACGGGAAGCTAACGGAGCGCCGCTCTTGCGTCATCACGCGTCTTCCAGGGAAAGGTGAAGTAGGGAGCCGCGAGGGCAGGACTCCTCGCTGGACTGGTTGAGTTCGTTGTCCACTGTCACTACGCGTCTCCACTCCGTCACCTGACACGCTCGACGCCTCGCTACCTGCCTCCTCGTCCTCGTCGCTAACCATATAACCACGGAAATACCCGCTGAAGTATCCGAAGCGCTTGGTCCCAGGCCCGGCGTCGCCTTCTCTTGCCAAGTTATCTCTTATTGTGAGCGTCGACGACGCCGCTGTCAGTTGGACCACTTGGGCAGAGTGCGGCTTGTGAGTCGGGTCCTTAGTCGGTGTGGTCACACCCCACAAAGTTTTCCAAGGGAAGAAATTAGTGTGTGTTGACGCCCTTTGTTCCTGTGGTGGAGAACCACCACCCTCTCAGCATCACCACCAGTACCAGTACCACACAGCATCACCACCAGTACCAGTACCACCACCAGCATCACCACCAGTACCAGTACCACCAGCAGCACAGTACCACCAGTACCACCACCACCGCCGCCCAAGCACCGCGCACAAAAAATTCATGGTGCGCGTCCACTGGGTGCTAA
>WNGS01164437.1:25177816-25198430 GCA_020271785.1 Procambarus virginalis
GGCAGCAAACTCCACCCACAATTTCAAAATCAGATATTATAGGTCCCGAAACATTGCTTTAGAGTTTAGAAGACAGAAATGCCGGGACACCAGAGCTGAAGGTCGACCCTGCAGGCACAAATATGGAACTACACCATTACATACGAATCAATGAACCCAAAACACCTTACTATGAAAAGTCACACCTCACAAATATCTACAGTTTTCTACGCATCAGTTGATAGGTTAGGTGGGTTGCTTGAGTTCGTACGTTTCTGGCTAAGTTAGGAGGCTGGATTTTTGACGGAGTGCCAAATTAAGAGAGCTGACTGCACTGACACGCTGTGGCCAACAAAAAAAATAACTAATAAATAAGTAGTGTAAATTTAGACGCGAGAGAGGACAATTAAGATGGTAAATATTGTGTGGGGGTTTTGTTGTTGTCTATCATTCAGCTACTCGGAACAAGTTCCAAGTAGCACGGGCTATGGTGAGCCCGGAACTTACCTGGCACAGGAGTTCCTGTCTGGGCAAGTAGCACGGGCTATGATTAGCCTCGTGGACAGGAGATGTCTCCCGTTGTGTGTGGGGGTGACAGTGATCCCTTCCCGTCCCAGGTACCACGGTGAGACAGAACTATAATACAAGATATACAATATACATCATACACATATAATGTATCAGTGATATAACATCCGTGTGTGTGTGTGTGTGTGTGTGTGTGTTTGTGTGTGTGTGTGTGGTGTGTGTGTGTGGTGTGTGTGTAGGGACACTTACCCTGGCCTCCCCCGGCCCACCAACATCAAGGACAGGTATCTCTCTAGAGTTGAGGTGGGCGTCGTGCAGGCGGTGTGTGGGTGGGCCGGCCACCAGCTAATGTCGCTGACCATGGCTCTATGGAAGAAATTTGGTCATTTATAATTTGTACATAATTATAATCATTAATTATTACAGTAGCGGAAGTGGCACTGTGTTGGTGTGCGGAGGAGATGCCAAGAGGGTAGAGGTGTGATAAGGATAGTATACAGGCGGCATGGTGTTTGTACACGAGGTGGGGGTGTGGGTGTGGCTTCAGGGGTCGCCGCCCACGCGCACACGCAAGCAGTTCCACCTCAACACGATGGGAAATACATGAGAGGAGACCAGAAGGCATCTGCGCCCATAATGGGACCTACAGGTACCAATAGGCATCTGAGAGACAGAGAGAGAGAGAGAGAGAGAGAGAGAGAAGAGAGAGGAGAGAGAGAGAGAGAGAGAGAGAGACAGAGAGAACAGAGAGACTGAGACTTAAGAGTGAATATAATTCCAGCTCTTAACGTGCTCTCACGTTGTCTCTCACGTTGTCTCTCTATTGTCTCTCTCTGGCTATCAACGCTCTCTCTCTCTCATGCGCGCGCGCACGTACGTACGTACTTAGAACGACTGGTGTTAAGTGACTTCGCGTGTCCGCGTTGGCTGAAGGCCACAAGACGACCAAATAATTACCAGAGTATGGCCAGAAAAGCCAGCTCTCAAGGAACCGTTCTGAGCAAGGAAGGTCGGAATAACTCTGACCACTTGGTTCCATGTCTCTCTAACCGTCTCAAAAGTTCTCAAATGTACTCACTAGAAAGGAGACGAGAGAGTTACCAAATATACATGGAAGATACTGGAAGGCCAGGTCCGAAAGTTTTCACAGTAAAATAACAACATACTGGAGTGAACGATATGGAAGGAAATGCAGAACAGAGCCAGTAAAGAGGTGCCACAGGTACAATCGGAGAACACTGTATGAACATCAGAGTTTCACGGCTATTCAATACCGCCCCCCCCCCCCTTCCCGGAGGCAAGCATATTGTCGAAACAAAAGTGCATTGGTTCAAGAAAGAAACAATAGAGCGTTTCCTGCAAGAAGTGCTTGACCAACCGGGCTGTTGTTTGATATGTTGGTAGTTCCAAGCAACAGCCTGATGGACCAAGTTATCACAAGTCAAGCCTAGCCCCTTGACCGGGCTTGGGATAGTAGAACTCTCAGACCCTACTCCAGGTATACTCCAGATGCTAACCTCCTGCAAGAGTTTACAGCCTCTGGTGGAATAGTTTCCTGATAAACACGTTAAGATCAACAATGGTTTTACCTACAAGACAAAAAAGTAGGAAAGCCACTTTTTCCTACTTTTCCTGAAACCCAGACATCAATCAGTTTGTTGAAGTATTTCCCATTCATTGTGTCATCCTTTGGAGATTATTTTCTTGTAAGTTCATCTCCTCGGTCTTCTTCCTTCCCTTCTCGTGTGCTTCCTGGAACACCTTCCCAGTGAAGCTGGCCCTCCCTTATGCTACCTATCTCGCCTTCCCTTTGGTTTCTCTTGTATTCCATATTCTTACACATTTTGTAATCTCTCCATAGTTCCTCCTTACGTTTTTTTAAGAGGATGTTGTAACGAGAGAGCGCTAATTCAGTAGGATTGTATAGCACATGGAAGGGATATAGACGGGATAGGAATTGGGATGGGAGGGGGGGGGAGGGAATGGAGTGAGGGGTACGGTACCCAACCAGATAGAACATCAGGGATCGAACGCCGACCTGCAAGAAGAGAGGCCGTCGCTGAACCGACCAATCCAAGTGATTGGGCGATACTTTTGAGTTTATCTGTGTTACTGGTATTATCTTAGCTCCACGTTTATACCTTCCTCTCTCTATATATATATTATATATATATATATATATATAATATATATATATATTATCTATATATATATATATATATATATATATTATATATATATTATTGTACAGCATATTATATATTATAATCTCGTGCCTATTAGCCAAAACTACACCACTTGCCCTACTGGACTGTTTTCTAAGAGACGTACCGGATCAGCCGGCTGTGGCCCTGCGGGCCGCTCCAAGCACAGCCTGGTGGACCAAAACTCACAAGTCGAGCCTGGCCTCGGGCCGGGCTTGGGGAGTAGAAGAACTCCCAGAACCCCATCAAGCAGGTATCAAGGAGGTAGTCTGCCAGCCACTGCCTTCCCGCTAACGTGTCTGCTCTCGCCTGTTGGTCAACCTTTCCGACTGCATCTTTTCGTTTCGTTTCTGGCCTCCCGCAAGCTTACCTACCCGAGCCCCTTCCCCATCCCCGTTCACACTACCAGAGTCGCGCAGTCCGTCCTGCAGGGTATGTGTTCACCTCGTCCTGTCTAGCCCTGGTCTCCCGCCATGGGGACGACTCACCACCAGCCAGGCTCGCGTGTGTGTGGACAGGTGTGAGCTGGTGTGTACACCTGTTGGGGAACGTGGGGGTTAGTGTGTTGTTGTACCATCATATGCTTTAACAGGCAACTTCCTGTCTAGCTCACGAGAGAGAGAGACACACAGAGAGTGACAGAGGCAGAGAGAGAGACTGAGAGAGAGAACTGAGACTGACAAGAGACGAACGAAACGAATACGTTTTGTAAGTTACATAACATTGATACATAGCTTAGTCATTTAGTATGGACCCCATACTTATCCCGTTTGCGTTAGTGCGCCCCATACCCATCCCGTGGGCATTAGTACCATATCCATACCATAGGCTGTGGTATTTGATCACGTTTGTCCTGTGCACATGACTGTTGAATGGGGGGGTTTTCGTAAGTAAATATGCGGATATGACTGAAGTGTGTGGGATGGGAAGTGGTGTGAGAGGTGGAGTGTCTCAACTAAGTGCTTGTGTTGGATGTGTCGAGTTTGCAACAGTGCTTCCCACACCTAGTGTACTCACCTAATTGTGCTTGCGGAGGTTGAGCTCTGGCTCTTTGGTCCCGCCTCTCACTGTCAATCAACTGATGTACAGATTCCTGAGCCTACTGGGCTCTATCATATCTACATTTGAAACTGTGTATGGAGTCAGCCTCCACCACATCACTTCCTAATGTATTCCATCTGTTAACTACTCTTGACACTGAAAAAGTTCTTTCTAACGTCCCTGTGGCTCATTTGGGTACTCAGTTTCCACCTGTGTCCCCTTGTTCGTGTACCACCAGTGTTAAACAGTGTATCTTTATCTACCCTGTCAATTCCTCTTGAGAGTTTTGTAGGTAGTGATCATGTCTCCCCTTAACTCTTCTGTCTTCTAGTGTCGTGAGGTGCATTTCTTCGCACACACGGGGCCACCGGCCCCGTGTGTGGTGTTTAAGGGAGAACGTATTTTACCTAGCTTAATTATATGATACGTATCTAGACGTACTTGTCTTAAATCGCTATTTTTTTCTTTTACTTGGGTTATTTGTTATCATGCTATCGGAATCTAGCAAAGTGAGTATTTTTCAGTCTTTTTTATGTTATAACGTTTTCGTGGCGCGAAGCGTCTTCTTGAGGTTATTTTGAGATGATAGCGGGGCTTAGCGTCCCCGCGGCCCGGTCCTCGACCAGGCCTCCTTTTTGTTACACACCCCCAGGAAGCAGCCCGTAGCAGCTGTCTAACTCTTAAAGTACCTATTTACTGCCGCTTGGACGGGAACAGGTCGTCTACCAGCAAGCAGCAGCCTGTGTCGTGTCAGTTGTTGTGGAGGGTTGAGATATTAGGGAAGTCTTGGTTCACTCGTGAGTTGGGTGAATGGATAGACTGTTGGTTGACTGGTATTTTTAGCGCCGGTCGTCCTCATATCCGAGTCGCTGGCGCCGTGAGTGTGTTTCGATTCCTTTATTTGTCCCCCCCCCTCCCCCCTTATCCAATGGGCGGTCGTAGGGACGTTAAGGGCAAACAACAGGTCCTCAAACATGTGTATATATACGCAGGTGTTACCGCTCTTTTCGGTGTATACAGTGAGCGGTATTCCCTCCCGCGAATGAGCTGGAGTGAGCGGCATTCCCTCCAACATATCTCCTGTGCCAGGAAAGTACAGAGACGGTGCTGCTTGGAACTTTGTGTTCAGAGTAATTGAATCTAAAACAATAACAACGATAGGCCCAAAGCTCTCGCGTCAGGTCTCTTTGTACTTTTGGCTGTAGCTAAAGACTTTAGTTAGGAACTTGAACGCAACATTGCCTCCTGTATTGAGAAAAGAATGTGAGGAAGTCTGTTTCTTTACACGCCCGTGCCTGAGGAAGCATAAACGCTTAGGAACGAACAAACCGCTTTGAGGAGTGCCTTTATTCGTGTGGCGTGGCACTCAGTGGTTAATATGGGGAGTAATGTGCCTTCATGTGTGCTCGGTGGCACTCCTGGTTTGTGAACCTTGAGTCGAGGTCCGTCAAGGGTCTCGTTGCTTCTCAGCCTTAATATTTAGTAACAATTTGCATCATTTGGAACGTTGCTTAATCTTATTTCTTATGTTTTCCGCCGCCAGCACACTAATTGCCTTTCGTATAGGACAGTTACCAGGTATTTGTTGTTGAATAAAAGCGATTGGAACATATATATTTACATCGGGCAACGGAATAATGTCAACTGTTGGTGCCGCAATATTGGCGGGAAAGTTCAAATCTCCTAACGCTATTCGTGCATAAATATGCATTTTTTTCCATGCCTTATCACGGTGTCAAATGATCTGCAGAGCTTTCATCGTTTGATTTGTGTACAATTTATTATACACATTGTTATTTTTTATTTCCCTAATTTTAGGTCAATATCAAGATTTACTTTAAAATAATGTATAGAGTTGCTGTAGCGAGTACAGTATTGGTTACAGGAACCCTTACGCTTAGGAACCTTTCGCTGGATCGGTTACAGTCAAAACGTTGACTTTGAACATGTTTATTCTACTTCAATTTTAAAATGAATGGGGACGTTGGTGGTTGACCGTGGGGGGGGGGGGTTGACCGTGGGGGGTGGTTGACCGTGGGGAGGTGGTTGACCGTGGGGTGGTGGTTGACCGTGGATGGCCCTTTCCCTTGATTTGCCACTCCGTTCAAAATACAACTTACTAACCTGTCTAGTCCGATGCATAGAAAGCGTGGATTTTTGCGAGCCACCAATTTTCATAGTAGGCTGCATTTGGTACGTTGGTTACCATAACGTACAAAACACGACCTATTATTCGATGGTGATCCGTGGGATAGTGTGGGGGGAGGGTTGGAGGGGGTATGGCGGCCTCACGACCAACGTCACATTGTGGGGGCCCCCAACCAACGAATTACTGCGGAAAATAACGGCTCTCGAGATGCAGGTTTTCTATGAATCGGTAGATTGGGTTAGGTGGGTGGCTGGGGATCGTGCGTTTCTGGTTAGGATAGCACACAGCTATCCAGCGTGCTGAGGCAGCTGCTACTACTCTGTCTGGGACTATTCTGATGGCCGTATTTGGCTACAATTGGTGGCGCGGCACTGGGTACCCACAAGGTCTGGCCATTTTAGGAATGGGGACCCCCCGAGGGGGCATGGAAGAGTGGGGGGGGGTAGGGTGGAAGGACTGGTGGGCTTCTGGACTCGTCTGGAAGGTGGGGGGTTGGATGGGGGGTTGAGGGGGGGGTCAGGCAACTGGGTCCGCCTGGAACGTTCCGTGTTGAAAAGCCGAAAAAAAATTTAATTGTCCTTTGTTCTATAAAAGGAACGGTTTTTATAACATCCTTTAGGATAAATTTTACATAAATTAATAGTGATGGTAGTTTCTTTACGACATCATCTTGGCTCGCCTTCCATCTAAAAAAAAAAAAAAATGACATTATATTGATTAGTATAAAACTTCAAGAAGAAATATTATCAATTACTAATAAGTTTTAAAATACCATCATCTTTATATTGTTATTCCTCAACATTAAAAATTGTTCTTGGATGCCAACATCTGGAATATACAGGGAAATATATATACAAAACTGATCACGCTCTTTATAATCAAATTTATAAATAAATATCCTTTATAATTAAATATCTTTTGTTTAACAACGTTAAAGTCTTAGGGAAACTATTTACTTTTAATTCTGTCCGGCATAACCCCCATGGCTCTCAAAAGGAAAGAAATTTGACGCTATAGCGTAAATTATAGCTAAGTCTTTACGCAAATATATATTAGTAATTACTAGGTATATATATGTAACATTAACAATTGTGTAACTAGCGTCACAAGACTGTCACTTGCTTAGCTTAACGAACTTTGGGTTCGTTATAATATTTTTGGGTTTATACGTATGTAAACTACGGGTTTCCATTATGTTCCTCTAACCCTTTCCACCACCGCCCACGGGATGGGTATGGGGTGCATAATAAGTAAATGAAATTTTAAAAATTAAAATTAAACGGACTTATTTTTGCCAGAATCCAATGGCCATTAGACTGACTGACAGGATTAAGTATACAAGTTAAAGCCTAGCATACAAGATAGAATATTTGAAACCATCTTATGATGGGACTAAAGCTCCCATGTGATAACACGTGATGACAACAGCGACAGTACGTCAGTTGAACTGTTAGAACACATACGCAATGATACCAGCGAGTATAAATGTATTCAAAGAATAGCCACTTGTATTAAAATGATGAAACTGCACGATATATATACAGATGAAAGAGTACAGCACTGCCATCCACCCTGGCAGATAGTACCTTTTGACATCCTGGCCCCTGCATACCTCATCAAGAAACTAATCACAAACAACCGTCATTCTCAGCTTGCTACTTAATTAAGCACCGTAGAACACATAAACAATATAAAACCTAAAAAACATCGCACAGACCATATACACTGATCATTCAATACAGCTACAGGGAGGGCAGGAAGTGCTGTTATTGTTCATCAGTCCGATGGCAGCACAATTCAGAGAACATAAGTTATTAATTGGGTATGCACAATGCAAGTTGAGTTGGTAGCAATACTGGTAGCACTCTAAATTATTGACAACACTGAAGTAGACAGCTTAATTATTTCTGACTCTTTCCTCACTACTAGCAATAAATAGTTTGCAATCAAGTAATAACGTGCTTGTCTCCGAAACTAGATATAGATATATAAGCATACTTAATAAGGGGGTAAATATCAAAATGTTGTAGATTCCTTCTCACATTGGCCTGCAAGAACATGATAAAGTTGACGCCCTTGCTAAGGCTGCAGTAAATACAGACTGTGTTACGGAATCTTGAGTTATGACACTTTTAAGGGACCTATTTGATAAGATGAAAACTCTTGATGAATTTGAAGAAAGCAGAACAGTGCAAACTGGAACTGGCAGGTCCATTATTCATCACAATAAAATGTAAAGTAGAGCACTTGGATGGGGCAAGTAACAGAGTCATCAGACTAACAGACGTTGTCACAGCTCGAATATGACTTGGCTAAAAGTATCTCTGACAGTTGGGTTTGTATAGCAGCCCGTCCTCCAAACAAAGACCCAAAAGTGATTCCATGCATCCGCCAAACCCCCAGCTGTTTATGAATGAAAAACTGTTTACACACGACTCTCAACTGATTTCATTCGAACACTTCCGGAACAAGTGCTTCACTGACGAATTTAATTCGAACCACAAAGCTGTAAATGCTTCACCCACGTACTACAAATAATAGCCAACAGAACCTAAACATCTAACCTAACCTATATATGCACAATATTGTAATACATCATAATATTGATTCATAGTTGAGAAAATTTTTTGAATGAACAGCATGTAAGAATTTATGAATGCGTCTGCGGGGTCGACCGCTGGATGGAATGGAGTCGAGGACAGGTTGTGTACTGCGATCTAGATGAAGTAAAGTGTGCGGACAAATACAGGGACACACACTCGAACACTATTTTGGGCTGTAAATATATAGGCATTGAAATAGTCTTTGTATTAGCTGACATAAGTATAAGGTGTGAAGGATAGATGAAATTATTAATGTAATAATACCCGTTGAGATCTGATAAAGACCTTTTGTGCCCTCTGTAACCCTTTTTTTTTTTGCCCTACTGCTCACAGAATTAGTATCGGGTGCACAATAAACTAGCCGGCCTCGACAGCAACAATCAAGTTAAAGCTTCACTTGGCTCACATCTCACTTAACATAGCAATAGAGCTCGTTGTGTTTGCCTCGGAGCAGGTCTGACGAAGGCCCTGGTTCTTGGGTGAGGCTCCACTCGGCAGTGCTGGCGTGTAATAAACTACAAGCCTGAGTGTTTTCCTATGATGGTATAGGCATGGCGGTGGTACACCTAGGAGGGGTTAGGGGGTGCACGTGTTGTCAGTGGGACCACCACACCCACAACTGCCTCCAACTTCACCTATTGGCTCCCATGTAAACAAACCGAGGAGAGCTCGCGGCCATTGCCATTGAACAAGCAATTTATGCAGTTGGAAGATTGGACGTAGGCAGTGTGGCCAAGTGTAATTATAACTGTAATTTAATGACTTTAACAATAAGTCCATCCAACCTGTATTTTATGTGGGGTGAACATCTGTACACCTTGTACAGGTGTTCTGTACAAGGGAAAGTAGCGTCAGAGACCTGCCTGGGGTGGGAACATTTGTGGGGCTGTCTTCTTCTTGAGGTTATCTTGAGATGATTTCGGGTCTTAGCGTCCCCGCGGCCCGGTCCTCAACCAGGCCTTCTTTTTGTTATACATCCCCAGGAAGCAGCCCGTAGCAGCTGTCTAACTCCCAGGTACCTATTTACTGTTAGGTGAACAGGAGCATCAGGGCGAGAGAGAGTATAGGGCTTAGCACTATATTTGTCGGAAACCTTTATTTGGGGGCGATTTTTTTATTGTTATTATTTTCTACCATAGAAGTTTAACCAGTGCTAATGAGCATATATATATACATTTTCGTCTGTCCTCCGTGGACAGACCTGGTAGAATGTAGTTCAGCGATGGGTTCGTATCCTGGCCGGGGAGGATTTACTGGGCGCAATTCCTTAACTGTAGCCTCTGTTTAACGCAACAGTAAAATGTGTACTTGGATGAAAAAACGATTCTTCGCGGCGGGGATCGTATTCCAGGGACCTGCCCGAAACGCTACGCGTACTAGTGGCTGTACAACAATGTAACAACTCTTGTATATATAAAAAAAAAAAAAAAAAAAAAATTATTGAACGCCATCTTTCTCTCTCAGATACCTATAGTTTATTTCCCCTTATGGTGTAAATACCTCATGGACTCCTTTCTCCCTTTCCTATCCCCACAACCTTACACTTGTTGGGAATGAATTCCAGCAGCCACTTATTTGCCCACTCTTGGAGTTTATCAAGGTCTTGCAACTTCCTGCAGTTGACTTTTGTTTTTTGCATTCCTCATCAGCTTGGCGTCATCTGCCAACATTAATAGGTATGAGCTAGCTTCCTCCTTGTGGTTACCTTGTGATGGTTTCAGGGCTTATCGTCCCCGCGGCCCGGTCCTTGACCACGCCCCCTCGTTGCTGGACTGGTCAACCTGGCTGTTGGACGCGGCTGCTCGCAGCCTGACGTATGTATCACAGCCTGGTTGATCCTATCAACCCGGCTGTGATCCCTCAGGTAAACCGTGTACATAAATTAGGACGAGTAGTGATGGTGGTGGAGTAGGAGCAGCTAGCACAATCGACTTGAGAATGTTCCAGGACGGACCGAAACGTCGTCGTCCCTTCACTTTCTAGTGTGTGTGGTTTGGCCAACATATTTCAGCCACGTTATTGTGACTCCTCGTCTACAGCAGCTAGTAGTAATAAAATATTATGGTGGTGTTGGGCTGAGGGAAGACAGTGTGGCAGAATGCTAGAGCTGTTATTTTTGTGAATTAAAGGGTGGAGTATCTGTGGAGTGGCGCCCTCCACCCACCTCCACAAGGTCAGCCTCTCCCACCTCCCCTCCCACACTCTTCCTCAGCTACCCCTTCTCTCATTACTCAACATTTTGCTGATGTAATGGTTAATGTGAGTGATTGTGATTTGATGGTAGTTTGGCCTAGCCCTGGGCAGTAGTAGGCCTGTAAAAACAGGTATATATTTACAATGTTTACATGTCTGTTAGTGAGAAACGCCACAGGAGCCGACCCAACCACTTGGGGTGGACGGTAGAGCGACGATCTCGCTTCATGCAGGTCGGTGTTCAATCCCCGACTGTCCAAGTGGTTGGGCTCCCTTCTTTCCCTGCCCGTCCCATCCCAAATCCTTATCCTGACCCCTTCCCAGTGCTATATAGTCGTAATGGCATGGCCCTTTCCCCTGATAGTTCAATTCAATTCAGTTCCACAGGAGCCGTGACGAGGATTCGAACCTATACGCTGGGTATTCCCAGATGAACGCTCTAAACGACTACGCCACGACATGGTCAAAAGAATTGCAACCTGGGGGTACTACTTTAGCCACTAGGATTCCCGAGGCTTCCACTGAAGCCCACCCAGGGTGTCACACAAGCCACCCCATGCACTATGGCTGTCGTCCAGTAGTTGTACCTCTGTCGCCCTTCTTTCAATATACAGAGAAATCACATTATATTGATAATTATGATCGTGATTTTTTCCTCGTTGATATTTCACGATCATGTGATCTCTCTCTGTGTATGTCTGTTAATTAATGAATGGTCCTTATGGCTTAAATGTGCTCATGGCTGTAAACAGAATGAAAAAGAAGCTGATTAGAGATATCTACCATAGGCTCGATATATATTTTAGGATAAATTATGTCACTGATGAAAATGGCATAATTTTTATTTGTGACTTGCGTTAAAAAAATGTATTGACTTTACTGTGAGATAAGATGGAGATCGGCAGACATCTTTAGAAACTCCTGGACCGAAATTAATAGCCACTTGGAGTCAAGTCAAGCCAGTTATTTTCCTAGTTATTTCTTATGCTCTACCACAAACGTGGCCAGACATTTACAATGCTAACCAGCATATATACGTTTTCTTTTGGCCTTTATGGACAGGGTTAGGGATATGTTAAACATATAATTCAGCGACTTGTGGGTGGGGGTGTGTACTTAGTTGTAATTACCTAGTTAGGCTTGTGGGGGTTGAGCTCTGGCTCTTTGGTCCTGCCACTCAACTGTCAATCAACGCGTGTGCGCGCGCGTGTGTCCGTGGACACGAAGGAACTCCTACTCCCAAATTTATGGTGAAGGTTGAGGGCTAGACGTGGACGACTGCAGCGTCCTCTGCAGTGTCCCGGGTCGTAGGGGACGCTTTCAAGAGGTTTTATGTTGCGCCCCTCAAGAAGTAATGTTCTGTCCTGGGTATATGCGTGCGTACGTGTGCTAGAGGAGGGAGGAGAGGAAGAAGGGAAGGGAGGAGGAAGGAAGGAAGGAGAGAGGGAGGGAAAGAAGGAAGCCTGGCAGGAGAGAAGTGTATGTACCTAGCAGTGCTTGCATGGGCCGGGGGGTGGGTTGAGCTTCAGATCTTGATGTGTGAGTGAGGAAGTATGTTTGTTAGCTGTGTGGTGTTCTCCACGTGACGCCAACATGGAGGCACCGAGCAGGTGGGTGGGCGTGTGTGTGTGTGTGTGTGTGTGTACTCACCTAGTTGTGCTTGCGAGGGTTGTGCTATGGCTCTTTGATCCCGCCTCTCAACCGTCAATCAACTAATGTACAGGTTCCTGAGCCTACTGGGCATTTATCATATCAATACTTAAAGCTGTGTATAGAGTCAGCCTCCACCACATCACTGCCTAATGCATTCCAGTTGTCTATTACTCTGACACTGAAAAAATTCTTTCTAACGTCTCTATGGCTCATTTGGGCACTCAATTTCTTCCTGTGTCCCCTAGTGCGCGTGCCCCTTGTGGTAAATAGTCTGTCTTTATCTGCCCTATGTGTGTATGTGTGACTGAGTGAGCGAGCAAGCAAGCAAGCAAGCAAGCAAGCAAGCAAGCAAGCAAGCAAGCAAGCGACGCCTCGGCTCAGTGGTGTCAAGTGAGTTAGAGAAAGTGCTCCAAGAGGTGAGACCTGCAGGGCAGGGGATCACCAAGCCTCCGGACGGGTGTCTGCCCATATTTCGCTTCCAGTAGATAAATGACATATGAGATTAAGAGGCAAGTAGTGTACCTTGCAGTTACCTTTCGTTGATGTCTGGGATCAACGTGTTCGTGGCCCGGTCTCTGACCAGGTCTCGTGGTTTGTGATGATTAATAACAATACACAGCAGCTCCCCTATGACTGTAATATCTCCACCGCCAATTATATATTGGCGAAAAGACCTACCATTAATGTATAATGATCAACTGTAAATACATAACTATTGAAATGGAATATTCTTTGTAAGTTGCTGACAGTATAATTATAAGGTGTGCAGGAGAGAGGTAATTGTTAAATGTAATAATCTCCGTTGAGGTCTGATAGAGACCTTTTGTCTGTGATCCTTTTTTTTGCGCTACCGCTCACAGGACGAGTATGGGGTGCACTAGCCGAATATTCCTATCTGGGCGAAGGTCACGACAACGACCCAGTTGATGGGCTTGAAGTCACTGATGTGTGGACGTCACACCTTTCCTCTGCTGATATCTGCTGGCTTGTTCCCTCCAACCTACCCCCCACCCCCCTCGGGCGGTCTTGTTTACAAAATAATGCCGTACCTTAAATCCTAGATTTGGCAACGGAGAAAAACTTGGACTCATACGGATGTGTTTTTATGCATTTTTTTCCTAAACTCTGGGAGGAGGACGTAGGAGGCGAGGTGAATATGTATAATAGGACTAAAGGGTAAAAGTTTAGTGGGTCGACTACTACCCCTGTAGTAGTTAGTGGACCAAACTCTCACAAGTCGAGCCTGGCCTCGGGCCGGGCTTGGGGAGTAGAAGAACTCCCAGAACCTCGTCAAGCAGGTACTACCACTGTAGTTTGGTGTAGTTGTTGTTGTGTTTTGGGGTAGTTGTGTGTTGGGTATTTCATGTCCTACATGGCGTAGGTTGTCAAGAATTGGGTCGTTAGACTCGGGTGTTGGCGGCGTTCTCTTGGAGGGCGGCCGACTTAGTTGACATTCACGGCCGGGGACACGTGTCATGATGTATTTAAATAAATTAGTGTTGCTGTTACATGCAAATATTTACATACTTGTGTGTGCGTGTGTGGAGGCAGGGAAGGGGTATTGTGGGTGTAAAGGGAGGGAGGGGGTTACCTTGAGGTTATCTTGAGATGATTTCGGGGCATTTTTAGTGTCCCCGCGGCCCGGTCCTCGACCAGGCCTCCACCCCCAGGAAGCAGCCCGTGACAGCTGACTAACACCCAGGTACCTATTTTACTGATAGGTATGGATTTAATAAATAGAGGTTTGATTACTTAATTGCTTATATTATGTGTGTGTGGTTTAATTATTCAGACTCAAATTCTAATTCAGAGAATTTATTTCTAATTCTAAATTTCTAATTCAGTGCAAACTAATTCAGACTATTTAGTATTATAGCCCCCCCCCCTCCCTTATGGCCATGCGTGCTCAGGGGAAGTGTATTGTGGCGTTGTTTGAGCGCTGTGGTGCACAGTTGGTGGTGGTGGTTGTGAGAATGGTGCTTGTGAGGGCAACGGTGCTGTTTTGGTGGTGGCGGCGATGGTGGTACTGTTGGCAATGGTACCAGTGGTGGTGGTACCAATGGCGGTGGCGATGGTAGCAATGCTGGTACCGTTGTGGATGGAACAAATGATATTGGCGGTTGTGGTAATCTTCTGCATGGTAGCAATGACAGTGGTAAATAAAATCTGGGATTGGTAATGGTGGTGGTACGTGTAATACTTGAGTAAAAAGGTGTGACTATGGTGAAGATGATTCATGGTGACTTTGAGAGGGTGGTGATAGTGCAGAGGCAGGTATAGTGACGCGTGCGGTGTTGTGTTTCAGATCCTGCAGAACCTGGGCAAGGCGGACCGACGGTGGACGATGTATTTGACGAGTACGAGATCAACTTCAACAGACAGCAGACCAACGCTAACCGCCTACACAAAGAAGTTGCTAACTACCTCAGATGTTGCAGAGGTATGTTACTGATATCTCTCTCTCTTGTATCTCTGTCTAGCATCTCTGTCTAGCCCACTTTTCTGTCTATCAATCCACCAGTTCCTCCTTTACGCTACAGCCACCATTTGTGCCAGCATAAAAATTGGTTCGCATTTCCGACACACACAGACACACACAGACACACACAGACACACACAGACACACACAGACACACACAGACACCACACAGACACACACAGACACACACAGAACCACACACTTTAAAGACTAAACTGGAAAGGTTCAAAGGTTTTGCCACCAGACTAGTACCCGAGCTGAGAGGTATGAGCTACGAGGAGCGACTGCAGGAATTAAACCTCACTTCGTTGGAAGACAGAAGAGTTAGGGGGGACATGATCACCACATTCAAGATTCTCAGGGAATCGACAGGGTTGATAAAGACAGGCTGTTTAACACAAGGGGCACACGCACTAGGGGACACAGGTGGAAGCTGAGTGCCCAAATGAGCCACAGAGATATTAGAAAGAACTTTTTTAGTGTCAGAGTGGTTGACAATGGAATGCATTAGGAAGCGATGTGTGGAGGCTGACTCATACACAGTTCAAATGTAGATATGATAGAGCCCATTAGGCTCAGGAAACTGTACACCTGTGATTGACGGTTGAGAGGCGGGACCAAAGAGCCAGAGCTCAACCCCCGCAAGCACAACTAGGTGAGTACAACTAGGTGAGTACAACTAGGTGAGTACAGACACACACAGACACACACAGACACACACAGACACAGACACACACAGACACACACAGACACACACAGACACACACAGACACACACAGACACACACAGACACACACAGACACACACAGACACACACAGACACACACAGACACACACAGACACACACAGACACACACACACATATACACACACACACACATACACTTCCGTAATAACAGAACACCAGAAAGTAGAGAGAGATACCAGAGAACCAGGAACGAGTATGTCAGTGTGAGAAGAGCAGCTGAGAAAAGGTATGAAAATGATATAGCTAATAAAGCCAAGACTGAACCAAAGCTACTACACAGTCACATCAGGAGGAAGACAACAGTGAAGGAACAGGTGATTAAACTTAGGGTGGGCGAGGACAGGTACACAGAGAATGACAAAGAGGTGTGTGAAGAACTCAACAAAAGGTTCCAGGAGGTCTTTAC
Source organism: Procambarus virginalis (assembly GCA_020271785.1). Lineage (NCBI taxonomy): Eukaryota > Metazoa > Arthropoda > Malacostraca > Decapoda > Cambaridae > Procambarus > Procambarus virginalis. The sequence continues at coordinate 25,193,800 of WNGS01164437.1, forward strand.
AATAGAACAGGGAGATATCACGGCGCTGGGAGAGGTGGCAGCAAACCAGGTGACCTTGGATAGGTTCGAAATTACAAGAGATGAGGTCAAAAAGCACCTATTGGAGCTGGATGTGAGAAAAGCTGTTGGGCCGGATGGAATCTCGCCATGGGTATTGAAAGAGTGTGCAGGAGCACTTTGCTTACCACTCTCCATAGTGTATAGTAAGTCACTGGAAACGGGGGACCTACCAGAAATATGGAAGACTGCTAATGTAGTACCAATATACAAAAAGGGTGACAGACAAGAGGCACTGAACTACAGGCCAGTGTCCTTAACTTGTATACCATGCAAGGTGATGGAGAAGATTGTGAGAAAAAACCTAGTAACACATCTGGAGAGAAGAGACTTCGTGACAACCCATCAACATGGGTTCAGGGAGGGTAAATCTTGCCTTACAGGCTTGATAGAATTCTACGATCAGGTGACAAGAATTAAGCAAGAAAGAGAAGGGTGGGCGGACTGCATTTTTTTGGACTGTCGGAAAGCCTTTGACACAGTACCCCATAAAAGGTTGATGCATAAGCTGGAGAAACAGGCAGGAGTAACAGGTAGGGCGCTCCAGTGGATAAGGGAGTACCTAAGCAATAGGAAGCAGAGAGTTACAGTGAGGGGTGAGACCTCAGACTGGCGTGAAGTCACCAGTGGAGTCCCACAGGGCTCTGTACTTGGACCTATCCTGTTTCTGATATACGTAAATGATCTCCCAGAGGGTATAGACTCATTCCTCTCAATGTTTGCTGACGACGCCAAAATTATGAGAAGGATTAAGACAGAGGAGGACAGCTTGAGACTTCAAGAAGACCTGGACAAGCTGCAGGAATGGTCGAACAAATGGCTGTTAGAGTTTAACCCAAGCAAATGTAATGTAATGAAGATAGGGGTAGGAAGCAGGAGACCAGATACAAGGTATCATTTGGGAGATGAAATACTTCAAGAGTCAGAGAGAGAGAAAGACCTGGGGGTTGATATCACGCCAGACCTGTCCCCTGAAGCTCATATCAAGAGGATAACATCAGCAGCATATGCCAGGTTGGCTAACATAAGAACGGCCTTTAGAAACTTGTGTAAGGAATCTTTCAGAACATTATATACCACATATGTCAGACCAATCCTGGAGTATGCGGCTCCAGCATGGAGTCCCTATCTAGTCAAGCATAAGACTAAACTGGAAAAGGTTCAAAGGTTTGCCACCAGACTAGTACCCGAGCTGAGAGGTATGAGCTACGAGGAGCGACTGCAGGAATTAAACCTCACTTCGTTGGAAGACAGAAGAGTTAGGGGGGACATGATCACCACATTCAAGATTCTCAGGGGAATCGACAGGGTTGATAAAGACAGGCTGTTTAACACAAGGGGCACACGCACTAGGGGACACAGGTGGAAGCTGAGTGCCCAAATGAGCCACAGAGATATTAGAAAGAACTTTTTTAGTGTCAGAGTGGTTGACAAATGGAATGCATTAGGAAGCGATGTGGTGGAGGCTGACTCCATACACAGTTTCAAGTGTAGATATGATAGAGCCCATTAGGCTCAGGAAACTGTACACCTGTTGATTGACGGTTGAGAGGCGGGACCAAAGAGCCAGAGCTCAACCCCCGCAAGCACAACTAGGTGAGTACAACTAGGTGAGTACACACACACACACACACACACACACACACACACACACACACACACACACACACACACACACACACACACCACACACACACACACACACACACACACACACACACACACACACAGCCCATCCTGACATAGTACATATGTGTGTTATCCAAACACAGCCCTAATAGAGTACATAAATGTGCTATACTAGACACATTTATGGAGAATAAGTATAAATTTGAATTTAGAGACAATTCTATAATCAATGTTCCAACGACGTGTAAATATTTAATTCAAAATGATCTGCTACCAGAAATATTAGCCAAATATCCCCAGTTTGCTAACTGTAGGTAGTAACTGAGTGATTGTAACCTATCCACCGCTGCCCACTGGATGGGGGGGCGATGTGCAGGACAAACATATAAATTTTGACACTAGCTCTTCACATATGTCAGTTGCTTAATTTAGAAACTGTACTTGTGGTCGATCTCGAACCCATTGTTGATGTGACGACCTATACTGAATGTTGTAACTAGCTCATCAAGATTGTAACTTGCTTAGCTAAATGAATTGTGGGGTTCAGTCCCTGAGCCCATTATGTGCCTCTGTAACCCTTTCCACTACCGCCCACAAGATGGGTATGGGGTGCATAATAAATGAACTAAACTAACTAACTGACCTGGAAAAGGTTTCAGGAGTTCTTCTACTTCCCGATAAGGTTTACCAAAGGGTGTATTCACCTAGTTGTATTCACCTAGTTGTGTTTGCGGGGGTTGAGCTTTGCTCTATCAGCCCGCCTCTCGACTGTCAATCAACTGTTTACTAACTACTTTTTTTTTCCTCCTCCACACCAAACACACACACACCCCAGGAAGCAGCCCATGACAGCTGACTAACTCCCAGGTACCTATTTACTGATAGGTAACAGGGGCATTCAGGGTGAAGAAACTTTGCCCATTTGTTTCTGCCTGGTGCGGGAATCAAACCCGCGCCACAGAATTAAGAGTCCTGCGCGCTATCCACCAGTTGCCAGATTCACGAAGCAGTTACGGAAGTACTTACGAACCTGTACATCTTTCCTCAATCTTTGGTGGTTTTGTTTACAATTATTAAACAGTTAATGAGCTCCGAAGCACCAGGAGGCTGTTTATAACAATACCAACAGTTGATTGGCAAGTTTTCATGCTTGTAAATTGTTTAATAATGTAACCAAAGCCGTCAAAGATTGAGGAAAAATGTACACGTTCGTAAGTACTTGTGTAACTGCTTCGTGAATCTGACCCCCAGGCTACCAGGCTCCTACAGGGTCCTGTGTAGAGTAGTATGCGGTTTACCGCTGTGTGTGTATAGGTTCATCCACAAAATAGACAATGATGTAATATCAGTAGAACTAAGAAAATAATATTGAATGTACAGGCCAGAAACCCAACAAAATAAGAAGAGGTATCGCGAATGTCGTTTGAAGTGACAGCAAGATGGAAGCAAGTAAAGGAAGTCTTTAATTGCCAGATGAATAACGGAAGTCGCTAGGTAGGCAGCGTCTTAAACTTACAGGAAGAGGCTGCTGATGAACCTCTTAAGATGCGTTCAACAGTCATGATGTGTCATTGGCACATGGGCGAGGTCGGTTACAAGGAATTAAGAGTTCTTATCGTTGAGTGCACAGCCTGTGGCTGTTGACTCGATTTCCCGCCACAACTAGGACATTCATGACTCACGTTCTAGCCACAACTGGGACATTCATGACTCACGTTCTAGCCACAACTAGGACATTCATGACTCACGTTCTAGCCACAACTAGGACATTCATGACTCACGTTCTAGCCACAACTAGGACATTCATGACTCACGTTCTAGCCACAACTGGGACATTCATGACTCACGTTCTAGCCACAACTAGGACATTCATGACTCACGTTCTAGCCACAACTAGGACATTCATGACTCACGTTCTAGCCACAACTAGGACATTCATGACTCACGTTCTAGCCACAACTAGGACATTCATGACTCACGTTCTAGCCACAACTAGGACATCATGACTCACGTTCTAGCCACAACTAGGACATTCATGACTCACGTTCCCGCCACAACTAGGACATTCATGACTCACGTTCTAGCCACAATTAGGACATTCATGACTCACGTTCCCGCCACAACTAGGACATTCATGACTCACGTTCCCGCCACAACTAGGACATTCATGACTCACGTTTCCGCCACAACTAGGACATTCATGACTCACGTTCCCGCCACAACTAGGACATTCATGACTCACGTTCCCGCCACAACTAGGACATTCATGACTCACGTTCCCGCCACAACTAGGACATTCATGACACGTTCCGCCACAACTAGGACATTCATGACACGTTCCGCCACAACTAGGACATTCATGACACGTTCCCGCCACAACTAGGACATTCATGACACGTTCCCGCCACAACTAGGACATTCATGACACGTTCCCGCCACAACTAGGACATTCATGACACGTTCCCGCCACAACTAGGACATTCATGACACGTTCCCGCCACAACTAGGACATTCATGACTCACGTTCCCGCCACAACTAGGACATTCATGACACGTTCCCGCCACAACTAGGACATTCATGACTCACGTTCCCGCCACAACTAGGACATTCATGACACGTTCCGCCACAACTAGGACATTCTTTAGCTTCTACACACACTTCACCTCTACTGTCTGGCCAGTACCGGCCTCCTGGCATATGAAGCAGCTACCAGTGTCACATCCACAGCATGTCTTTTATTGCTCTACTGAGTAGGTAACTCTTGATAGTAGGCTGTGCATAGGCCTACCCAACAGCAGATACTTGTAAAAGCCCTCCCCTCCCTTCTCTCTCTCTCTCATATATATATATATATATATATATATATATATATATATATATATATATATATATATATATATATATATATATATATATATATATATATATATATATATATATATAT
>WNGS01164437.1:25198455-25251911 GCA_020271785.1 Procambarus virginalis
ATATATATATATATAAATTAATCTCAATCTAAAACAAATTGATACTTTTATAGCATTTTACACTCGGTGATAAGAACCTCGAGTAAATAGTTGGAACATTTAAGTTATTGAACTGGTGCCAAGATGACAGCGAGGTCAGTACTAATGCCCCGAGAACACCCCCCCCCCTCAACCATCCAGTTGTTAAGGGATGAGGGATTGGTTACTACAGTTTGCTATTAGTGGAATTGCACTGCTCTTGTGGGATAAAATATTTGCTTTTTGTGTGTAAGTATTTCGAGAGTTATAGTGTAAAGTGAATTATTTTGTGACCTTTTTTTGTGTTAAGAGGTTTAATATATTGATTTCCCAATTTAAATATGTAATGTCTGTTGAAAGTTAATGCTTATTTTTATTTTTGCTTTAGTATTTAATATCTATTAGTATAGTGCACTGGTGAGAGCATTCGGTTCACAAACAGTCTGGGGTTCGATCCTTTGCAAGGTGAGACGTTTGGACACGTTTCCTTTCACTTGATGCCACATCACCAAGCAGTAAATATGTGTCCAGGAGTAAGCAACTGTTGTGGATTGCATCCTGGAGAAGGTCGGTCATTGACTTTGAAGGGACCTTAATAAGCTTAACAGGCCTCATGTCTCCGATAATGGTAAACGATATTGGCTACTACAGGCAGTATGTTACAATAGTATGAAGGACATCCTTTCCACACATCTGATACAGGCTTCTTATCATAGGCTGTTACCTTACAATGGTATATCTGCAATGCCATTTGTTTGTTTTATTCTATGTCTTACAAAATCAGTTCCTGTGTTGGTAAGATCAGCTCATTAAGTACAGTATATTGTAATGTATGTGGCTGCATAGGTGTTTTTATGGGTAGGGAGAAGGGGTCATGTTTATTGTGCTTATAGATAAGCAGTGACACCTGTGTTCATTGTTTCAGCGTTGCACGGAGCCAGCAAGAGCTTGTTCGAGACACTGGCGGAGGTCTACGAGCCGGAGTGGGTGGGCCATGAGCTGCTATATGCCCAGGCCCAAAACTCCGACATGTTGTGGACTGACTTCTGCCACAAGCTCCAGGACCAGACTCTCACCCCTCTCACCGCCTACCAGCAGCAGTTCCGGAGTTCAGGGTGACTGAAGTCTCTTTTTCTACCTTCTCTTCCTCCTGAGCTTCCTTGCTGTCCTCCCACACACCAATGTCTCCTACTCACCATCACCTCTTTCATCTGCCTCTGTTCCCAATTTTCTCTCGTCTCCTCACCCACTCCCCATTTAGCTTTTCCTTTCCCTCTCTCTCTCCTTGCCCCATATTTTCCTGTTTCCCCCTAGTTTGATTCACATTCTCCCTCCTGCACCCATCCTCCTACCATTATTCCACTTGACATCCTCATCTAATTTAATTACATAATGGTAATTATATATAATCTATAATCATATTTTATATAATCTTTATATAATGCAACTGTGTGTGTTAGAAGAAAAGCATCCTGTGTGTTGAAGAAAAAAGAAACAAGGCTGATGAGAGCTATTTTCTTCTCCTAGGCAATGGGTTCTTAATGTTTTAATCAAAGCTGGTACATTATGCCTTTTTCACGGGGGTTTGTGATCTCATCTAAATAAGCTTGCTGAGTCGTCTACTGGCTATACCTTACAAGTTGTCTGCTGCTAATGCAGTGAAACCCAACCCTCATATTTCTGGTCATATATATTTCTTAATATTATTGTAGTGGATCTAGCCTCTCTCTTTTCCTCATACATTCTAATGGCTCACTTCTCTTACACAACAGGAGTCAAATGAACAAACAGGAGTCATTCCTAACATCCTTATAGCTTCTTTGTGCCACAAGTTTCCATCCCTGTGTCTTTATACTTCTGTCCTTTGGTAAGGCGAAAGTACTAAATTGTTGTTCCATTTTCACTGATTTTTCTTGCATTTTGAAGGGGCATGTTCTGTGACATCTTACACGACCTCTATATACAGTTGAACAATTGCACTGAATATTTTACATGTCTTTGTCTCCTTGATTCCAATTCTCCAAGTGTGGGTAAGGTTTAGCTCCCTCATCATTGAGGGAAATGCATGTTACCATTTGCATAGAAATTCACTGCAATGTGTACTATGTATACTTAGACACAGATTCATCTTGGATACAGGTGAAATCTGAGATATTACAAACTGCAGATATATGCCAGTGATTTACATGTGCAACAGTTTACTATCCAGTTGCCATTGTCCTACATCAAACAATACAATTGCCATGGACAACAGCAAACCTGAGAACCATCACTAGACATCAACCTGTGCTAGTGTGCTCAGGCCAGGTGCGAAACTTGGCACATGGTGCCACTAAATTCCTACGTGTGAGTGAAGAGAGTGCTATGCTAGCAGCTAAAAGTGAGCAGCACTGGCTGATCATTGGGGAATGGGACCATGTGACAGTGTGAGAGAAGCTTCTGTGTGTGTTTGGGGCCATATTTTATATATGTACTTACAGTACTGCCGCATTCTTCTCAGGGTCGTTGTGGAAAGGGGTGGGGAAATGGGGTGGAGTAAAGAGGAGAGTAATGAAGGGTTGGAGTAAGGGAGAGTAAGGGAGAGGAAGGGTTGGAGTAAGGGAGAGGAAGGGTTGGAGTAAGGGAGAGGAAGGGTTGGAGTAAGGGAGAGGAAGGGTTGGAGTAAGGGAGAGGAAGGGTTGGAGTAAGGGAGAGGAAGGGTTGGAGTAAGGGAGAGGAAGGGTTGGAGTAAGGGAGAGGAAGGGTTGGAGTAAAGGAGAGGAAGGAAGGTATGGGAAGCAAGAGGTGGATTAAAGGGCAGGGAAAGGAAGGGGAAGCAAGGGGAAGAAAGGGGTGAAGTAAGGTGGGGAGGGAAGCAAGAGGTGGAGTAAGCGGGAGGGGAAGGAAGTGGTGGATTAGGTGGAAGGAATGTTGATATGGACAAAATCTAAAAGTGAAGCATAAATGAAAGGATGAGCCATAAGAGAAGGATGAGGGGAAGGTAAAGAATTGTTGATGATGGGAAGAAGACATTGAAAGAGGTGAAAATTAAGAAGAGAAAGAGGGAACAGAATATTGACCCTACAATCATAACCTTTTACACATAATAAACTGTTCATATTTGTTTATAAACCATCTTTTTTTCTCTACTCCAATATTCCTCATCTTCACCACTGTTCTCATTCTTCTAATGGCCACATACCCATTCACTTAATATCTCTTGGTTTTATCACATTCGTCTCTTTCTGCAGCATCTCTAAATTTGTTTCTTCCTGCTTTTCACATTCTTCACCCAACTATCTTGTTTTTCCATACTACCTTTCTTTTTCAGGTACTGTACATAAATAATGTTCAATTTTCTCTTCCAGAGTAAATTCTCTTTCTTGAATGAATGAGAATGCTTTTGAATTATACATTGAGCAAGTCCTCAAGCCATCCTCTGATATGAGGCAGCTAATGAATGAATTTAATAATATGCTACGAAAAAACTTTCCATCCTTAAAATAGAATAAATATTTGAAGGCTTATTTTTGAATTTAGCCTTTGCTCAAAAATTGAATGTTTCAATGAAAAATTACTCTTGTAAAGTTGTATCTTTTAAGTGTTGCAATTTTGTTATGTGAAGAACTAATTTGTGTAGTTTAAATTTGTTGCTCAGAATTAGTAGGTGCCTATTAGTGTCATCTTTAGGGGAATGAATATTAGTTTAAATTTATAAATTTTTTGCATAACGTTCTCTCACTTGGCTGTAATTACCTAAGTGTAGTTACAGGATAAGAGTGTTGCCGCCACTTGCTCAACTCACTCATTTTGTCATTGCTCAGGCCATGCACTGGCATGGTGTTGCTTCATACAATACTCCTTGTGGTTAGCAAGTATATACAGTATTTGTTTAGTGCATTCCCATTGATCAGACGAGTAGTCGTTTTTTACGGTATGTACTTTAGCTTTGATGTCCAAAGGGCTTGGAAAGGATGGGGTATGTACTTAATTACTTAAGTGTAGTTACAGGATGAGAGCTCTATTCACGTTGTCCTGTTTTCCCGGTAATTTTTGTCACATGGTGCTTTGGCACTATTGACGGTTTTGCTATCCACCGCCACCTCACGTGTTGCAACTATCTACCCTTTCCTATATCTTTTCAAGTACCTTTGTTTCCATAGCTTGAATCTATGACTGCTTGTTCTTAAAGATGCAGGTTTAAAAAATTCCTCTATATCTATTTTGTTGATTCCTGTTACTATTTTGTATGTAGTAATCATGTTATACATCTTATGCTAACTTTGATGAAGATACCTTTCATGTTTCTTAGTAAGTAACATCTTTAGTTAAGTTTTGTGTGTTTAAATCATGTTTTCAAGATTATTCTGCTTTAACCCTATTTGTTATTCAAATTTCATACTTCTTTATGTCACAGAAAAAGATTGATAAACGTGGTCGTAAATTAGTAGACTATGACAGTCAGCGACATCAGCTGGAGAATCTACAGAGGGCTGGCCGCCGAGACGAATACAAGATTGCTCGCAGTCGAGATACTCTAGAAACTGCGCGTGTCACATATGAGGCTTTAAACAAGGTATTATTTTATTTTTTTGACTAACACTTTCGTAACAAAATCATCACATTTTGCCCATATTTTTATCATCATTCAATGTTAGGTGATATAATATGAATCTTTAAAATAATTGAACTACAGTACTGTACTTACAAAGAGTGAATACAGTACAGTACAGTAATTACCTAAGTGTACTGTACTTATATGATATGAACTATGCCCGTGGTGTCTTGTCTACCCTGTAATATTTGTTATAGGATGTCTTGAACTTTCCAATGGTTTGGCAATCACTAATCTCAAATATAATTTATTCCATCCCCTCTACCACTGTTCAGTTTTTTCAATACCATTGTTTCTTAGCTTGACTTAACTCCGCTAGCTCTTGTGTTTTAGGTCTGGGTGCCGTTTAGTAGAGTGTGTTTGTACTTTTCATGTAGTAATATCCTGTAAGCTTTTTTAGATATGGGCACCATTCAACTTTTGCATAGTATTTTAATTTAGGCCTAATGTATGCAGAACTGTGTTGTAATTATGTTTTAGCATTTCTTCATTTGTGAAATTAAATAAAATTTAAAATTTGAAAAAAAAAGGTAAGTGCATTATTTTGTTAAAATATTATTAAGAGGGAATACTTTGCATTGTTGCTATACAGTTCACATTTTCAACACTGTTTAGTTTTAAAATGTCATGCTATTGATGATTGTTTTCTTTAGGAGCTGTACGACGAGTTGCCAACACTGTACGACCAGAGGATCCCCAATGTTTCTTCCAGCCTCCAGGCCCTCTTTGCTGCTGAAGCCACTGTCATGGCGGAGTCTAGCAAGGTTACATTAATTTCATTTAATTATTCGCTAACCACTTAACTTATTGTAGATGTCAGCTTTGAATGATAATTGGTACAAATATAATACTGTAAAATGTATGTGAATGTGTTTTGTTACTGTATTTGGTGTTGGCACTACCTTTTTAAGTCTTTAAATGAAGTTTGTCATATTAGGAGTGACAGATGGAACTCAGTTTTGATTGAAATGAATGGTAGACAGACATTTAATACTGTACTCTTCCTTTATTTGAAATGCATACTTAGGCTGTGGAGGCATTTTATAAACATACAGTATTACCAAAAATAGGCTAAGGTTAAATTCTTAGATCATGGATTGACAAGTTAAATTTATTATACAAAGCAATTATAAGTAGACTCATTATTACATTTTTTGGCTATTTGTTTACATGAGTACTGTATTAGTAAAATTTTATTCAACATGATAATGGCCAACCTTAAACTTTATTCCAATTTTAATTATATTTATTCTGCTAGAGATTTGTTATTGTATAATTATATGGTTTAGGTTGCCAAGGAGCTAGAGGCTATTGCAGAGAAACTATCAAAGGAATGTGCCAAAGGAACTTACAAGGTGAAGCGCGGAGTGGCCCCCCGTCCCCTCTCAGTCGTGGAACCCGTCTCCCCTAAGACCATCAACTCTCCGTCCATGTGAGTTATGATACAACTGATATCCAAGAAACAAATGTTTTTCTTGTGCATTATAATACCGATTGTTATAGTTAGCAATGTGACAAATTTGGACAAGGAGGCAGGTAACTTATTTCATTGTCATACAATTTCTTAACTGCCCCCTTGTCCTTAAGTGATCATGCAGATGTGTGCTTATTCAAGAGTTCCATAATTTGACCCAATTTTTTTTTTTTTTTTTTAGTTATTAATGCATTCAGATGTTGCATTTTAATATTGGCCAGTTAAGTGTTTTCTTATATTTATTTTATTAACTTTGAAATGTGTCATATTTTGGTGCTTTGCACCTCAGTTGACATTACAAATAGACTAGCAGTTTTTAACCTGAGCATTAAATATATCATTAGGCTGGAACTAGTTGTAAAGGCCTTTATGTACTTGAAAAGTTCTTAACCATAAAAAATTAACACCACACCCCAAGTGTTAGTAATTCCCTTTACAGTGTGTGTGTTTGAATTCTAACTCAATAAAATTGTCACCAATCAATATCCTGACTCTGGATTTAGCATTAGGATTAAACTGAATTACTAAAATAATCCTTACACGTTGCGTGCTACTGGATTGAGGTTTTATATTTGCGGGTGCAAGGTTGTATTCAAAGTCTTGAATTTAGGCCCCATAATGATACAACTAGTTCTCAGTGGAATGGCATCTGCATATCCTAAGCATGTCTGCATTCCCATATATTATATTCTTGGTGTTGACTGTCATATTGTGTTTCCATTTACTAAATTGCATGTCTTTCCCAGTTTCCAGGGTATCACTTTTCTGCACAAGACCTCAATATTACATAACCAAATATTGCTATTTAAAATTTTCATCTTGCTTTCATTTTCTTTGAATACTTAAAATGCAATACAGAAAAAAGTTATTTGTTAAATATAAGATTAAGTGGAAGGTTAAATATATTTCTCCAAATTAATTTTTAAGGAAAATAGTAGTTATGCCAAGATTCAAATTTTGTCCTTTCATGTTAAATGCAGAAAAGTCATGTGATGCATATTAGCATTAGCTAAACCTGTCAGGGCCAGTTTAATTTGGAATTTTAGCTACCAGTGACTCTGTGATTGGAATAAGTTAGGGGCAGCATGTTGCTTTGTATTGTGTATAAACATTGAGTCAGTGTTGAGGTTCTTCCTAGAGTGTGGCGAGTGTTTCAGACCTTGTTTTATTTTCTTGAACAGCATCATCTTTCCCGTTCCATATACTTTATGCATTCATCAAAGAATTTTACCAACATAGGTTTGTGTGCGTGTGTTCCCAACGGGCAAAATTTGCTCGAGTGATGTTTAATTAATGTTGGATTTGCACATGTTGTTTTAAGATTTTTACATTTTTCTTTGGCTGTTAACCGTGTTTTATTATAAATTATTGGAGTATTTGACTACTGTAGATTAATAGTGCTTCTTGTGCATTAGTGTATTCAAGGAATCATATTTTGTGATTTATCCTCTTAAGTAAAGCTGATGCTGGAATGATCTGTAGTTATTAGATATTACTTTGAAGCTACAGTATTAGTATACTTACTTTTACCGATAAAAATTGTTGTTTTTATTATAGAACTTTGCCATATTCAGGAATTTGCAAATCTATAGCACAACAATTTTATAATTATGAAAAGCTTATCATAGGTATAGTAATAACAAAATAATAGTAATCAAATAGTATTTCCTATAAAATCTTTGATACAGTAGATTTGCTACAGTAGATGTTACTCACACTTGAGTAACATACTGTGTAGATGTGTTGCATCTGTTTGTGTTGATATCTGTGATATAACTGTCTTGTAGGTAATGTAAATACAATAAAGATATTTGGGTAGTTATTCAGTATTGGTGCACTATGGTGTTGGTGTGTGTAAGGTACTGTCGGCTAGAATCGACTTGAGAGTGGTCCAGGACGGACCGAAACGTCGTCATCCCTTCACTTTCTAGTGTGGTTTGGTCAGCATATTTCAGCCACGTTATTGTGACTCCTCATCTGTGTACTGTCAGGTACATTACACTCACCACTTGCCTTCAGGTACCTTACAGAGAATGTTGTAATAAAGTGGCTGAAACAAATAACCCAACCCACGACTTGATTAGAGTCCAGCACGGACCGGAACATCATAACTTTCATTTCGTGTGTGTGTGTGTGTGTGTGTGTGTGTGGGGTGGTTTTTGGGTATTTATATTTAGGTTGGTATAGCACTTATTGGCTATCTTGCATCTTCTGAGGTTCAAGTCAATTTTTGGAGAATGGGAAGTGAAATTCCAAATTTGACAATTCTGGCCCTGGCAGTAAATGTGTAAGTGTTCCATGGGATGTTTTTTGTACCTGCTCTTTCCTTTCTTATATCTTATTCTTCTTTTAATTTTCTTTACCTTTCATTATTCTTCATTAAGTTTTGTATTACCTTTCAAATCCTGTTTTCCACCCAGTTTTTGAATTCCTTACTTTAAAGTTCTAAATACAGTATCCCAGTTTAATTTTGTTGCATACAAAATGTTTAACAAATATTATACTGTAGCCAGATCACAGAATGACCAATAATCAGGGCCAAGGAATAAATAGCAAGATGGTTCAGCATAAATCCTTTCTCTAACCGATGTTAATATTATAAGTTTTTATTTATTCACCAATTTTGCTTTCTTTATCTTTCGTACTCCCTCTTAACGTTTTATAATGACTGTCCTTTATTTCCTATACCTTGCATTCTTCAGTTTCTGTTGGCTTTGCATTATCTTACCTTTGTCCCATGGAACACTTGAAGTAGTGTGCATGTTGTTGGCGATGGTTCGCAGGTGGTATGATGGTGGGGCCGTAGAGGAGGGAGGCAACTCGCTCCAGTCACTGGAGGGAAACGAGGGCACCCTGGATATAACCAACACAGAGGAAAACCAAGATTCCTCAGCCACATTGGAACACAAGGAATCTTATAAACCTATTCTGGATTCAGTTGAGCGCACTCCAACCCCTCCTCCAAGTCCACTCCCACTTGAAAGCCCAACCAACGATGCTGATTCTGCTCCGAGTGCTCCTATTGACTCCGAGCATGATACCAACAAGTAATTTTCAGCTGAATTTCATTGGGTGGCTTATTTTGGGTGCTTTGGCTCAGGTTTGGCAGCAGACGAGTAGACCTAAGCCTTCATTGGGCAGAATAATTTTTTTATCAGCAGCATACCTGTAATTTAGTTGAAAGAAATTCTTGTATATAACTTATACTGTATTACATTTGTTTTATTGGAATTATTTAAATAAGAGCTCTACCATGAAGACAAGTTTGTTAATGTAAATATTTTGTTGGTAGAAGAGGTTTTTTGCTCTTTTAATGCCTAATAATGCTTTGCTTATGTTGGTGGACGTTCCTTAATAAAAAGTGTCCGGACACTTGGGGTGGAACAATAGGCTTGATCATCGATTGTCGTTCATTTGCAGTTTTAGGATGTATTGGTTGATTTATTTTTTGTAGTCAAGTACAGTAAGGGTACAGTATAAATTTGCAAGCTCATGGGATGGGTAAAATAGTACTAGGTGTAAATTTATTCTTTCAAGAGGCAGCGTAAATTATTGCCATTTACGGTATAATTTTATTCACACTACGGCAGGGTCAAATATTGTAATGCACAAGTTTATCCACCATTCTCATGCCTAAGTAAAATATTGTCAGATTTCCCATATTGCTTCCATTTTAGAGCTATAACTCTCAGATGCTCCCTAAGACTATGTTTACAGAGAAATATGTGAAAACAGTAGCCAGGCTAGGTGGACAAGCACTCTGAAGCACAGCATGGATCTTTTCAAATTTCTCTACCAGCCATTAGTATGGAAGGAAAATACTTATTGGAGATTTCTCTCTCTAGCCTATGATGACTTCCAAAGAAACATTGATCTACTCTCAACACCCTCCCCCCCCTTCCCTCTCCAGCCAATTCTCAGTTCAAGCTCAAATCCTATATTCTTGGCCAATAATAAACTCATCTTCTCAGAGGGTGTTCTATCTGATTTTGGTCTTTGTTCTTTCTGCCACCCACCCATTCAACATCTTTGGGTCTTCAGATGCTCATCATTCTCAACTCCAAATGATCCTGAACCTACGTACTATATATACTGTATATATAAGGCATGATTCTCTCAAGTTTCTTCCATGCTGTAAGAACACCAGCAAGTGGAAGAACTTACTCCCTGTGCACAAGATCTGTGAAAGCTATACATATCACTCTTGAGGCATTGTTAACTGTGCTGGCATAGGGCCCAAGAGATTTAGAGCATTGGCACATCTTAAATACCCTGGCTGCATAGTTAGTGTGGCACTTGGCCATCTGTTTTCACAATGATTTGTCCCTTCAGAATCAACTAACAGTAGAGCATTACTGTACTTGGCAGTCTCTTAAAAGTGTCTTCCTTGGAGTTTTTTGTAGTGTAGCTGAATGAAAGATACAAACGGCTTCTTTATGTGTGATCCAAACATCTGAAAATATAATTAGTAACAACATGAACCCTGCAGATTTTGGCAGAGAGAACTTGACAGCATGCCCATGCACTCGGCCCCAGGTCCAGACTTATGGAATTCAATATTTATAAAGAAATGCAATGTACCAGTAGCACAAGCATTCAGTGTAGTGTGGAAAAAAAGCTTGGACA
Source organism: Procambarus virginalis (assembly GCA_020271785.1). Lineage (NCBI taxonomy): Eukaryota > Metazoa > Arthropoda > Malacostraca > Decapoda > Cambaridae > Procambarus > Procambarus virginalis. Next base: position 25,209,168 of record WNGS01164437.1, read on the forward strand.
CTGGGAAGATACCAGAAGCACTTGACTCAGCAGGCATTGCTCCCATACACAAGGGAGGGAGCAAAAGATTGGCTAAGAATTATAGACCAGTCACATTAACATCCCACATAAAAGTTTTTGAGAGAGAGAGAGAGAGATCGAGATCAGGAGTCAGATCTCCAGTTTTATGCAGTCCAATAATCCCCTTAACTCAGATCAACATGAACCTAGAGCGGGAGGATTGTTCCTTTGCAGCTACTCGACCACTGTGACAAAATTACCGATGCATTAGAAGAAAAACAGACTGCAGATATGGTATACAGAGGCATTTGATAAATGTGACTTGTGTAGTGATAGCCCACAAAATGAGGCCAGTAGGAATAACAGGTAAAGTAGGGCGATAGATAATTAGTTTTGTCAAACCGAATGCAAAAAGTAACAGTCAACCAGATCAAATCGAGTCCAAGCACAGTTAAAAGCTCTGTACCTTGGGGCACAATCCTTGCACCACTGCTTTTCCTTATTCTCAATCAGATATAGACAAAAATACAAGTCACAGCTTCGTGTCGTCTTTTGCAAATGACAGAAAAATCAGCATGAAAATTACTTCTACTTAAGACATCGAAAACTACAAGCTGATATTAATAATTTTTTTGACTGGGCAGTAGAAAATACCACTATGTTTAACTGCTAAAAATTCCAGGTACTTAGGTATGGTAAAAATGAAGACCTTAAACAAAATACAGGTTACAAAACAATCAAATCTGCCCATAGTAGGGAAGCAACATGTAAAGGATCTGGGAATAATGGTCTAATGACTTAATGCTTAAAGAGCACAACCAAGCAAATATAGCACAAGCTAAAAAAAAAAATTGGATTGATTAAAAGAACCTTCAAATCCAGGGATCCCATCGTAGTGCTCATACTATTTAAATTACTGGTACTGTCCCACCTTGAGTACTGCTTAATACTCACTTTCCCTCCAGAGGGCATACAGAGAACATATACTGTATACATAACCCAATAAAGCATCTAAATTATTGGGATTGTCTGATAGCTGTCCAAATGTATTCCCTAAAAAGGAGATGAGAAAGTTGTCAAATAATATACAGTACTATACATGGAAGGTACTAGAGAGCCAGATCTCAAATTTACACAGTACAATAACAACATATTGGAGTGAATAATATGGAAGAAAATGCAGAATAGAAGCAGTGAAGAGTAGAAGTGCCATAGGCACAATCAGAGGACACTGTATGAACATCAGAGGTCCTCAGTTGTTAAGTATCCTCCCAGCAAGTATAAGAAATACTGCCAGAACAAAAGTAGAAGTCTTCAAGAAAAACCTGACAGTTTTCTGCAAGAAGTACCGGACCAACCGGGCTGTGATGGATATGTAGACCTGCAAGTCGTTCCAAGCAACAGTCTGTTGAACCAAGCTCTCATAAAAGAAACCTGGCCCCAGGCCAGGCTTGAAGAGCAGAAGAACTCCCGGAACCCCATCCAGGTACAAAGATCCTTTTAGAGGTCATTCCAAGCTGAATGTCAGTGTCTTCCTTCCCCCACTAATGGGCTTAACTGGCATTGGAAAAAAGAGCCACACTATGACAGAAAAATATGTTGACTTAGCAAGTTTGTGATTTGCTTGTGTCCTTGCCTCATGGGATTGCTGGACATGTCTAGGAGGCAACCAAGCACCCTGCTCTAAAACAAGTTTATCTACACACACAAATCACAATTGCATGATGCATCAAATGAACAAATCCACAAGGGCCGTGACGAGGATTCGAACCTACGTTCGAGAGCATCCCAGACGCTGCTTTAATCGACTGAGCTACGACATGGTCAAAAGGAGTTGAAACCGAAGTTCTACTGAACTTGCTGGATCCTGCAGCCTCTCCGAGGCACAAACCAGGGTTTTACACAACTCCCCCCATGTTGTAAGTTCAGTAGAACTTTGGTTTCAACTCCTTTTGACCATGTCATAGCTCAGTCGATTAAGGCAGCGTCTGGAATGCCCTCGGACGCAGGTTCGAATCCTCGTCACGGCCCTTGTGGATTTGTTCATAAGTTTATCTACTCTCCAAGCCATATTGTTTCATCTAGGCTGACACCACCTCACATCGGGAAAGGGGTAAATGGGGTAAAAAATAATAGTAATTTTTTTGTTATCAATGCCTGTGTGTCTGTGAAATATTGCCAAGTACTGTTCTAATTTATTAAAGTTTATGAATGGGTTAAATATTGGCAGATGTTCCCAAAACTATTTGGTTTCTTAGGGACTTTACATTGTTCAATTTCATCAAAAGCCGGAGAGTTGTACCTGGAAATCTTGCCGAAGGTCCCGAGTTCAATTGCCAAACAGGATAGAGGTTACTCATGTTTCCTTTCAGTTGATGCCTTTGTTCACCCAGCAATAAATAGGTACCTGGGAGTTAATCTGTTATGGGGTTGCATCCTGGGAAAGGTTAGTAATTGGCCTATAGGGACCTGGATAGGCCTATATGGTTTCCTGTCCCCTAAAACTATGGGAAACCTTAAGGTGTGAACTACTGTATAAGTATAGTAGGTATTATGTAAGAGTAAAGAAGAAAAGATATACATTATGCTATAAACAACTAGTGAAAGATTATAGGGAGTTAAAAAATATGTAGAAAAAATGAGTATTACTGCATTAAAAAAAAAAGCATATAGGACAGTTTCACTTACTGGAGACTAAAAGGCAGAGAATTGGTTTTGTAAATATCAGTCCTCGAGTTTCAAAATTTAATGTTTCAATTTTGTATAACTACTGATTGAGTAAAACATTACATCTACTTATCATTCTTCATAAATACAAACTAAAAAAAACTAAGAATTTCACCATTGTTCTTCTCTGGATCAAATATTAGTGAATTGTCGTTTCCTTTCCCGTATATAATTGTGGATTCTGACCTGATATAGACAACCTTTATCCCTCCATATTTGCTTAACTAGTCCTTTACTTCCTACCCGGTGCCTAGGACCTTCCGTTACACTTTGACTGGCCAGTCACTCAGTGTCTGACCATAAACATTCTGGGCCTCTCAAGGTCCTCCTCGGTGACTTCTAAAAAAAATTTTCTTTTTTTCTATTTTATAAGTTATTGTTTGGGTTATAAATATAAATTTGATGTCAGAATGCAAAAAAATTAGCTAGAGAAATTATAACAAAAAAGTATTGATAACAGATTATGCACAATGACACTGAATATACATATATTTATGAACATTTCAACATTTCTCATTTATTTTTCAACATAAATAAAAATTAAAAATATGGAAATGTGCATGCATGATCTGTCTATATTGCTGTGAAAAGAAAACAAAAACATAACTTTCATACTTTTCCAGTGGGTAATTTGGAAAGCATTGTGAAAATACTCTCATGCAGAGTAATTATCATCATGAGTGATGGGTGGTTGTCCGAGGTAATCTCTTTATCATCCCCTGATACTTTGGTTGGTCCCTTCATAAATTCTGCATATGCTATCTTAAAATTAAAAAGTGATTTTTCGGAAAATCCGAGGTGTATACACGTTTAGTGTCCTCGGAACATTTACTTGTGAAGTACATACTGTATATACACACATTTTAATATCATTGGAATGCTGAAGTGTTAACTGGTGCCTGGGAACTTCCCTAACCTGTGTGTGTAGGAACCTCCTTAACTGATGTTTGGAAACCTCCCTAACTGGTGCCTGGAAACCTCCTTAGCTGGTTCCTATGAACCTCCCTAACTGGTGTTTGGAAACCTCCCTAACTGGTACCAGGGAACTTCCTCTGCCCCATTTTTTTGGGGTTGGTTGGTTTTATTCTGCAATATAAAACACTTAGAACCCTAGTCGCTTTCCATCCTTCTAGATGACTAGTATGAATAGATAATAATTTGACAATAAAATAACACTCGTTGTAACAACTCTGAAACATTAATAGTTTTAATTTTAAATTATCATTATGATTTTTTAAGTGGTTACTTATGCTATATTTGCTTGACAATTAGGTAATGTGTTGAAAAACAGTTTAGTGTTTATACTTTTGTCTTTGAGCTAAAATATAATTTGATTAAAAATGTAAGTGTACTTTTAGCAATGCTCAATTTTCATTGTAGTTTCATATATTTTTGCATTCATTATTCATTTTTTGTTTTATATAAAATACTGCACATCTTTTCCAATCAAACTTTCCAATATGGATCTTTTTTCAGCTTGATATATCAATAATTATTCTCAGAATCACAAAGTATTTTCTTCAGAAATGGCAGTTAAGGTATTTAGTATTGAAATCTCTTAGATGTGAAAATGATTAAAGTTGTAACCAGTTTTATGTTGTCGTCTTGAACAGCCGTCCCACAATTTCTGGCCCCGTTACCACTAACAAGGAAGAAACTGGCCGTCCTTACGAAGAGATTGAATTTGAAGACAAGAAGGTAAACGGCACTGTGTCCCCACAGGCCAGAACCAACGGTGAAGTCATTGGCACCAAGATCCCACCAGGTGAGCTATATTACTGATAGTAGGTGAATGAATTCTGGTTTTGAAGACAAAATGTGGATGTTTAATTTCAGTAATAGTTGTGTGTTTCACTTCTTGGAGCATCACTTTTTGTTTGCTTCATGTGAAGTAGGATTTAAGTGAGAGACAACAAATATCTTTTTCTCAACCAAGGTCACATTAGCTTAATGGTTATTTTAATTCATTGTGCTTTTAGTAGATGGATTGAATATGTTCATCCTTGCAAGTCTAATGCTGGTTTATGTACTTTGTATATAGCATAATCCAACTTTGATCTTACTGTTGGTTACTGTATTTCCATTCATAAAATTTAATAAAAAAAATAAATAAATAAATAAATAAATAAATCAGTGTAGCAGCATCACGTTAGTCCATCGTATATTTTCAAACTGAACACATTCTTGCGTACAGTATTACTTTTTTCCACATCATTTTCTTACTCCTGCTGCTTCCCTTTTAAACTGCATTCATAGTCATGGTAAAGTCATCCTTCATTTGTTTAACATTTATTTTAATTTTCTTTAAATAGAACAAATTCTTTGCCACATATTTACTGATTGATTCTTAGAAATTTTATGATGGAAAGTGTTGAAATAATATGAGAACAGTGAGTAAGGGATCACCGTGAACATAAGCGGTGTTGAAAAATTCAAAATCGGAAATGAGTACCGATATTCTTTACTCCCAAAGCTCTACTGAGTGACTTATCCATAAGTGCACTTGTGAAGCTGAGTATTTAGTTACTTTTATCATATTTTCTATTAGGAAATGAAGACTGTGTATTTTATTTACTAAAATAAAAAAAATTCACCATAACGTTTTTGGTACAGTATTTTATAATAGTGTCACTGAAAAAAATGTAAATTATGTTATTTTTACAATTTGTTTGAAATCTGAGATTTTATCCCTTAGCCCCATATAGATCCATTCTGTGGGGGGGACCAGAATGTAAGTGCCACAGCAAGACTTGAAGATTAGTTTGATATTTAGAAATGTTTGAGTGGTTTATTTAAACACTCATGGGTTTCAAAATTTACTTTAGTGCTTTTTAAATATTCTTGGATAGATGCTATTGGTCCCAGAAATGTGTGTTATTTTTTATTTAAATACTTGCTAATCACTGTTTTTATCACAAGCTTTGATGTTGGTTTAAGTATAATATAGCAGATATAGGTGCAAAAGCTCTAATTAAAACCCTACAAAGGTTCTTTCATCATTAATCACAGTCTCCATTTTTCACTTGAATACGACCATTAGACTGAAACAAAACTCCTTTGTTTGCCCTGTTGGTATTAAGGGAAATGAGTTTTGACTCTCATAGCGAAATGCATTCTGCCTTATGCTGATTATTAATTTTCTGTAGTGTACAATGTGCAAGTGTTTTGTATGTGTGTTGCATATTTGATATTTCATCTGTTCCAAAAACTTTATTTGACAGATATTTCCAAAAATTAGTTGGTAAAATTATTCAAAAGTATTATGAATTCTCCATTTTGTACTCAAATTAAAAGATATTTCTTAGTACAGCATTGTGTAGCTTCTCGAATTCAAAGGCTGTAACTGAAAATGATTTTATTCCCCTGACGAGAAACTGTAAACATAGAATTTGAGGCATTAATATCTGACCAGCTTTGTATGAACATTCCTTTAGTCAAAGGCTATTGTCTTGAGGAGAAACAGTTTTAATATCTCCAGTCACCAGTCCCAGTTGCGTGATTTCTTAGATAGTGATACTTTCATAATGACCTAATAAAATGTAGATTATATTTGATTTATTGAATTCGATCAATATAAATCTTATAATGGATCATGCCAGTAGTGAGCTTTCATTGTCATTAACCTCTTTAACATGTGGGTATGGATTTGCATGCACATCTACCAATGTGCAAAAGAAAAAAATAATTGTTTCCTTATAGAATGGTTAGCTTGGATGCAAAATATACAGAAATATAAAAATAAACTTAATATCTACATTGTAGGTGATTTTGTGCTCTGGACAAAGTGTGTAGTGGCCCCCAGCCCCAATTGTCAACACCAGATCTCATGTCGGTTATTCACAGTGGCTGAGCCAGGAGAGACTCGGTGTTGACTTTGGACGTCTAGATGTTTGTTTTTACACTACGAATGTATGTATCCATAAAACATGAGAGCTAATGCTAATTGGTCCATAGAACATAGCTCTTATTTATATAGTGGATATAAATAGGAACTGACCATAGCCTAAACTAAGCAGCTTTTATGTATATCATGGATATAATATATTGACCTCATATGAGCCAATAAGTCAAATATGAATGGGTGGATAGAAGCTGTCTTGTATGGGCCAATAGGCCTTCTGCAGTTCTTTCATCACATATGTTCAAATGATGATTGGTTGACCTGGTACACTTCATTACAACCATATTGAGTTGTGAACACCATGTGATCATAAATCAGTATACATATTGTATAATTATAATGAAATTTTATACCATGACAATTATCACATCGGCATTGTTAACATTTGTGCCGATAACCGCACTTGAAACGGCAACAGGATTATTATTTTTTCATGGTCAAGGTCAACTCTACTACATCCATATAGAGCTATTATATCCATATTAGCATCATTGTGTAAAACAAGGACAGTTATATTTTAAATCAATGTATGATAACTGCATTAGCCCAATGAATCAACTTATGACAATAATTGCACTTTAGGTGTTAAATCATTTGCTTGGTGTTTGACAGAGCCTATCAACTATAATAGTGCCTCCACAATAGCTTGCTGACCAGCCAGCAATTATGTTTTTGTCCTGAACTTAGTTCAGAAAAAAGGAGAACTCATTTTACAGTATATGCTAAAAAGTTGGGTAAAAAGGAGTATAGTGTATGTAAAAGTGCAAATGGTTAATCAAAAAATGTAGCTGCTTTTTATTTAATGCTACCAATACTGCAGTGGCCAATTGTGCGTGTGTGAAAGGTCCCTTGTCTCGGTGATATAGCATTATAAAGCATAATCAGAGGCTAAAGTAATAAGATGTGCATGTGCAGACGAGGAGTCACAGTAACGTGGCTGAAATATGTTGACCAAACCACACACTAGAAAGTGAAGGGACGACGACGATTCGGTCCGTCCTGGACCATTCTCAAGTCGATTGTGTGAGTCATTCTCACAATCGACTTGAGAATGGTCCAGGATGGACCGAAACGTCGTTATCCCTTCACTTTCTAGTGTGTGGTTTGGTCAACAAGATGTGCATACAGTATTTGAAAATGATACATTGGCAGGTAAGACAGTTTTGTATGATGGATGTGTTTGTTTCTTGTTTATTGAAGTCTGAATTCAATCTCTTAAACATGATATGAAAAGCTTAATTAGCTATAGTTTCATAAATCATTAACAAGAGGTAGTGCAATTTAGTACTATACTGTCATATTGTGAATACTGTACATGTACAGCATTTTATGAATTTAAATTGTGCAAAAGATGCATGAAAGGAATAGTTATATATTATGATGCTTTTCCCAGTTGTGTGTGTTTGCTTTCCCTTACTTTTACATTTTCCCGTCAGTAGTCTTGCCAATTTTTACAACATTATAAATCAATAATTATGACATTGTGACACTTGAAGTTAGTGATGACAGATAAACATGCAGTAATTGTATCATAACCAGGCAGTATAATGGTGATGAAATTACTAATATCTTCTGCCATGATCAGCTTTTAGCATGATAATTAATAGGCAGTAAAGTATTTATTTTTATAAATCTTTTTTTTTATGAAAGGAACTTTGCTGTTAGTATATTTTATTACATTGTCTTTAATATGCATTTTTGATTTGCATGGCTGCTTAATTTACATAATGCTTTATTTTTTATATGCTTAATAACTGAGTTACAGATAATGTTGCTTCTTGGTGTAAACTTGATGAGGATTAGACATCAGAAGTTTAATTTGTAAGCTAACCTGGGCTAACCTTGGAAGGGACTGGTTTATGGGTACAGAACATAGGTTAGCTGTTGGTCTTCATGCTATAGTCTCTTTAATGAAATACTCGTGTGGTCAGGTTTTTTAATCTTTTTCTGCATCATATTTATATGCAATGGCACTTTCAAAATTTGTTTCATATTTTTCTGGTCCCACTCTGAATTCACAAATTATAAGGATTTGTGAATATTTTGGTTATTTTGGCTATCAGAAATTTGCTTTACTTTTTCTTACAGCAAATGATAAAAACTATTTTTGCACATTTAAATAGTGTACTGTACTCAAATATACAAATTATAATAGTTTGTATATACTGTAATATTATAATGTTAGCAGAAAATTTAGTACCTAAATGACTATACAGTACACTAGTCTTGTGGCTAATAAAACAATATAATAATTTAAACTGCACAATCAATCTCACTAATATTTGAGTCCGTTGAGAAGTTGTTCATCGATATTTGCACCGTGCTAGTGACACACATTTAGTTGAACCAATTACTAATTGCCGACATTCAGTTTCCATTCTTATCCAGGCTACAACTCATTTTTATTGATGTAGGTGAATACAATAGTAGATGAATTTTGACTGATATTAAGTCTAAAGCTTTTTTGTTTTCCATTGCCCATGTTATGCCTTACCCTATTAATTTCCCTTGGAATATGGTCCACCAATTGGTATTCAACAAGGTCCCAATTATTGTTGGGTGAAGAGGAGTTAACAGTAAAAGATTGATAACCAGTAATTTTAATACAGTACAGAGGAAAAATCACTATAGCGTGGGTGAAAAGAAATAACCTGACCCAAACATGTGTAATGAAATACTGTACTGTAGTGATGCCATTTTTGTCTATCCTGGATGCCTTATCAAGTTGAAATGACACTCTTATTTTGTTTCATGTTTGTCAGTTGGGTTTTTTATAATGTGAATGCATTTTTATTCTTGTAATTTTTTCCCCAGACTTGAGAGGCTTGAATGCATTTTTGAAACAGAAATATGCGAAGAAAACTGGTGCAGAGTGGGGGGGGGGCCAAATTTAAGTTTATTTGGAAACTTGTTTATCAATAACAGCAAATGGGTATACAATTGCTGTTAAATAAGGCTAGCCAGCAATTTGCTAGTGGGGAACACTCATTCCTTTTTATTTCCAAAAATGCCACAATGGCAAGTAAGTAATTATCAAAAGAAAGCAACAAGCCGGGAAGGCTATGTAGCACCATCAAATGTGCGGGATATTCAAAAGGCGCTAAATATCACTAAGGATGCGAATACGAAAACAAAAGCGCACAAGGCAAGCAATATCAAAGGTATCTGATTCACCAAGGAATCCATCAAGGGACATGTGACCACAAGGGACGGTCGGGAAGCAAGACACACACACGTCCTAGAAGCAAGGACATTCAACAAGGATATGCACAACTATAAGAGGGACAGTGCAGTTTGGACAGTAAGGAGCAGGGCGACGCTCCATTAAATGTCTGCGAGTTAAACGTATATTGGCCAATAAATAACCTCGCCAGAGCCGTTTCCCACCGCTGGTTTCAGTGGTAGGAGGAAGGCCATGGGGAAACACTACCCTTAAGAGTATGCAGTTTGTTACCAGGAACAGAAGACCAACGGACAAGGATTGTGGAATCATATTAAGGAAAACCTTTATGGGAGATGGAACAAGTGCAGTAGCCTCCTTAGTAGCAACGTTCACACGCTCATTTAAGGACACCAATATAGCTGGGAACCCAGCAAAACTCCCGTCTTAAATCTGCTGGAGATAGCAGCCAATGTTGAGTTTCGACTACCACAGGATGGCCTGGATTAGAGGACTCCAGAGCCACGAGGGCACTGCGAGAATCAACTACAACAACACAGGAAGATTGACAAAGAGCATACAAAATAGCATAAAGTTTCACAGTGAAGATGCTTGTCTCTAAAGGTAGGCGACACATATAGATGTGGTCAGGAAAAACAACAGAGTAGCCTACACCATCTGGCAAAAAATTGAAAGAACTGAAGTCGCTACACTTTGCTTACTTCACAACATGCTCAGTCTGCTCATTTCTTTGGAGCATGACACTTTATTTCTCATTTTTTTTTTTTTAATTTAGGTGAAGCACGCATCTTGCAGTGAAGACACTGTTATTGTAGTAGGTAGGATCCATTAAATATTAACACTATCGCGCACCCCGCGAGCGTGCCGCAGACTTTGACGTCATGTCCTTAATGGTGCGGGCGAGCATGCGGCGACGCCTAAATGTGTATACTCGTTTCAGTTTTCTCACCTTAATTCTGGTGCTACATCGTCCGTTTTGGTATCATTGTGTTGCCAATTAAATTTCCTGCAAATGTATATGCATATAATGTCCAAATGCCTGGCGAGACTCCCCACAGCAAAGCCTAAAGTCGGAAAAGTTACCCATGAGCGCCCAAAATCAGTAAAATGTTTATACTCGTTTCAGTTTTCTCGCCTTAATTCTCGTGCTACGTTGCTCGTTTTGGTATCATTGTGTTCGCAAATGAATTCCCTAGAGGTGTATATGAATATAATGTACAAAAGCCTGGCGTGCCTCCCCACAGGAAAGCCTAAAGTTACCTGTAAATGAGCACCAATTTGTACACTGCAACCTAATGTATATACTCATTCAGTTTGATAACACAAATTTTCATGTCATGTCTTTCATTTTAGTATCAAGATGTTCGCAATAAAAAGGCGCGTATTTTAAAACTAGTCTCATAAAAATAGAGCAATAACTGGAATTTTAACAAATATTTTAATTCTGAAAAAAGCTCATCATCACAATTATTTATATCTTTGTAGTGTTCTGACATAAATTTTTGTTACATCTTTCATTTTGGTATCAAATTGTTCGCGATGTAAAGGCGCACATTTTAAAACTAGTCCCAACATAATAGCACAGTAAATAGAATTTTAACAAATATTATACAATTTTGACTAAAAACCTATTTATAATCATATAAGTGTTCGGACATCAAGTTTCGTGTTACATCTTTCATTTTGGTATCAAATTGTGCGCATCCTAAAGGCACTTATTTTGATACTATCCCGAGGTCGATTAGATAACAAATTAATTTTATACAAATATTTTTGTAGTGGACGCAAGTCCGGTCCTCGGTTAGGACTCGGGAGAAAAAAATGGACGAACATCAAGTCCAAAGTGATTGATACTGTTAAGAACTCATTGGCAAGTGCTCTGTTTTCTGGATTTCAGTCACACTTTCAATAATAATAAAAAAAAAATAATAATAATTTGAAAATTTTAACCACTATGCTGCGCCGAGTTTATTGTGAAATTTCCCCCTGTGCGCATGAAATGAAGTGTTCCCAAAAAATTATTTTTTTCTTCATAAAATGATACACGTTCAGGGAAGGGAATTTATGTAAAAATAAATACCAAATTCCACTTGCTTTGGTTGTGGGGACGTGGACAAGGTGCACTGTGACGTCATCAGGGCCTGGTCGCCCGTGCGTGACTCACCGAGACAGTCACGCGGGCCATTCAAGCACCGCGTGTTGCCACAAATATATTTTCAATTATTTGTTCTATGTATTTTCAATGCGGTTTTATTTGTTTTTTTATTAAATATGATGCATTTTTGTGTCCTTTACAATATGTATACAGTAGAACGTTCATAATGTTACATGGAACTGTGATACATGTCAGTAATGTGTCCACAATAAATGTTTATTGTCGCAATATTACGAGTTAAAAAATTCACTAAAATTACAATATGTACAGCTTCACACACTATTTACACAGTAACACACTGTATTACACACTCAGTACTGCGGAAGTGAGTAATAATCAACGAAGTAGGCCATGGTACACAGCGCAACTTCACTCTTGTTGCACCAGGTACAGATAGATTTTCGCTTCCTGTTTCTTCGTTCTGCGTGCTTGCAAATAACGCACTCACGTACACCTTTGGCATTAGTGCCTGTAGGTGGTATGTAGCCAAGCTTGTAAAACATAAGGTAGTCTTGAAAAGATTACAGGAAAAGATCAATTTGTAAGGTAGTCGCGAAAAGATCGCTTTGAAAGGTCCCACACAGGAAGAGATTCGGCCAGCCTCAGAGCATCCATCAGTCTGTAAGAGATTCAGCTATTCTTTAAAATATCTATGGAAAACAACACCATGGAAGCCGCTAACACTGTTCATCTATGCTACTTGTATCAGATGCATCATCACTGAACACAGAAAACGATTCATCTAAGTAAATTGGAGATAGCATAGCATAGGTGGGCAAGGAAGGCACTCAGAGCTACAATTGGATAGGATACGCTCGCTGTATCGCCCTCATAGGTGCTGGATAACTTGCATCCGACCTTTGTGTTAGGTCATTATTGCGCCTAGCTTCACCAATATAATGACCCTTATGTTCTTCAAACAATAAGGTTTGAATTTCAGCGACAGCGCGCGATCTTTCAACACCGCGTTGGACAGGCATTTGGAAGCCAGAGGCGCGTGCGCCACCCGTGGTTGCTCACTCGGTACTAACCCAGCCAGCAGCCCTAGGGCATTCTGGGATTTTTTTCCAAGATGGCTGCCTCTCACTGGAGGTCCTAAAGAGTCCATTTTGTACACAACCAATCTCGCACACATTTAGAATGGGTACAAAAAAATCAGAGTTTTCTCGGTTGACGCAGTTTCCTACCATCCGAGAATACTCGGTTGGCGCAGTTAAGTGGTTAATAAACATGTTATACTAACAGTAAACCAAATATACTTGGTATGATGTAGGTCAATTATTGGCCCATGGTCCGGGACCTCACTAAGCCTAACATGTGCCCTGTTCTGAACAGTGGGAAATGCCTTCTTTGTTGTACAAAGTGTAATTGGAAAATTTAGGTTGTTTTTCAAAATATACAATATTGGCTGTAAACAAAGTACTGTATGGACAAACAGGATGAGAACTTATTAATTCGTTTGTTCATGTTTGTTTATCTTAAGGAAGGTATTTTAAATATTTATAGAAGCAATGAAAGGAACATTCCAAAAATGATTTGTACATTATGCTTAAATGTGTTTCAAATTACTACAGTAATAAAACTGAATATGTTGCATATGTAAAAATTGTTACGTCATGATTTTATATTTCCAAATATTTCATATCACTGCTAATACAAGCAGCGCTGTTAATAAGTCAACTGGTCATACCATTTGCTAAATTTTAGCTAATACAGGTAAGGCAACTGAAAAGTAATACTGTATATACTGTATTATAGATTTCCTTATATTTGAGTGATTTATGAATGGTATATATATATTTATATATATGTTGTACCTTAATTGCAATATTCCAATCATCATTTATTAATACTATACTGTATACAGTACAGTATTAAAATGCTGTGTACTCCTGCCTGAACAGAACTCATTCCTTTGGAATATCAATTGTACCAAAAGCTTTTCCTCCCATTGAAAAATATGAGGAACATCAGATGCACTCGTACTTTTCATAAATTTTCAGGCCAAACAGGCAGGTATATTTGGACTGGCACTCGTCGAGTTCCACGACTTCCAACAACTCATTGACGAAATATACTGTCCCTGCATTCGTAAAAAATTCTTACTGTATTGGTATACCTATGTATAATTAAATATAATTAATAAATCATAAAATCTAATTTATCCAATGGATATTTTGGGCAGGTCCTTAATTAACATAGTATCAGGTAAGATGAAACGGTATATTGTAGCAAGGTTTTATATCAACAAATAACTAAAATGTAAGTCGACAGAGGTGATTTGAGCAGAGTCAGTTCGAGCGGCAGCACACAGTATACTGTATATATTTTTGCCTATATTCAAGCCTTTCTTAACCTTCCTCAGATTATGAGTGCCTGTGTTAAAACATTCTTATGACAGTGTAACATACTTCAGGATGATAGTGCTGGAGGATTAGTTGTCAGTAAGAGTGACGATAATGCAGTAGCTCGATAACACAATGGCCAGTCTGGGATAGTAGTCAAAATCTGACTTTGACAGATGTTTTAATACAATTGTTGCCCCTAATCCAAAACACATACACATATTCATTTTCAGTAATAAAAGATTTGCCAATGATGCTGAGAAATCAGCCTTTTAACAAAATTATTTGCATTATAGAAGCTTTGAAACTGGTTGTGAAAGCCTTAGAAATATCATTAATAATATGTAAATTATTAGAGAAATATGAGCGTACAAAACATACATGTGAACAAAACACACATGTGACTATTGTTAATTTTCTTATGAATACTTAACATTGTACATAAATACATTCTACCACGTAGAGCAGCAATCGCCAACCGGTGGTCGGCAAGACAAATTCATTTTGTATTTTCTTTAAATGTTATATTTTATGGCATCAAATAGTTTGACTTTCATAACAGTAGTATCATTTCTTGTTAGGTCGACTGTGGGATTCACCTTAGTGGTCCGTGGGATTTAAAATTATGAATTTGGTGATAAGTGACCACTGAAAGGTTGGTGATTGCTGAACTAGAGGGTGAAGAAACACTAAATCACTTAATCTTTCCACTTTATTTCTTCTAAGTTACGTCAACAATGTGCCATCTTCAGGAATACATGCTTTAACACAGGGGATACAGGTATACTGTACTAATTTCGTGTGCAAAATTTGTAATATCTGTGTCCTTTTAAGAGTCAAAGCATTTATTCCTGAAAATGTCAGTGTTTATGAAATGTCAGAAATATAATGGAAAGATTAAGTGATTTAGTGTTTCTTCACCTCTAGATGGTAGAATGTATTTATGTAGAATGGAAAATATCCACTAGAAAACGAATATTATGTGAGTGTGATGCATGTATGCATGCATCACACAAACAAATTCTCTCACACTATATATATAATATGAAAAAAGCCTATATAAATGCAAGTAGGCAAAAAAAAAAACTGAACATGTGCCTGAGTGCTCTTGTGCTTCCTATTCTTTGATGTGTTTATGAACATGAAACATTTGGACAAATTTTCAGCTTTACTATGGTTTATATTGTATATACTATATAGTGTGTGTGTGTTCACATTACTAAGCCACTGCATCCTATTTAAGTTATTAATGTTTATTTCAAAGCATTTTATAACTAACAAAATATTCCCCTTCCTATGTCATGTTACAGTTTCTGATGTACTATTAGTTTGTCCCAATCCAACATAACATACTAAGTAACATTCTAATGTGTGATGGGTGTCAGGCTCGGGACATAGCAGGCTGGCAGGAGGGGGGGAGGAGAGCTTTGAGGTCGAGACTGCAAATGATAATACGGCCATTGGCAATCTCACGGTTACCAACTCGTCCCATGCATCTTGGGACACCGGCAATATGGCTCCCTCTCTCTCCCCAGCCGCTGGGTCGGCGCTCTGTAATGGGCCTTCCTTCACGTCCCCTTGGCTGAGCTGGACAAAAAGGTGGAAGAGATCTATGACATCCCTGTGGGTAAGTGACAAGACGATCAAGTCAGGTCACAGGCCAAACATCTCTGTGCAATTTTCAGTGAAATCACCAATTTTTGACTCTTCAGTTTTGTTAGACTTCTCATAATTGGTGATGGTGTCATGCAGTAGGTGCCAGACCATGGTGATGGTGGTGTCATGCAGTAGGTGCCAGACCGTGGTGGTGGTGTCATGCAGTAGGTGCCAGACCATGGTGGTGGTGGTGTCATGCAGTTGGTGCCAGACCATGGTGGTGGTGGTGTCATGCAGTAGGTGCCAGACCATGGTGGTGATGGTGTCATACAGTAGGTGCCAGACCATGGTGGTGATGGTGTCATGCAGTAGGTGCCACACTATGGTGGCATATTGCTTGCTTGTAGTAGAGATTTGTAGTAAAGTTGTTAAGTAAAGTTGTTTTTTGATGTTTTGAGTTCAGTGGCTCAGGGAGTTTTCTTATTTTCCATCAAATTTATTTGGTACTTATGTAGCAACTTAACATTTTGCTAGTAGATTATGCATGGCTTATGCTGCAGGTTATGTTTAACTTTTAAAATCAAGGACACTTTTTAAGACACCATGTCCTTGAATGTAGACTTAATTCGTTACACTGTTGATGGGCAGAGTTGGACGTGAATCAAATCATCAGTTTCTGAAAGCACTACTGATATTTCTGTATTTACCTGCTGAATGTGGCTACAAACCTTAGAGCAATTTGTACTTTCAAAAATATTGATGTTCAACTTGTCTTGATTAAAATTGTGTTACAGATAGTGCAAGTGTGAACAGAGTTTACATACTGTGGGGTGTGTTGCTTCTAGAAGCATTCATCAGTTTAGGTCATATGTGGTTTGTGTAGGAAAATGACACCACAAAGTGTACTACCATGACACACAACACCAGATAGAGTACACTACAGTGACAAATGACACAAAGTAGGGTAGACTACACTGATAAAAAAACACCAGATAATGGAGCACTACCATCACCGAGTAATTTACTTGGGCAATTACTGCCATGACAAACGACACCAGATATGGTACGCTACTATGACAAATGACACCAGATATGATATGCTACTATGACATAAATGACACCAGATATGGTAGGCTACTATGACATAAATGACACCAGATATGGTACACTACCATGACATAATTTATTACGTACCCTTTGAGAAAAGTTACGTTGTTGCAAGGTGTGTTGGTTATTAATAAACTCTGCATATAAAACATTAGTAGCTTTAACATATCTATTGCACTCTAATTTATATATGATGCATTATCATATTTTCTACACATTTCTCTTAACACAACTACTAAGGAATTATAGTTTCTCTAACTACTGTTCTATTCTTAATATTTTGTGATTCCACCATTTTATATAATAAGGTACAATTGTCTAAAATGTCGCTTAATACATAAATATTCAGTGCCTCACATATATGGTTTGTCAAAATGTTTGATAAAAGCAAACTTGTTACTAAAGTACTGTATAATTGTATATGAAATGCACTCTTTTTCACTGCATATGAAGCATTGCTCACATTTTACTGCAAGACAATTTATTTTAATCTGCATTATTTGTTACTATTATGACCAAACCACAACTCGGAAGGCAGAGAAGCGACAACATTTCAGTCCCTCCTGGACCATTATCAAGTTGAGATCAAGTCCTTATTAATTATACATTGTCCAATTTTCATTATTATGCACAGTACTCTACAGTAAATTCTAGTGCAATGGTACTCAAACTATTTCACACCTACAACTAAATTTCCACAAATTTTTGATCATTTTCATCTTGCTCTCCCTTGTGTATAATTTTATATAAAATTAATTTTGTCACAGGAAAAAGCATTCACATCAAAATAATTTCATTCATTTTTTGGGTGACCCAGTTACCAATTTTTTACCAGTCTCCGTGGTGTAGTGGTAAGACACTCGCCTGGCGTTCCGCGAGCGCTATGTCATGGGTTCGTATCCTGGCCGGGGAGGATTTACTGGGCGCAATTCCTTAACTGTAGCCTCTGTTTAACGCAACAGTAAAATGTGTACTTGGATGAAAAAACGATTCTTCGCGGCGAGGATCGTATTCCAGGGACCTGCCCGAAACGCTACGCGTACTAGTGGCTGTACAAGAATGTAACAACTCTTGTATATATCTCCAAAAAAAAATAAAAAAAAATTAAGTTTTTATTATGTTGAATGGACAAATAAAGCAGTTACATTCTATTATACAAACATTAACTTTGTAGAATTATTATAGTGATATGCATAGCATGGCTAATTTTTAAATTCTGTTTAATGTGATGACATCTCTGACATATCTTTAGTGACTGCTAGGGCATATATGACCTAGTAGCCAGAGTGAGAATTCATAAAGTATTTACATGTGTACTTTCAAGAATGATACATCATACTTCAGATCATGGCAGCTTAGTCGGTACTGTACTGTCTTAAGCTTGCTGCTTATCTGGACTACATGGGAGGGACCCCTCGCCAGATAAACCAGACATCTGGGTAAGCAGAATTCTTACCGGAGAAGTCCAAAAATTACCATAGTCACAATTTTTGTACCACAACCTACATAATTTTAATTTCCACACTATAGAGTAAAAAGATAATTTAAATGTAAACTTCAGCCTACCTTCTTGTTTGATAATGTATATCTTGAAATGTGTAGTTCTGGAAAATTTGCATAACCTAATCTCCAGTTATCCAAATGTCTGTCCGGACATGGTGAAGTTTTGCCAGAAAATTATCTGGACAACCCAAATATTCAGTTTAGCAGGCTTCAGATAACCAAGCTCATACAGTATTCAGTAAGTATTTTATGATTTCCAGAGCACCATGAGATTGGTATTTTTGTTATGGACATTGAATGGAAAGCATCCTCATAGCACTTCAGAGCTCATAAGCTGATTAATAAATACCGACCAAGCTGCTATGATCGAGGCAAGAGGTACAGATTGTGTAAGTGGACATGTATGTGCTGTGTGAGTCCTGGCTCAGATTAATACTTGGTATTGTAGAATTATATGATTAACACCTTTGTATAATGGACCTTGGATATCTGATTTCTTTTTGTTTCATGTTGTGTCCTCCAATAATTTGACAAGGGTAGCTGATAAAGAAGTGTCTATCAATGATTTTCCAGTGATGGTGTGGTGGTGCTGGTTCTCTGTGATACTGTACTTTGAAGCATGTTCAGATATGATGATTGTATAGCTGTCAATTTTTGTTTATATATATCTTTATTTGTCATTTCTTATACTGCTTCCCTCTTTTTCTGTGTGCTGCTATGGAAGTGGGCAATCGGTTGATGATTATCTTGTCAATTAAGTGACGGGTTGGAAGCACAGGAAAATCTCCGGCATGTAAAAATTACTTTATAATCATTAAATATATAAACTAGAAGACCAGATTTTGTGTGATTTGCAAAAGTTTTGAAATATACTAATTAAAGCAACCAGAAAAATTACTATAACGGGTGTATTTACAGTAGATAGCAAAGTGTTGAATGATGATAGACATGAGAAAGTAGTTGTCAGTACGGTAAGACCAGGATGATAAGTGTAAAATACGTTGTGGACCTTATGGATTAGAACAGTGATTCCCAACTGGTGCGTTGCAACTCTCAAAGGGCATCTTTTGAGTATTAAAAAATAGGGTCATTTCCAAGATGGTTGGGAATCACTGGATTAGAAGATGTGTACACCGATATTTTGTTTGACACTCTTTATTCAGTGGCAAGTATTAGTGAAATAATGACAGGAAAATAGTGTCCTAAAAGATATTCATTAATTAGAATTTTCAATATTTTTGAACAGTATAGACAATGATTTATTACTTTCAATTGAATTTTTTTTTTTCTAAAAATAATAATCATCATTTTTTTGAGTTAAATGTTGTGTAGACCTCAGCAAAGCAAGTGTTGTATTAACCCTAGCACTAGAATGTTTATGTATCTTGTGTGGCGCTAACTGAATGGGTGTGTCTTTATTGACTAATAGGTAAATGACTATGAATAGTATAGTATATATATATATATATATAATACACAGTATATATATTAAAGTCCCACACTGAACCGTAGCTCTCCCACCTCAAGCTTCCCAAATATTGATTTCTCCATATTCTTTTTCAGCTGTTGCATGTACCATGATATTTCATATGTTTGGTTGGTCCCATAAGTTGCACATGTTGGTTGCGACTTTTCCATATTTGTGCTTGTTTTCCAATGTGAATGTTAATGGTTCTTAAATTTAATGCATAAATGATCCTACTCGGTCTTATAAGTCTCTTCTATAATTTGGTAACATTGCCGTTTGTTTCTTTGTTAATGGAATCTAATCTTTATATACCTTCATTTTTTAATATTTTGTTTAAGATGGAGGACTACAGCCATCTGTATCGGCAGGTGCGACCACAGAAGGACTGCCACAAGGTGTGCTCTACCGTGTGCGTGCAACCTACAAGTACACACGTGAGGATGTAGATGAAATTGGCTTCGAAGTTGGTGACACCATCCAGGTGGTGGAGTATGACGATCCAGAGGAACAGGTAATTAATTAGTGATTTGTTAAATTAAAAATTGTAGCTTATTGTACTTGGAAAACTCCAGTGTTAAATGGAATGAAATGCCTTTTTCTGGTGGGCCCCTTGTTGGCTCCCTGGAGCTATCCAGGTTATTCCACCACACCTGAATAAATTAGGGCATCATGGTTGTGCTGTCTACTTCTCCCTTCTTAACACAACAGTTGTCTTGCTGCTGCAGTATTCATATATTTCCACTGCACAAGCCTGTTCAAGCTATTTCATCATAAAAATAGAACATGTACAGAGAAACAATAAATAACATTGTAAAATCACACTGTATGAACAAAAAATGTGGGAGTGATGGTGATGACTAGCTGCAGCTAGGCCAACCAGTCGTATTTACATTTATTTTCAATGTACAGTATAAACCTATTCTTTTTGTGTAAACAAATGAAAATTATAGAAGAAAGTTCATTAAAGTGAGAACATGTAATATTACAAGTACCAATGTCTTGAGCAGAACAACAAAGCAAACTTTTAAAAGTACTGTACATGTAATTCATTGTGTCGGGGGACAGGCAGCCAAAGTGTATTCATACATGTTAGGCTTATATAGTAACCTGCTACGTCACCATCTAACTACCACACACCTTCAGATATGTGGAGGAGTGGGGTAGTCATCATTCTCTCTATGATGTACTTGTACACAAGATTTTCGTAATTGAATTAAAGTACTCACTCGATTTAAGGACGTCTGATTTATCGTTCAGCCAGTTCTGATGACCAAATTTTAGATCGGTAACTGGAGCCTTATTTACCAAGTCATTGGCTCTTATGTTCACATAGAGCTGTGAACATAAATGTCAAGAAAAGGATGGATGGAATTTGAT
Source organism: Procambarus virginalis (assembly GCA_020271785.1). Taxonomy (NCBI): domain Eukaryota; kingdom Metazoa; phylum Arthropoda; class Malacostraca; order Decapoda; family Cambaridae; genus Procambarus; species Procambarus virginalis. Next base: position 25,230,528 of record WNGS01164437.1, read on the forward strand.
TCCATATGGCCTCAGGACCCCTAGTCTTTTCCAGCCTTTCCTCTCCTCTCTTAACAGTCTTGCTCCTATCAATTTCAAAGTTGAATGGGAATCTACCTTAATTCCCTCCTTCTGTATTTTGATGTTCATATTCACTGCTCTGGTTTCTTTTTCTGTCTACTGTAAACCCATGCATAGTGGTATGTAAATTCACTTTTCTTTTCTACCATCCTCCTGTTAAGACAAGTGATCTTGTCTCTCTTCCTCCGTGCTCTATACACCAATGACTCAGTTATCAACTCTGAAATTTCTTTTATTTACAAATCTTTCTTTAACCTGGGATACCCTTTACATTTTATCAACTGTACTAATTCTCAAGCTAAACATAATATATTTCTTCCCAAACCTATTTATTTCCAACACTATTACCACTGTGCTCTGCCTTTCCTTCATATCTGAACTCGAATCTCACTAATACCCTTTGTCCTCTTGATGTGGAGCTCACCTTTCGACATACTAACACTCTTCCTAGTAATCTGGTTCACACTTCTCTTCCTGCTTCTAATGCTGTTGGTGTCTACTCTTATTTCCTGTTCATCTTGTCCTCTCCAATATGTTTATGAAACTGGCAGTACACTAAATGACAGACTTAAGGAACACAAAAGAAGTGTAAAGTCTGCAGACACAAACAATGCTCTCTTCTGTAATATTAAGGAATCTATTCATCCTATAGATTAGTCTTCTTCTAAAATAATCTTTCTTGCTTGTACTCTTCGCAAACGCCATCTTGTCGAATCGACTGATACACAACATACCTAACATAAATCTTAGTCCTGGCTTTGTTGCTGTCGACTCTTCCCTTCAAAGTACATACTTAAATGCTCTAACCTTCTTAATAAACATGACTTCACTTAAGCCTATCCCCTTTTCTTACCTTCCTCTTATTCTTACCTCATTCCATTCGTACCTTTCATCATATTCTTGTGTTTCATCTTACCTGCTCCTCACCTCACTTTTTCCTTATTTCTTGGCCGTTCCTTTGTCTTTCATACACAACTTGATAATAGTCCAGGCCAGACTGAAACGTCTCCGTTTCTCCATCTTCTGATGTGTGGTTTGGTTATCAAGTGTGTGTGGAAGCCTGGGTGAGTGTGTGTGTATATGTTTGGGAGTGTGATGGTGTATGTAATTATCTTAAATGTAGTTATAGGATGAGAGCTATGCTCATTGTGTCCCATCTTCCCATAACTCATATAATGCTTTGAAACTACCAACTGTTTTGGCCTCAACCAGCACCACACTTTTTTGTTTAACTAAGACTAGGGGTTATAAGGGCTGTCAAATGACATACCTAGTGAAACTGCAAGCAAGATCTGTTATACTACCTCAGCTCATCTGAAGCTTGCTCCTAGAAACTCGTTTATTTCATGAAGCTGTACTTTGAAACACACAGTTCCTATTATATAAGGAACCTGATGAAACTGCAAGAGCTGTAATCCTACCTCGGCTAAGGTGACACCTACTCCTAGATGCCCATTTATTTCATGAGTCAGTTATATGCATCAGTAGGAATAGCCTTTATTCATTAGCAACATTAGGTAACAATCATATAAGGAACAGGATAAGCCTGTAGCCAACTGTGTGCCAGAGCCTTCATGTAATCAGTTGACCTCATCTCCCGTGTATCAACCTATTGAGCGAACAGGTTCCAGATAAGAGTTAACCTGGGAGTGAATGATCACTGATGGAGTGATGTTCTTGAAAAAGGCACTTCCAGCATCAGACTATTGAAGGTTGAGAGCCTAGTATGGGTGGCAACTACTGGAAATCCATTGAGTTGGGCCAAGTGTGGAACTATGAGGATGTTGGCCTTGTACATAACAGTAAGACAACCATGTCACGACAGTATTGCAGGCTCTGAGATTCAGACCGTTCCCACCAGACTTGGTCAAGACTAGAGATGAACCTTCTCTCAATTTCGTCCAACGGTCAGATGAATAATGGAGGGCAGGTGATCTAGGAAAAGGATGCATACTCTAGATGAGCGAACTTTTGTTTTATATAAGGTTTTGCAGCCCTTGCTGTCAAGAAGGTTCGAGATGCGCCATAGGGCTGTAGATTTCTGTCTCCCTTTTGAGCTAGGTAAGCACATGGCTCTTCATTGTCATTGAAGAGTTGAACTTCATTCCCATGTTAATGTCATCTGTGAATGCTAGTGTTTTGCCACCCATTTGCAAGCCTATCCAATTTGCTGTGTGCAGTCTAGTTATCATCATTGCTTGTCTTTTCGGCCACAAATGTGACCTGCCATCTCCTACTCCAGGTAGAAATTGTTGAAAGTTGAGTGATGATTCTTGCAGTAGTTGGCATTTCTTCCTTTCTGTATGTGAAGGTTAGAGTGCAGTCATCAGCATAGGCTTGAGCTTCAGGAATGAGATGAAGTATATCGTTGAAATAAAGAGTTGTTCCAACCGTCTACCATTCTGTTTGCAAAAGAAAACTTTCTTATTTGTTTGGCAGCTTTCTTTAGTTAGCTTAAATCTATGACTACTACTTTTAGATCTCAAAAAGAAATCTTATCAGTTTTATTAAGTCCCATTACTGTTTTGTACATAGTGATCATATCTCCTCTTTAGTCTAATTTGGCATATTTAATGCCTCTTACCTCTTCTCATAGCTTTCAGTTCTGGAAGCCATTTTAGTGCATGTCTTTGCACCTTTTCTAATTTGTTGATGAGCTTTAGAGATAAGTGCCATATAACAAACTGGAAAAGGTGCAAAGGCATGCACAAAATGACTTTGTGAACTGAAAGACAGGAACTATGAGGAGAGGTTAGTGGCATTAATAAGTCAAAGCTAGAAGATATAGGAAAAAAAGAGGCAATACGATCACTACATACAAAATAGGAATGAGAATCAACGAATTTGATAAAGAAGATTTCTCAAGACCTGGAACTTTAACAAAAGGTTATAGATTTAAACTAAAAGCTGAAAATTTTTTACTTTTGCAAAGAAAGTTTTGCATTTTGTACTTCTAAACATTCAAGTAAATTACCCTGTCTCAGCATGTTGCAGTCAGACTATAGCTCCTAGATTTATTTGCTTATTTATTTTACAAAGCACACCATTTTATCTGGAAAATCAAATAAATTTGTTTGAATTGTCAACAATGCCATTCTGGTAAAGGATCACCGAAACTAGCATTTCACACATGGCTAAGAGTTAAATGAAGTTGAAGCTACCAGCAGAGTTTAAAAAATTAATAAAAAAAAAAAAAATTTTTACTTTTTTTTTTATTTTACAAATTTTATTTCCATAACAGGAGGAGGGATGGCTGACCGGGATCAAGGAGGGCACCCAGGAGAAAGGGCTCTTCCCTGCCAACTTTACCCGTCCCATCTAAGCTCTCCCTATTCTCAATAAAGTACTACTGAGATTGGTTAAAAAAAAAATAATTTTTTTTTAACCAAGCTTGAGGTTGGCTTATCTTAAGATTCCTGTGTAGGAAGGCAGCAAATCTGAAGTTTGGGTTGGTTAGTAGCTAAAAGCTGGTTCATCTGCAAATGTGTAGAATGAAGCAAGCTGGTATATCATCATACCTGTAGCGAAAACAGGTGCAGGAGTTGAAATTCGAAGTGTTATTTTAATAACATTGAAGTTAGAGCATAGTTTTTCATATGTTAATTTGACAAGCCTACAATGTATCCTTATGCCAGTCAATACCCTTAAATTTGTATAGTGTTGTGAGAATTTTACCCCATATCCCTGTCATTTACTCAATACCACAGTGTATACTGTAATGATGCTCTATAAATAATCTCCTTCAGTAGGTTATTGCTCATGTTATTCATAAATGTACGTTGCTACAAGTAGCAGCAAGATTTGTCCACCGATTAGAAAGTCCCTTCAGTGCGCTGCAAGTGCAATGAAAGCTGCGTAAATATGTGATTTGCTGTTAGTCCACTGTTGTATAAATTGTAACCCTCATCTTTATATCTCTATTTTATCCTAGTTTTCTAACATTTGTATTGATTAGTATATTATCAAGGCAGGTTAATTGATAAATAAGGACCCCTAAAAATGCAGCTAATATTAAAAACCCAAATTCAACTGGTAGCTTGGGTTAATTATGATGGACAGTGAGTTTCTTGTCATGAAAGTGTGCATGGACTTATGTTATTGACCATTGCTTACTTTATTTATTGATTTGAATAGTTATTAAGCCACTTGTTGTGTTTGTGAATGTTTATCATATGATCTGATATCTAAATACTCTTTATTAGCTGATGTAGTATTGTTTGCAACTGGAAAGTATTACTGGTAAAAATAATAATAAATGGAGCATTATCACCCAAGTAGAGCAGCCAGCTTGTACCATTTATGTTAAATTTGGCCAATATGCATTGCTGTATCTGTGTTGGTTTCACATTTGTTTGAGCCTGCTATTACAATTCAAACCTTTCCAACTATTGAGAGACTAATATAATCCAGTAAATCTACTCACTGAATATTTGTTAAATAATTTTATTGCTACATGGTACAGTTTCAGGGTCAGTCATAACGAAAATTAAAAACCCAATTATAAAGCCACAAGCAGGATACCAAACATGCTCTCAGGTTGCTGCAATATTATATACAAATGAGATTCACAGTTTCTTGTTGACTTCATCTCTCCTACTACACTTTAGTTGGCTTGTAACACTGGAGTGGTACAGTATGTGTAAATACTCATGGCTAAGAAGAGACCTCTGTAAATAGTTTCCAGATGTAAATAAAAGTTCGAGATGGAGTATGTCGTATATAAAGATGGTCTCTCATGTATGTATATAATATGGATGATAATCCAACATGTATTGAAAGATCTGATTATTGTTATTTACTCACAGAAGTAATGAATCTGAAGGCAGAATGCTCCCAGGCTGCTTAGCAATTGTATTTTGCTTTAAATGTGTATTATACACTACAGTTTAACTTATATTTTATACAAAAATTGCAGATTAGGACAGACAAATGTGCCATGACCCCACGGAGGTACTTAATTAGTTACTAATAATGTAAGTGTATGTAGAATGCATTAGCCTGCTAATTCGACAGGTGTTAGTTACCCAAATGACACAATATTGCAAACCCCTGATGCCCTTCTATGTTTTTAATTGAGCTTTTGGTTACTTGAATAAGTCCTTGTTATAAAATGTTCTAATAGTGAATTTGTGATGACTCAAAGTAAGGTGCCTTTTACTGAATACAGAGCCTGTGCCTTAGCTGGATAATTTTATAAGAAAATTTTACTAATGAATGATGCCGTGCTGTTTGGCTGTTAGTTTCATTCGCATTATAGTAAACTTGCCATGTAATTCAATATGCAAATCCCTATAATCATCATCATCCTCCCCCATCCATTTAAGCACTTGCAGTCAAGTTTCTCTTGATAAGAGAGACCGTTTGAAAACCTTTATAAGGTAGACTTGTTTATTGAGAGGAGACATAAGCATTTGTGGTTTACAGTCTGCTATAATAGTATATGCAGCTTTGTGCCATGTTTTACTGTCACAGATTTGGGCTAAATTTGTCATGCCTCTGCCCAAACCAACAAGTATCGAGCAAATCTTGTTATGGTTAGGTTTTGGAGCAAATTTTGTGATAAGCCTGTGAACTGGAGGAGGAGAGAGGTTACATTATGAGTGTCAGATATCCAGCAGCATCAGTAATGTGTCTTGCCCCATATCCCTGTTTTAGCCCCCTCCCCCCACTAGCAACACCAGAACAACTCGGCACGTACTCGTATAATTTAATATATTAACATCAGTGCTAATAAACAAAATATGAATCCCAGGAATATCAGTTTTATTATCCTTGAGGATACCTTGAGGTGCTTCCGGGGCTTATCGTCCCCGCGGCCCGGTCATCGACCAGGCCTCCTGGTTGCTGGACTGATCAACCAGGCTGTTTGACGCGGCTGCTCGCAGCCTGACGTATGAGTCACAGCCTGGTTGATCAGGTATCCTTTGGAGGTGCTTATCCAGTTCTCTCTTGAACACTGAGGGGTTTGCCAGTTATGCCCCTTATGTGTAGCGGGAGCGTGTTGAACAGTCTCGGGCCCTGATGTTGATAGAGTTCTCTTTCAGAGTACCAGTTGCACCTCTGCTTTTCAACGGGGGTATTCTGCACATCCTGCCATGTCTTCTGGTCTCATGTGATGTTATTTCTGTGTGCAGGTTTGGGACCAGCCCCTCTAATATTTTCCACATGTAAATTATTATGTCTCTCTCCCGCCTGCGCTCAAGGGAATACAGATTTAGGCTCTTTAGTCGGTCCCAATAGTTTAGATGTTTTACCGAGTGGATTCTAGCAGTAAAGGACCTCTGCACGCTCTCCAGGTCAGCAATTTCTCCAGCTGTGAAAAGGGCTGTCATTGTGCAGCAGTACTCCACTCTAGAGAGCACAAGCGTTTTGAAAAGTGTCATCATCGGTATAGCATCTCTAGTGTGAAAAGTTCTTGTTATCCAACCTGTCATTTTTCTTGCAGTTGTGACGGCTACTTTATTGTGTTCTTTAAAGGTAAGGTCTTCCGACATGAGTACACCCAGATCCTTTACATTGCCTTTTCGTTCTATGTTATGATTTGCCTGAGTTTTGTACGTGGTTTCCGTTTTTATATTTTCATTTTTTCCATAGCGCATGAGCTGGAACTTGTCTTCGTTAAACACCATATTATTTTCTGTAGCCCATAGAAAGACCTGATCTACATCTGACTGGAGGTTCGCCGTGTACTGTATGTTGACTACTCTCATGAAGATCCTAGTGTCATCTGCAAAGGATGATACAGTGCTATAGGTTGTGCTCTTGTCTATGTCCGATATGAGGATGAGAAAAAGTACTGGAGCAAGCACAGTACCCTGGGGGACTGAGCTCTTAACGGTTGATGGGCTGGATTTTATTTTGTTGACTATTACACATTGGGTTCTGTTGGTCAGGAAATTGTAGATCCATCTGCCTACTTTTCTGGTAATTCCTTTTGAGCGCATTTTATGGGCAATAACACCATGGTCACATTTATCAAAAGCTTTTGCGAAATGTGTAAATTACATCAGCGTTTTGTTTGTCTTCCATAGCATCTAATGCCATATCATAAGTGGTCCAGCAACTGCGACAGGCAAGAGCGCCTATATGCAGTAGTTTATGCAGTAGTTTATTATGCAGTAGTTTAATATTTTGTAGCTCTTTGGGCTTCAACCCCCCCCCCCCCACCCATGTAAACTGCCTTTTCTTGATGAAGGGGGAAGAGCACCTGTGCTCTAGTAATTTAGAGGACTCAAGTGTAGTTTATGAAGGTGGAGATTTGGCATCTTGGTGCTTCAGCTGGCAGGTGGAAAAATGGTTTTCTGGGTTGACCCTTAGAAGCTCTATGGTACATTAAGCTTTGGTACCCCACACACAATGCGGTCAAGTGGAGGGCAGCAAAATGGAGTATGCATCTTAGAAGAGTAAAAGATAGAGCAAACAATAGTTTGCAAATGGCAATCATCTATCATAGCAATACATAATGTACCACCAGGTGGTAGCCGAAGCATCTCGGGGAGTCATACCAGCAAACACACGTTAAGTACACACAAGGCACACACTCGGCCAGTACAGGGAGCTACCATCAAGGATTTCATCCTGTCATGGTGAGGGGGGGTTCACATAACTCCCTGGGGCCAGTGGGGGTTGCCTCAGCCCACTCTCCTGTTTCTCTTTCCTTCGCACATATAACACCCAAACATAGGGCTCTTGTTCAGGTCATCGGACCAGATCCCACTCTGGAGGGGCTGCCTTTTGAGAGTTTGTCTGGGGAGTAGAGAGGATGGTTGGAGGTGTTTGTACCATTTTTGGAAAAGGTACAATGCAGTAGGACTCCTGTTGAAAAAGAGGAGCATCACTTAGCTGGTGCAGAAAAGGATGTGTCATTCAAGTGCTTGGCCTTCTTTGCTGCCCTGGTTAATGGTATACATTGGCTTCAGTGCTTAAACTTAAAACAGGAGGCACATGATAAATTCACTTCTCAAACTTATGAGGCATGTGGCTTATCTATATATACAAGAGTTCTTACATTCTTGTTCAGCCACTAATATGCATAGGATTAAGGGCTTGCCCGAAACGCTAATATTCCCTGGAATACAACCCCGCCAAATCGTTTATCAACCAGGTACCCATTTTACTGTTGGGTAAACAGAGGCTACAGTTAAGTACGGGTATTCAGGAAAAAGACTCCCCGGCCAGGATACAAACCCAGGCCAGAGCGCTCTTGAAATGCCAGGTGACTGTCTTACCACTATGCTATGGGAATTAGGCTGCCCCACCCCCCCTCTCCACATTGATCTGTAATGACAGATCTGGCTCTAGCTCCAAGCATGGCGAGCCAAGATCAAGCCTCATTTCTGGTTCACCCTCTTGATCCTCTCCATTCCTTGCCACTTCCTTGGCAGGGAAGGCTTGTAAGTCCATAGTGACAATGGCAGAGTCAGTCCAGGTGATGAAGTAGTTATAAGCGTGTCTTATACTCCCACCCCCGTCCTGATTAGGAGAGCATTGCAAATAAATCCCAAATGCCCACAAAAAATAATCCCAACAAAAAAATAAATCACCCAACAAAATCTTAAACAAAAAATTTAAAATGCAAAACAAAAATACATAAACAAAAACAGGCTAGCACAAACTGCAAAAATATTGTAAACTACACTACGCACAGAAATCACATTAACGTGAAGCATCAAATGAACAAATCCACAAGGGCCGTGACGAGGATTCGAACCTGCGTCCGGGAGCATCCCAGAAACTGCCTTAATCGACTGAGCTACGACAGGGTAAAAGAATTGAAACCGAAGTTCTACTGAACTTGCTGGATCCCGCAGCCTCTCCGAGGCACAAACCAGGGTTTTACACAACTTCCCCCACCTGCACTCGAACTATGGCCGTTCTCCGGCCTATTGTTCTCCGGAGGCCGATTAAGGCAGTGTCTGGGATGCTCCCAGACGCAGGTTCGAATCCTCGTCACGGCCCTTGTGGATTTGTTCATTTGTTGTAAACTACAAAAAAAAAAAAAATGTACAACTACATCTTCCTCAAAGCACCAAACAAAGTAATGAAATAGAAGCAAGTCCTACTTAAGGAACGGCATGGAGGATTGACCCCAACCACCATATGACACTCGCCATAGAAAGTTGGGCGAGGCTAACGACAAAAGTCTGGCCTCCAGCCTCAGACAGACAGGCACTTTTTTTTTTATTTTTCATAGATATAGACAGGGGTAACCGGCTGTGTCCATGTCTCTTTCTCTCCCTCTTCACCCCCCCCCTCTCCCAATCCCTCCCAGTTCTCATCTTTCCCTATCTACCCTTTCTTTCCAACCACTTGAGTTGGATGGTAGAGCGATGGTTTCGCTTCGTGAAGGTCAGTGCTCAATCCCCGCCGTTCAAGTGGTTGGGCATCATTCCTTCCCCCCGCCCCATCCCAAATCGTGATCCCTTCCATGTCTGTACCACCGGGACCCAGTAATACAGACAGACAACGTACGAATGAACGAAGGATCCCGGTAGCACAGTCAAGTTTGTTCTCGACTCACAATATAGAATTCTGGGTTCGAATCTTGGACGAGACAAATTGTTGGGCGTATTTCTTATCACCGAATGCTCTGTTCACCTAGCAGCAAGATGGTACCCACGAGATATTTCCATCCTGGATGGGGTTGTCATTTATTTGACCTACTGGGGTAGGACCTCGATATAAGCCTTATGTCAATAAATACTCAGTCTGCCTGTCCCCAGACACAATGAATTATTTGAATTAATTATTATGAGCTATATAGTCGTAATGACTTGGCGCTTTTTCCTGATGGAAAATTCAGGTGGCGCTGGTTGTTTTATCACCAATCCTGAGGCGAAGGCCGGGGGTGTATACTCCCTTCCCCCTCAACCAGTTTCCCACCTGTTGTTGTTTAAGATTCAGCTACTGGGAACAAAATTGTTGACTAGACCACACACTAGAAGGTGAAGGGACGACGACGTTTCGGTCCGTCCTGGACCATTCTCAAGTCGATTGTGAGAATGGAAGGAGAAAAATGCAATAAATAGGTAGAGGAGTGATGAGAAGAAAATCTTACAGGTAGGGAAAGTAAGGTGTAATAAAGAGGAAAGTAAGAACTGCAGAAGGCCCATTGGCCCATATGAGGCAGCTTCTATTTATATCACCCACAAAGAAGGAGATAGTAAAAGGAATAAGAAGGGGAAAAATAGTAGGAATAAGCAAGAGATCGTAAAAGAAAACAATGGAAAGAAAAAGAAGAAAAAGGAACGAGAAAAAATGGAAGTGTAAGCTTATGTTGGGTCACGTTTGTTAGAAAGTTTTGATCATTTAAGTATATACTGTGAAAGGGAAGAGTCAACAGCAACAAAGCCAGAACTCGTGTTCATGTTAGGTAGGTTGTGTATTAGAGCCGAATCAACGAGACGGCGTCTGTGTTGAGTAGAGGCAGGACAGATTATTTTGGAGGAAGACCAATCAACAGGATGATAGAATCTCTAACATGACAGAAGAGAGCAATGTTTGTGTCAGCAGACTTAACATTGCTGTAATACTAAACACAGACTTCTGTCATGTTAGGGATTCTAATCATCCTATTGATTGGTCAAATAATCTGTCCTGCCTCTACTCAACACAGTGTAAGCTTACACTTCCATTTTTTCTCGTTCCTTTTTCTTTTTCTTTCCATTGTTTTCTTTTACGATCTCTTGCTTATTCCTACTATTTTTCCCCTTCTTATTCCTTTTGCTATCTCCTTCTTTGTGGGTGATATAAATAGAAGCTGCCTCATATGGGCCAATGGGCCTTCTGCAGTTCTTACTTTCCTCTTTATTACACCTTACTTTCCATACCTGTAAGATTTTCTTCTCACCACCACTCCTCTGCCTATTTATTGCCTTCTTCTCCTTCCATCATCGAAACGGCAGACATCTCCCGTCACACAGGGTGCAGTCGCACCTCCACAGATCTCCAGTATCATCTATTGATACTGGTAATGGCTCAAGAGGGCCACCACTTACCCTTACTTATTCATGCCCGTGCCACCTTTTGGGTGGCTTAATCTTCATCATCATCTTCCATCATCACAATCGACTTGAGAATGGTCCATGACGGACCGAAACGTCGTCCTCCCTTAATTTTCTAGTGTATGGTCTGGTCAACATATTTCAGCCACGTTATTGTGACTCATCATCTGCAACAAAACGTTCCAAGTAGCACGGGCTATGGTGAGCCCGTAGTGGACTTACCTGGCACAGGAGCGGGGCTGTAATTAGCCTTCCCCCATCATGTTGTTGTTGTTTTAGATTTAGCTACTCAGAACGAAGTGTCCATGTAGCACGGGCTATGGTGAGCCCGTAATTTCCCCCCCTTTCCTCCACCCCCTTTATACCAATCTTTCCCTCTACCTGTTTTCCCCTCTCTCCTTCCATCTCTTCTTCAAACATCCCCTTTTCTTCCCTTCTCCCCTGTATTTTTATCTCAGAAAAGTGAAGAAATTGAGAGAGACTGCCAGTCACATTGGAATGATTAGGTGTTGGGGGGAGGGGGTCGCTATTAGATGACCACTCAATAATACCGACCCTGGCCAGCCTAGGTTCGTCCCATACTCCCGGCAATTCACCCTGCAAAGTTTGACGAGGATAGACCCCCTCCAACTTTGGACAGACGTTGTCACTTATAGATAGTATGACTGTCTAGCTGTCTAACTGTGCATAACTATCACATGAAGTTGTTGAAAGGTGGGTTTTCGTGTCCACAATTGGATACATACACACACTTTTTTATGCATTAAGGATGAACTATTGAATATAGTCAACTTCAGCTGCCAACATATGCACTTGAATTTTCAGAGATTGCAGCATGAGAGGGAATCTACAGGAACTAATGTAGTGCGGCTCTCGAGTCAGTAATGATTCCTGCTTTCCTTGTGATTCCTTCAAGGTACCGTATCTTGAGGTTATCTTGAGATGATTTCGGGGCTTAGCGTCCCCGCGGCCCGGTCCTCGACCAGGCCTCCTTTTTGTTACACACTCCCAGGAATCAGCCCGTTGCAGCTGTCTAACTCCCAAATACCTATTTATTGCTAGGTAACTGGGGCATCAGGGTGAAAGAAACTTGCCCATTTGTTTCCGCCTCCAGCGGGGATCGAACCCGGAACCTCAGGACTACGAATCCGAAGCGCTGTCCACTCAGCTCAGGCCCCCCAAAAAGGCGTAGATAAAGACAGGCTATTTAACACAAGGGGCACACGCACAAGGGGACACAGGTGGAAACTGAGTGCCCAAATGAGCCACAGAGATATTAGAAAGAACTTTTTTAGTGTCAGAGTGGTTGACAAATGGAATGCATTAGGAAGTGATGTGGTGGAGGCTGACTCCATACACAGTTTCAAGTGTAGATATGATAGAGCCCAATAGGCTCAGGAATCTGTACACCTGTTGATTGACGGTTGAGAGGCGGGTCCAAAGAGCCAGAGCTCAACCCCCGCAAGCACAACTAGGTGAGTACACGCACGCACACATGTACACACGCACACGCACATTTATGGCATTAAGGTAACATAATGTGACAGATCTATTTACGTTGAAGAGGCCTGGTTTTCAATCCGGTCTTTACTTTATTTTTCGTTTTAATGGTATTTTTCATAAATTTCAATAATGTTACACTAGCTTGCATGTTTTTGTACATGTTCTTGCACACAGCTTGTGCTATTATTGGATTTGCTTGTTGGTAAGTATGAGTAGGAATAGTGTTTCAACCCGTCCTCATAATAGCACGTCGCATTTTGACGTATACTTCACCTACGGCCAAAGGCTGACGAAATAAAAAATGGCAACGGCTCGCGAAATTGACATAACGTCCCGTATTTCTCTTCGTGGGTCCTCTGGTGGGTTAGGATAAGGCACTTTCAGTACGACGGTCTCTTGACGTTGGGAACGCTGGCGAGAAGCTGGAATAAGAGGACGAGGGAGGGAGGGGGGGGGGCAGTGGGAGGACGGAAGTAGGTGGATAAAACAGGTGGTTGTGGGAGGAAGAAACGGGAGAAGTGGGAGGGTGAAGGTGAGGCAGGGGTGAAGGTGAGGCAGGTAGGTGAGGCAGGGGTGAAGGTGAGGCAGGTAGGTGGGCAGGGGTGAGGAAGGAGAAGGGTTGGAGGGAGGGGGGAGGGGAAAACATATGGGGGTGAGTGTGTGTGGTTGATAGCAGGGAGGCTTTGATTGATTTAGGGAGCCGGTGGCTGAGCGGACAGATCACTGGACGCATGATCCTGTGGTCCCGGGTTCGGCCCCGGGCGCCGGCGAGAAACGATGGGCAGCGTTTCTTTCACCCTGATACCCCTGTTACCTAGCAGTAAATAGGTACCTGGGAGTTAGTCAGTTGTCACGGGCTGCTTCCCGGGGGTGGAGGCCTGGTCGAGGACCGGGCCGCGGGGACACTAAAAAGCCCCGAAATCATCTCAAGATAACCTCAAGATAGCAGTCTACCTGGCGTAGTGGTGAAGGTCTCGCCCGGCGCTTCGCGAGAGCTTTGGCCAGGGTTCGTATCTTGGCCAATAAGAATTGACTGGGCGCCAATCCTTAACTGTAGCCTCTGTTCACCCAGCAGTGAATGGGTACCTGGTTGTTAAACGGCGGGTCGTATTTCGTGGAAAAAAAATTAGAATTAAGGACCTGCTCGGAACGCTATGCGTACTAGTGGCTTTACAAGAATGTAAGAACTCTTGTATGTGTATATTATGTATAATATATATATATATATATATATATATATATATATATATATATATATATATATTACAGTTTACAGAGAACACACACACACACATATATAACAATTAAACAATCAGCGTTCGAAGACCTCGTCCAGCTCCTCGGAGGTTGGATGCGTACCCAGGATACAGCACGCATTTCCCCTCATTATATATATATATATATATATATATAATATATATATATATATATAGTGGTATACTTACCTAACAGTACTTGGGTACATGTCTACCGGGAGTGAGGTCTACTAGCTCTGTGCCCCATCTACCAGCCTTGCTCTACAAGGCTGGTAGGTGGAGCACAGTTAAAGTGTAGCTGTAACTTCTGAGTTATAGCTTATCAATTCAGACGTTCAAATTCCTTGTCGAATTTGTCTCCGTGGTGTAGTGGTAAGACACTCGCCTGGCGTTCCGCGAGCGCTATGTCATGGGTTCGTATCCTGGCCGGGGAGGATTTACTGGGCGCAATTCCTTAACTGTAGCCTCTGTTTAACGCAACAGTAAAATGTGTACTTGGATGAAAAAACGATTCTTCGCGGCGGGGATCGTATTCCAGGGACCTGCCCGAAACGCTACGCGTACTAGTGGCTGTACAAGAATGTAACAACTCTTGTATATATCTCAAAAAAAAAAAAAAAAAAAAAAAAAAAAAAAAAAAAAAAAAAAAAAAAAAAATTGGCCTTGAAATTGTGGATGGAGATGGCTTCTACAATTTCGTTTAGTGCATTCCACTTGTTGACCTTGTTGTTGTACTTGTACAGGGTACAAGTACTTCCTTACATTTCTTCGGCTCATTTGCGTTTACAATGTCCACCCGTCCTCCTCTTGTTCTACGTTCTCTCAATTTCAAGAGACTATCTTTGTACACTTTATCTATTCCCCTCAGTATCTTGTAAAAAAAAAANATTTCATGTGCAAAATTTGTAATATCTGTGTCCTTTTAAGAGTCAAAGCATTTATTCCTGAAAATGTCAGTGTTTATGAAATGTCAGAAATATAATGGAAAGATTAAGTGATTTAGTGTTTCTTCACCTCTAGATGGTAGAATGTATTTATGTAGAATGGAAAATATCCACTAGAAAACGAATATTATGTGAGTGTGATGCATGTATGCATGCATCACACAAACAAATTCTCTCACACTATATATATAATATGAAAAAAGCCTATATAAATGCAAGTAGGCAAAAAAAAAAACTGAACATGTGCCTGAGTGCTCTTGTGCTTCCTATTCTTTGATGTGTTTATGAACATGAAACATTTGGACAAATTTTCAGCTTTACTATGGTTTATATTGTATATACTATATAGTGTGTGTGTGTTCACATTACTAAGCCACTGCATCCTATTTAAGTTATTAATGTTTATTTCAAAGCATTTTATAACTAACAAAATATTCCCCTTCCTATGTCATGTTACAGTTTCTGATGTACTATTAGTTTGTCCCAATCCAACATAACATACTAAGTAACATTCTAATGTGTGATGGGTGTCAGGCTCGGGACATAGCAGGCTGGCAGGAGGGGGGGAGGAGAGCTTTGAGGTCGAGACTGCAAATGATAATACGGCCATTGGCAATCTCACGGTTACCAACTCGTCCCATGCATCTTGGGACACGGCAATATGGCTCCCTCTCTCTCCCCAGCCGCTGGGTCGGCGCTCTGTAATGGGCCTTCCTTCACGTCCCCCTTGGCTGAGCTGGACAAAAAGGTGGAAGAGATCTATGACATCCCTGTGGGTAAGTGACAAGACGATCAAGTCAGGTCACAGGCCAAACATCTCTGTGCAATTTTCAGTGAAATCACCAATTTTTGACTCTTCAGTTTTGTTAGACTTCTCATAATTGGTGATGGTGTCATGCAGTAGGTGCCAGACCATGGTGGTGGTGGTGTCATGCAGTAGGTGCCAGACCATGGTGGTGGTGGTGTCATGCAGTTGGTGCCAGACCATGGTGGTGGTGGTGTCATGCAGTAGGTGCCAGACCATGGTGGTGATGGTGTCATACAGTAGGTGCCAGACCATGGTGGTGATGGTGTCATGCAGTAGGTGCCACACTATGGTGGCATATTGCTTGCTTGTAGTAGAGATTTGTAGTAAAGTTGTTAAGTAAAGTTGTTTTTTGATGTTTTGAGTTCAGTGGCTCAGGGAGTTTTCTTATTTTCCATCAAATTTATTTGGTACTTATGTAGCAACTTAACATTTTGCTAGTAGATTATGCATGGCTTATGCTGCAGGTTATGTTTAACTTTTAAAATCAAGGACACTTTTTAAGACACCATGTCCTTGAATGTAGACTTAATTCGTTACACTGTTGATGGGCAGAGTTGGACGTGAATCAAATCATCAGTTTCTGAAAGCACTACTGATATTTCTGTATTTACCTGCTGAATGTGGCTACAAACCTTAGAGCAATTTGTACTTTCAAAAATATTGATGTTCAACTTGTCTTGATTAAAATTGTGTTACAGATAGTGCAAGTGTGAACAGAGTTTACATACTGTGGGGTGTGTTGCTTCTAGAAGCATTCATCAGTTTAGGTCATATGTGGTTTGTGTAGGAAAATGACACCACAAAGTGTACTACCATGACACACAACACCAGATAGAGTACACTACAGTGACAAATGACACAAAGTAGGGTAGACTACACTGATAAAAATAACACCAGATAATGGAGCACTACCATCACCGAGTAATTTACTTGGGCAATTACTGCCATGACAAACGACACCAGATATGGTACGCTACTATGACAAATGACACCAGATATGATATGCTACTATGACATAAATGACACCAGATATGGTAGGCTACTATGACATAAATGACACCAGATATGGTACACTACCATGACATAATTTATTACGTACCCTTTGAGAAAAGTTACGTTGTTGCAAGATGTGTTGGTTATTAATAAACTCTGCATATAAACATTAGTAGCTTTAACATATCTATTGCACTCTAATTATATATGATGCATTATCATATTTTCTACACATTTCTCTTAACACAACTACTAAGGAATTATAGTTTCTCTAACTACTGTTCTATTCTTAATATTTTGTGATTCCACCATTTTATATAATGAGGTACAATTGTCTAAAATGTCGCTTAATACATAAATATTCAGTGCCTCACATATATGGTTTGTCAAAATGTTTGATAAAAGCAAACTTGTTACTAAAGTACTGTATAATTGTATATGAAATGCACTCTTTTTCACTGCATATGAAGCATTGCTCACATTTTACTGCAAGACAATTTATTTTAATCTGCATTATTTGTTACTATTATGACCAAACCACAACTCGGAAGGCAGAGAAGCGACAACATTTCAGTCCCTCCTGGACCATTATCAAGTTGAGATCAAGTCCTTATTAATTATACATTGTCCAATTTTCATTATTATGCACAGTACTCTACAGTAAATTCTAGTGCAATGGTACTCAAATTATTTCACACCTACAACTAAATTTCCACAAATTTTTGATCATTTTCATCTTGCTCTCCCTTGTGTATAATTTTATATAAAATTAATTTTGTCACAGGAAAAAGCATTCACATCAAAATAATTTCATTCATTTTTTTGGGTGACCCAGTTACCAATTTAAGAAACTGTTGCAGCTGGTTAGTGCAGTAGCAGTCTCACAGATGTGAAATGAAATCCTGCAACAAGATGTACAGGATTTAAGCCATTTACAGTGTGAATATCTCATATTAAAAGATGAGAAGAAAATGTATTTTTTATTATGTTGAATGGACAAATAAAGCAGTTACATTCTATTATACAAACATTAACTTTGTAGAATTATTATAGTGATATGCATAGCATGGCTAATTTTTAAATTCTGTTTAATGTGATGACATCTCTGACATATCTTTAGTGACTGCTAGGGCATATATGACCTAGTAGCCAGAGTGAGAATTCATAAAGTATTTACATGTGTACTTTCAAGAATGATACATCATACTTCAGATCATGGCAGCTTAGTCGGTACTGTACTGTCTTAAGCTTGCTGCTTATCTGGACTACATGGGAGGGACCCCTCACCAGATAAACCAGACATCTGGATAAGCAGAATTCTTACCGGAGAAGTCCAAAAATTACCATATTCACAATTTTTGTACCACAACCTACATAATTTTAATTTCCACACTATAGAGTAAAAAAATAATTTAAATGTAAACTTCAGCCTACCTTCTTCTTGTTTGATAATGTATATCTTGAAATGTGTAGTTCTGGAAAATTTGCATAACCTAATCTCCAGTTATCCAAATGTCTGTCCGGACATGGTGAAGTTTTGCCAGAAAATTATCTGGACAACCCAAATATTCAGTTTAGCAGGCTTCAGATAACCAAGCTCATACAGTATTCAGTAAGTATTTTATGATTTCCAGAGCACCATGAGATTGGTATTTTTGTTATGGACATTGAATGGAAAGCATCCTCATAGCACTTCAGAGCTCATAAGCTGATTAATAAATACCGACCAAGCTGCTATGATCGAGGCAAGAGGTACAGATTGTGTAAGTGGACATGTATGTGCTGTGTGAGTCCTGGCTCAGATTAATACTTGGTATTGTAGAATTATATGATTAACACCTTTGTATAATGGACCTTGGATATCTGATTTCTTTTTGTTTCATGTTGTGTCCTCCAATAATTTGACAA
The DNA here is from genome assembly GCA_020271785.1 of Procambarus virginalis. NCBI lineage: Eukaryota > Metazoa > Arthropoda > Malacostraca > Decapoda > Cambaridae > Procambarus > Procambarus virginalis. The sequence goes on from WNGS01164437.1 coordinate 25,249,003, forward strand.
GGGTAGCTGATAAAGAAGTGTCTATCAATGATTTTCCAGTGATGGTGTGGTGGTGCTGGTTCTCTGTGATACTGTACTTTGAAGCATGTTCAGATATGATGATTGTATAGCTGTCAATTTTTGTTTATATATATCTTTATTTGTCATTTCTTATACTGCTTCCCTCTTTTTCTGTGTGCTGCTATGGAAGTGGGCAATCGGTTGATGATTATCTTGTCAATTAAGTGACGGGTTGGAAGCACAGGAAAATCTCCGGCATGTAAAAATTACTTTATAATCATTAAATATATAAACTAGAAGACCAGATTTTGTGTGATTTGCAAAAGTTTTGAAATATACTAATTAAAGCAACCAGAAAATTACTATAACGGGTGTATTTACAGTAGATAGCAAAGTGTTGAATGATGATAGACATGAGAAAGTAGTTGTCAGTACGGTAAGACCAGGATGATAAGTGTAAAATACGTTGTGGACCTTATGGATTAGAACAGTGATTCCCAACTGGTGCGTTGCAACTCTCAAAGGGCATCTTTTGAGTATTAAAAAATAGGGTCATTTCCAAGATGGTTGGGAATCACTGGATTAGAAGATGTGTACACCGATATTTTGTTTGACACTCTTTATTCAGTGGCAAGTATTAGTGAAATAATGACAGGAAAATAGTGTCCTAAAAGATATTCATTAATTAGAATTTTCAATATTTTTGAACAGTATAGACAATGATTTATTACTTTCAATTGAATTTTTTTTTTTCTAAAAATAATAATCATCATTTTTTTGAGTTAAATGTTGTGTAGACCTCAGCAAAGCAAGTGTTGTATTAACCCTAGCACTAGAATGTTTATGTATCTTGTGTGGCGCTAACTGAATGGGTGTGTCTTTATTGACTAATAGGTAAATGACTATGAATAGTATAGTATATATATATATATATAATACACAGTATATATATTAAAGTCCCACACTGAACCGTAGCTCTCCCACCTCAAGCTTCCCAATATTGATTTCTCCATATTCTTTTTCAGCTGTTGCATGTACCATGATATTTCATATGTTTGGTTGGTCCCATAAGTTGCACATGTTGGTTGCGACTTTTCCATATTTGTGCTTGTTTTCCAATGTGAATGTTAATGGTTCTTAAATTTAATGCATAAATGATCCTACTCGGTCTTATAAGTCTCTTCTATAATTTGGTAACATTGCCGTTTGTTTCTTTGTTAATGGAATCTAATCTTTATATACCTTCATTTTTTAATATTTTGTTTAAGATGGAGGACTACAGCCATCTGTATCGGCAGGTGCGACCACAGAAGGACTGCCACAAGGTGTGCTCTACCGTGTGCGTGCAACCTACAAGTACACACGTGAGGATGTAGATGAAATTGGCTTCGAAGTTGGTGACACCATCCAGGTGGTGGAGTATGACGATCCAGAGGAACAGGTAATTAATTAGTGATTTGTTAAATTAAAAATTGTAGCTTATTGTACTTGGAAAACTCCAGTGTTAAATGGAATGAAATGCCTTTTTCTGGTGGGCCCCTTGTTGGCTCCCTGGAGCTATCCAGGTTATTCCACCACACCTGAATAAATTAGGGCATCATGGTTGTGCTGTCTACTTCTCCCTTCTTAACACAACAGTTGTCTTGCTGCTGCAGTATTCATATATTTCCACTGCACAAGCCTGTTCAAGCTATTTCATCATAAAAATAGAACATGTACAGAGAAACAATAAATAACATTGTAAAATCACACTGTATGTACAAAAAATGTTGGAGTGATGGTGATGACTAGCCGCAGCTAGGCCAACCAGTCGTATTTACATTTATTTTCAATGTACAGTATAAACCTATTCTTTTTGTGTAAACAAATGAAAATTATAGAAGAAAGTTCATTAAAGTGAGAACATGTAATATTACAAGTACCAATGTCTTGAGCAGAACAACAAAGCAACTTTTAAAAGTACTGTACATGTAATTCATTGTGTCGGGGGACAGGCAGCCAAAGTGTATTCATACATGTTAGGCTTATATAGTAACCTGCTACGTCACCATCTAACTACCACACACCTTCAGATATGTGGAGGAGTGGGGTAGTCATCATTCTCTCTATGATGTACTTGTACACAAGATTTTTGTAATTGAATTAAAGTACTCACTCGATTTAAGGACGTCTGATTTATCGTTCAGCCAGTTCTGATGACCAAATTTTAGATCGGTAACTGGAGCCTTATTTACCAAGTCATTGGCTCTTATGTTCACATAGAGCTGTGAACATAAATGTCAAGAAAAGATGGAGGGAATTTGATTCCATATGGCCTCAGGACCCCTAGTCTTTTCCAGCCTTTCCTCTCCTCTCTTAACAGTCTTGTTTCCTATCAATTTCAAAGTTGAAGGGAATCTACCTTAATTCCTCCTTCTGTATTTTGATGTTCATATTCACTGCTCTGGTTTCTTTTTCTGTCTACTGTAACCCATGCATAGTGGTATGTAAATCACTTTTCTTTTCTACCATCCTCCTGTTTAAGACAAGTGATCTTGTCTCTCTTCCTCCGTGCTCTATACCCAATGACTCAGTTATCAACTCTGAAATTTCTTTTATTTACAAATCTTTCTTTAACCTGGGATACCCTTTACATTTTATCAACTGTACTAATTCTCAAGCTAAACATAATATATTTCTTCCCAAACCTATTTATTTCCAACACTATTACCACTGCTCTGCTCTGCCTTTCCTTCATATCTGAACTCGATACTCACTATACCCTTTGGCCCTTGATGTGGAGCTCACCTTTTCGACATACTAACACTCTTCCTAGTAATCTGGTTCACACTTCTCTCCTCTGCTTCTAATGCTGCTGTTGGTGTCTACTCTTATTTCCTGTTCATCTTGTCCTCTCCAATATGTTTATG
>WNGS01164437.1:25262275-25307477 GCA_020271785.1 Procambarus virginalis
GTGATGAAGGGTTCAAGACTAAACACAATAAATGGTACAATCATAATTTTATTTGAAAAATACATTTGCAGGTGTTAAATACAATACAGATGTACAATGATTGTAATAGAGAGAATATTGAGGTATGAGTTGGCGACTACCACCACAACCAAAGGTTCCTACTATCATTTTACCACCACTACCACCAATATATCACCACTACTACCATCACAAATAACAATTCACCAGCTCACCACAAGCACCAATACTGCCGCCTCACCACTGCCGCCAGTTCACCACATCACAAAGCTCACTACCACCAGCACCACCATTACTACTACCGCCAAGTCGCCAGCCCCAGCACAAGAACCAGTTCACCCCCACCACAACAACCACCACCACAACAAACCACCACCACCACAACCTCCACAAACTCACAGACATCTCATCACCATCATGTTTTCCTACCACCAATCACTCTCGACAGGCTGGGAAGATTTGGGGTCGTACCATCATTTGCAACTGGTCGAGATAAACCCACTTATCGGCCCTCGGTTTCCAGTAGTATGTCCTTAAGTTACCGGGGAAGTGGTAGGGAAAAAACCAGCTGCAAGCCCTGTACCACCATCCGCCTCCCTCTCCGTATATCCGAGCACAGGAACTACCTGTAGGGTGATATATAAATGAGAGAGATTTGGTGATCTGTCTACATGTTTACACACCTACATGCGCGCACACACCAGTGTCCACATGCATGTACAAGAACGCATTCATGACAGGAAATGCATTACATGATTTAGGAGTTATTCATCCCCGTCGTTCATTAATGAATTAAATGGTACCTAGTAGCCAGAACGCACTTCTTGGCCTACTGCGCAAGGTCCGATATGCCTAATAGGCCGAGTGATTTTCTTATTTTCAATAAATTGTTTTCTATTGGTTTATTTTAAATATTATTATTATATTAAGAACATAAATTATTGATTTAGTTATGTTAAGTTTAGGTTTGGTAGGGTTGGTTAGGTTTGGTCGTATATCTACATTAGTTTTAACAAAATATATATATATATATATATATATATATATATATATATATAAATTTCCTCACCTCAAGAAAGGAACAGTGAGATGTTCAGTGCAACCAAACTTACCTGACCAGCGGTCATGGTCTCTATCGTGGGTGGAGAACCTCATTTCACTGTGGTTGAGGTGCTGTACAAGTTGGTCCCCCATGGTACTCTTCTCCTGGTACTCGTTCACCTGCAGCTGGAACCTGGGTCACGGTAGGAAATGGTGTGGGGGGGTGGGGGAACCAGGTATCACATAGGTAGCTCTCAGTTGAAAATCGCAGGCAATCATTTAAAAATTTTATATATAAACATATGCTCATAGAAAGAGTCGAGTTTGTTTGATTAGTTTTGCAGTATGGCGTGAAGATGTCACCACCACCATTGTAAAAGCTGTCACAAGTAGTAGCCCTACAAGCAATACGAACAGTACTACAAGCATCACCGTCAGTAACACAAGCAGTAGCATTACAAGCAACACAGCAGCACACCCCTAGCACTATAAGCAACATAACCCTTAGCACTACAAGCAACACCAGAACCGTCAACAGTAACGCAACAATATCAACAATAACAGCATCAGCAACAACATCGGCAACAGAAACAACAGCAACATTAGCAACAGTAACAACAACAACAGCAGCAGCAGCAGCGCCAGCAAAAACATCGGCAACAGTAACAGCATTAACAGTAGCAGCTCTTGCAACGTAAACAGAATCAAGAATCATCGTTAACAGCACCAGGAACAGGAGGAATATCACCAACACCCACAACAGAGGAAAGTAGCCAGACTCACCCGGTACTCTCGGCTTTGACGCGGAAGATGGACCAGATCGCCCAGCCGTGTTCACCATGCTTGTTGGTGGCGGACAGCTGCAGGGTCTGGGGCGAGAGCTTGGTCAACTGGTGCAACCACTCCAACCCTGTCACATATGGTAATATAGACAGGCAGAATGCAGGACTGTTTAGTGCAGGCTCGGTGCTACATATAGCCTTCCCGGCTTGGTGCTTTCTTTTGATAATTACTTAGTGCGGGCTCGTTCTCCTGCTTGTGGGCTCGCTAGATAGTAGATCGAAAGAGTGAGTAATCTGGTTACTCCCTTCATGCACGTCATTAATTAGATGACGAGGCATCTGGCTACCTGAAGAATCATCATTACATATAGACAGAGAGAGGGAGAAAGAGGGAGAGAAATAGACAGAGACAGACGCGAAACAGCCAGAGAGACAGACAGACCCATACAAACAGAGAGGTAGACATAAAAATACATTAATAGATAGACTGGCTAACCCAGGCACCGCCGGATATTATATATAAATCTCAGATTTGGTTAAGAATCGAAAAGCAAAACTTGCAAATTTCCAAACGATACAAAAATAGGAATGGAAATAATTTCAGAACACCAAGTCATTACAAAATAATCAAGATTTTTAAAGTGGATGAAAGCTGGGCAGATGCAGTTTAATGCTGAAACGCGGGTCTAAGGCTAGGTAATGATAACGAGTTACTAGATATAAGCAATACATAAATGTACGAAATAAAATATATAAAAGGATTTATTTCTAAAATCGTTAACAAAACGGTATCTAATAATATTCTTCAGCTGTATCTTGCTCCTGTTAGGGAACATTTAGAATGTGTAGTTCATTCTGTTCACTTGTCCCCAGAATGGACAAATTCACATGAACGCATACAGAGAAGGATAACGATTGATGGATGGAAATTAAGTCACCCAAGCAGTGGCACGGGCTGGAGTAGCCCTTAACAGGAAGGATGACGAGGTTAATTTCAGGAATTAGAAATATTCTTTGTGAAGGGAGAAAGAAAAGAATAAAGAGAATAAGAGAAGACCTGTTGGCCTATACGAGGCAGCTCATATCAACCCAAACCTACTCAAATACATGTCTAGTCCACAACGGAAACAAGACATGACCGCACCTTCACTACGCTACCCGGCAACCTGCTCCACAACTCAACAGCTTTCAATCTCTTAGAAGGTCATAGAGTATGGGTGACATGCTTAATGTGTACGGATGGCCGAAAGCATATAATATGCAAAGGGTGGATGAAAGAATATAGTCCTATTTTATGCTGATAGTATTATCATAGTAATGTATTATCAGCACAAAATAAGACTCGAAACGATATACAGTATATAAATTGGAGATTCTACTTTCAGGAAAGACATGGGTAAATATTATTTGGAAATGGGGTTGTTGATTTATGGAACAAATTACCGAATAACGTTAATGAGATCGCTGAATTGTTTCAAGCGTAAGTTAGACATATATGAATGAGTTTAGGTGAATGTTAATAGAAGGTGTCTCGTAAGGGCCAATTGCCATTTTACAGTTTTCTTCTTATATTGTCTCATTCTTATATTCCTACGTGAGTGAGAATAGGAGACACCAGGGTGGAAGACAGCAGTCAGTGGAGCCAGCAGTATTACCTCTTACCTAACCAATACTCCGTGGAGAGGTTACCGAAGCCAGTCTTGTACAGCGTCCAGTCTTTGGCGAAGCTCACCTGGGGAATAGCCTTCTTGTCTCTCTTGATGAACACCGTCCATCCTCCTGAAGAACAAGTGAACACAGCCATTGTTATGTAAAACGTGCCATCAGGTAGCTGATGTGATATTTGGGGGTCAATTCATCTATTGTAATAACAGTAATATGGGTACTTTTACTGATAAGATGTTTCTATCTTATTTATTTATTTATATACACGCAGGTACATTAGGGGTTAAGAGAGAACATAGAAATGAAGTTGATTTTATATTCTTGTAAAGCCACTAACACGCATAGCGTTTCGGACAAAGCTAAATTTAAATGTAAAACCAATGCTTCAAGGCACGGTTTAGCTTGACCTCCAGGTCACCACAAGGTACATGAAGGGTATATTGGACTTCGTGCAGAGTAAGAGTCAATCCATTTGATTTGTACAAGTACTAGCCAGTCACAATGTATGTTGCATATTTGGGCCACGCCTCCAGAAGAGGGAGATGAGAGAAAAGAGCGAGGGAGAGGAAGGGGGAGGGGGATGGTAGAGGGGAAAAAAGATGGGTGGGAGAGAAAGATACTATCCGGAGTCTCGGTACACTAGAAAAGGTACCCGGCAGTGCCCAGGATAGTCTGTCTCTTCCATTATCCCCCATTCCACCCCTATTTTTTTCTTCCATCTCCCCATCCCCCACTGCCTTTCCACAACCACATCTTCCATCGAGAGGACAAGTTAGACTAACCTGCCTTACTCTACTGAGTTCCTCGTCAATCGGCTTCCAACTGGAGTTGTGTGTGAGGGCGCGGCTGACATAGCCATTGACTATACTCCACTTGTAGCTATCAGGACATTCTCACTCACTACTAGCATTAAGGCACATTCCTATGTTGATTCCCTTAGTGTAGACTGCAGTGTGAACCCCACCATTCCTTTCTGAGGCAGCTTACCTTCACTCTCCAACTCTTAAGTGAAACGCACCACGGAACTTGGCTTAAAGACATCCTTTAAACTGTGATACTATCACCTCCATCATGAATTATCTATTATAATTATGTCACATTATTCGTCCCTCCCTGTTGGTGAAACACCTGACCCCCGTTCTTAGTCATGTCACACCAGGCAGACACTAGCTGACCCTCTCTTGAGATTACTCACCTCCGTTGCTAGTCATGTCACACCAGACAGACACTTGCTGACCCTTCCTGTTGGAGAGATAACAAACTCTTAGGGGAAATAAATCAGACACAAACTGACTGTCAACCCCAGAAATTCTTGAATACTGACGCATTTCGTGACGAGACTTTTACATGGCTTCACAAACCTGCTGTTCTATTACAAGATGATATTGATCATTCAGAAAAGAGAAGGATGCACTGATTACATTTTTCTGGACTGCCAGAAATTTCCACATTATTCCACCCTGCAGGCTTGTACACAAAATTGAAAACATAATAAGAAGCTGGAAGAGTGCTGAACCGGATGAAATAATACATATCCAACATAAAACAAAAGATAATGGTGACAAAAGCTAGAGACAGCTCAGAGGTTTCCTTTAAGACATATATTTGAACTTAGAGGCCTGACTGTAACGATTGACTGAACTCGTTTTTCACTATGCTGGAAAACTAAAGTCCAAGACTTTGCTGCAAGACTTTGAGGAATGAGCTCTAAAGGCTGATAGAACCAGACTTCCCTGTGCTGGAAAAGAGAAAGGAAAGAAGCGACATTATCCCAACTTTAAGGATTTTAAGAAACATTAAATTATGGTCAAAAGCAAAATTATTTGTTTTCCCCACATATAGCTCCCAAATCCTTATCCCTTATAAGTGCTATATAGTTGTAATGACTTATCGCTTATTCCTGATAGTTCTATTTCCTTCCACATTTAGGTAGAACACGTGGTCATAGCTGTAACACACACACACCACACACACACACTAACTCACTCTCTCTCTCTCTCTCTCTCTCTCTCTCTCTCTCTCTCTCTCTCTCTCTCTCTCTCTCTCTCTCTCTCTCTGTCCTTTATCTAATTTTACTCCACCTGCACTGAATAGGTTCCTATTCAACATCACGGGTTTTACCCATGACCACGAGTCCTACCCATACCACAGGTCCTACCCATGATCACGTGTTCCTTCCAATCCTTATGAAAAGTAAAACCAAGTTAATGACACCTTTTAAGGTCATACTGGGAACTAATAGGTCTGGTGATGATTTCGACCCTGGCGAAGGGAGCAACGTGATATATATTGGGTAACTCATTTGGGAATCTGTTGTCATAAAAAGGTTAAGCATATCTGCTGGTCTGGATCATTACACATTACCTGTCCGGCTTGATGATGTAGACACCATTCATCCTCGCTCCCCGGCAGTACAGTTCAGCACAGTCTTTGGCTATCTTCGCCCTGATAATAAAATAACATTGAAATGTCTTCGACCCGTTATGCCTAACAGCCTGAGCGATTTTGCTGATTTTAAAATATTTATTTCGAATTTAGTTCTCCCTTAATAATATTAATATCTTATATTGACAAGATGAATTTCTAACTTGGCCTAGTTTTAACTGTCGGGCAGTACAGAGAAATCTAAATATCCCTAAATCTGGATATTTACGCTTCTAAGTTAGTTTTGATTCAAATTTAAGAAAATCACTTATAAATACAGTATTATAATAAAACTCTTACCATTATATAAGAGAAAATACAAAGATAGGCTATAAACATACATACACACATACATATACACACACATACATACACACATACACATATACATACATACATACATATTCACCACTCCCTCTTTCAGAAGTAACTTAAAAGCATGATGCGCTAGGGTGGGATGGGGGTGAAAGTCTGGGGCCAGATTCACGAAGTCGTTACGCAAGTACTTACGAACGTGTACATCTTTCCTCAATTTTTGACGGCTTTGGTTACATTTATTAAACAGTTTACAAGCATGAAAACTTCCCAATCAACTGTTGTTATTATTATAAACAGGCTCTTGGTGCTTCGGAGTTCATTAACTCTTTAATAATTGTAAACAAAGTCGCCAAAGATTGAGTAAAGATGTACAGGTTCGTACGTGCTTGCGTAACTGCATTGTGAATCTGGCCCCAGGAGTCGAACAGCACAGTTTACCTTGTGAAAAATTTGTGAACACTTCTCTTGCATTCCTGGTGTTCCTTTTCATTGATGCGACTCATTTCATCTTTGGCATTAATAATTTGCTGTACCTTTTTTCCTTCTTCATTGTTTAGAGTCGTGTTTCCTGCTCGTAAGTTTCTGACCTCATCTTCGATGACGGAGAGTTGGTCTTCAACAACTCTCTTCTCCTTCTTTGCAAGGCAGAGTTGGTCTTCAACATCTCTCATGTTATCCTCCATAAGAGACAAATGGTCTTCAATCTCTCTCTTTTCCTTCTCAAATTGTAAGAGGCGGTTTTCAAATTCTATTTTACTCTGCTCCAAGAGTGAGAGCTGGTCTTCAGCATCCCTCTTCTCCTTCTTCAAGAGTGGGAGTTGGTCTTCAACAAGTCTCTTCTCACTTTCAGTCTTATTATTCATCTCTTGCAGCTGTTGGACCATTCTCTCTAGTTCAGCGATCCTCTTCGACGCCTTCATGTCCCTCTCCTGGGCTTCCATATCTGCGAGCTCCAGCTCTCGCTTCTTTCCCTTCACCTGTTTGGCGTCCTCCTCCGCCTTTTGAATGTCGACTTTCAGTACACGTGTCTCCTCCTCTAATAAGCGAATATCGTCTAAAGTCTTAAAGTATTCTTCCTCTACCAATTGAATCTCCTTTTTCAATTGAATATTTTCCTCCTTAACCAGCCTCCCATCCGCCTGCACTTTACGAATCTCAGCCTTCGCAATTTTCGCATCCTCTTTTACTTGTTGAATGTTGGCCTTTAGTTGTTGATTCTCCTTTTCAAGGCGTGCTCCGTTGTTATGGCTCCTGATTTTCTTCTCAACCAAATAGAGCTGTGTTTTTAGGTGAGCATTTTCCTCCTTCAGCTGGAGATTTTCGTCATCGTGAGCTTTGTGGACACAGTCCAGTTCCTCCAGTTTGTCGAGTAGGCGGCGGGTGAGGTTGTCCCTGTCCTCGACATCTGAAAAGATATCAAATATTTAGCAATATATTTGGTATACTTGAATTTAAAGATTTATAATTTATGCATACACAATTTTAAAGAATTTGGCACCGTCCCTAATAATAGTTCTGGTTTCACTGCTAAATTATCAATCGTTCTTTTAAGTAATTCAGCTTATGTATACCTTGGAACGGTTGACTTTAACAATGTTAATGTATTCATGAAGTGCACTCGTGCTCTTGTGTGTTCTGCAAGACGTGAAGAGCATTTTAGGCCCTGAAGTGCACTCCTGACCCTGAAGTGCACCCCTGGCCCTGACGTGCACTCCTAGCCCAGAAGTGCTCCCTTAGCCCTGAAGTGCACTCCTGACCTTAAACTGCACTCCTGGCCTAGAAGTGCACCCTTAAGCCCAGAAGTGCACCCTTAGCCCAGAAGTGCACCCCTAGCCCTGACGTGCACTCCAGCACGCGAAGAGCACACCAGGCCATTAAACAAGTAGCTTTCTTCCTACCCAACCAACTATCAATATATTCACAACAGAATTGTGTGCTCTGTACCAAGCTTTACAAATAATAACCACGCCACCACTTGGGGAAATACACAATCTGCAGTGACTCCAACAAGTGCAACCAAAGCCATCACATACTGCTCAAACACATGTGAAGAGCTAGTACATTCTTGCTTACTGCTTCTCCAGTAACTTCATTAAAAGGATATAACATATCCATACAATGAGTACCAGCATATTGTAGAATTGGCAGATACACGCTACAGTTAACACATCACACATCGTCCAATTCCTTGTAGAGCACGAAAAGGGGCCAATAAAATGCATCACCCAAAACATTGCACATAAATGGCAAACATCATACTCTTCCACATACTTTTGAACCGTAAAAAAAGACTTCGTTAACTTCGAAACACATCAGGTATAACGACAAATAGCTATAAATAACAATGACCAGACTAAAGCTCCACTGCCGTGTTCTAGAGACAAATGAACATTATCTCCTTCACTACTGAAATTCTAGCGCAACAATTAATTTCAAACAAAAATTTATCTCCTTCAAAATGGCCTTTAATATCGAGTACATAGTATGGAGGAGGAGACTTCTCACTACATATAAAATACCAGTCAAAACATTTGCTATATATCTCCAGTCAACCAAGAAATTAGGCTATATTTGTGCTCTTCGCAAAACCTAAAAACTTAAGACTGATAATCAGACATAGAAAACGTAACCTTGCAACAAAGGAAAGCAGCGAACAGCTGACACCATCAACAAAACATCCAGACCTCTTTAGCAAGTGCTGCAAGTCTTAACTCAAAAAACTATTAAAGCCTGGCCAAATCAACATTAACGCTCAGTTGTGACACATCTCCCACAATTACCACTCGTACAGTTATCGGGAAGAGAAAACCTTCACGTAAACTCATCATAAACTAGAAGGATAGGTGAGGGTAAGTGTTTTAGTTCTGCTGGCAATTATTTGTAAGTTCAATTCGTGGATGAAGTATTTGGAGAGGTGTAATTTGAACACAGAAAGCTCTAGAAAATCATTGGAGCAGGGCGGGGGATCGAACCAGGAAGCATGGTTCAAGAAAGTTCGAAAGTAATCAGTTGCGAGTCCAGCCCGCGGTGCTGGTGACAGAAGGTTCATTGTTGTTTGGGATCAGAGAGCCGTCTGTGTAAATTGTGCTCGTGGTAGGGAAACAGTTTTTCATCGTGGAGGCGAAGGTTGAGGCTATGGCTGACTTTGGTATGTTATCTTCGAGTTATGTTGATGTTTTAGTAGTTGCGTAATGCCAGGGCGATGGTAGAGGGAACAACTGTTTGGGTTTTACAGTTTTGGAAGACGGCTACACTGAGGCTATTTATGACTCGTGTTAGCAATGACTGAGAATGGGTGGTGGGTAAGCGGGGGTCTTATGGGCCAATTGTTAATTTGTTATCGATATGGATGCGAGTGTGCGGTGGGACAAGATAACTGGCAAACATTGCGTCAATTCTTGTGATTAAATTTGTGATTCCTAGGTAGTTTTAAATTTAAATTTTGCCCCGAGGGGCGAGTTTATTGGGCAGCGCCACTCATCTTGTGAGTGGACACACCGCCATAGCAGCATGTACATCACTCCCCAATAGGAAGAAAACCCGCTGGATTGTTCATCCTGTCACTTGTACCCAGACACAGCTGGGACTTGCTTAACTGTCTCGAGTGAACAGCTCAACAAACAAGAAGATTAACATCTATCAACCCTTAAAAGCTTACGTTATCTTGCGGGTGCAAAATGGGGAAATCTTTTAAGAACAGTATCAATATTTGACAAATAGTGTTTTCCTAACTCAAACAATGTGGGGTTTATTATTCTACACATATTCCTAGGTAGTATAGCTGGGTTCGTTCTAAACTCTGGGTCGAATCCCGGGCGGGACAGAAATGGTTGGGCACGTTTCTTTTCACCCAATGCCTCTGTTCACCAAGCAGTAAAAATGTACCCTTAAGTTAGGCAACTGTTGCAGGGCAGCATCCTGGGGAAGGTCGGTAGTTCGACCTTGGGGAGGGGGAGGCACCTCGATATAAACCTAATATATACATAAATATCTACATACAGGCTGCCTGTCCCCGAAAAAAATTATTAAAATAAAAGTAACAAGTGTTAAGGGAAGACACATGTAGTAGATTTAATAATCTCACGACAGGGAAGTCTAAGGTCTGCTTGACGGATCAGTTTAGTGTACTAAGGAGTGCTTAGTTTCGCATTAAACATCCTTCTTATGAATACCAGTTGCTAATATCTGATTTCCGGTATGAATTATAGTGTGATGTACAGGTGTCGCTACAAAATTCCACACTTTTCGAGAGAGAAATCGTCCCTTAAACTCCTTGAAAGGAAGTCCACTGAACTCGGTTTCACACTACAAATAAGAAGAAAGCATTCTCTCATCTCGAGAAAGAAAATGAAAACTTGCAAATTTATGATGAAACTCTGGAATGCGCTTCCACGTTCATTTCCTTGGAGATGTCAGCTCTACCAAGAACACCGAGGATCAACTCATAGGATCATGTAAAAAGCCATCTAGCATATAAAATGAATCTATAGCAATCTTTGAATTCCCCAACCTGCCAAAACATCAAATCGTCGTTAAAAGGTGTCTTCCCAGAGTTATTGCCAAGAAAGATTTGTGCTAATTATTGGGGGAAACGAGAACACCACGAAGGGGCCCCTCGCCGATCTATTTGTTACCTTATAGAACTTGCCTTCTGATCAACCCCGCGAATTCATACCTGCGGGGGAGGATTGGCCATGTAGGATTTAAATAAATTCGGTGGAAACAGGGTTGTTGATTTATGGAATTTAATAACTGGAATTACCTTTGCTAATCTTTCTATTCTATTGTTACCGTATGCGTTCAAGTGAATTTGTCCATTCTATAGTATGAGCTAAAACTTAGCTTCATAATATATATCTGGGACGTAACAAGAGGTCCCCCTAATGTAACACATCCCTTCCCTAGAGCTGAAGAATGATATTAACGTCTTGTTGCTAACACTTCTATAGATAAATCCCAGTAGCCTATGTTAGTATGTTCATTCAATGGATAAATGACGCTGTCCAGTAAACATGCCATCTTGTGTAATATAAAAATTTAGTTTGTCAGACACGAGTCACAATGTATCACACAGAAATGACGGTAAACCTCATGATTAGCTTTCCTGTGTTTCAGAGCTGCTGCTCATTCATTCACAAGTTTATTATTTCTTCCAGAACTTCCCAACGTCGTACATCGATCATCACTGTCTCGTATGTTAGTATAAAACTTTTAGTGTTAACGAAGGCTTTGAAGGTTGGGCATTTTAGTTTTTTTTTCAACACGAGGAACAAGATTTTTTTTTACATCTTATTAGCTTGCTGTACCCATTTTTCTACTTAAAATATTGAGTCGAACATAGACATATTTTGAGTGACTGCCAAACACAGAAATACTGACATGTATATCAATCCTTACCTTGTGTACCACTCTCATCATCAAGAGTGAGGTGAGTGGAGACCGCATCAGTTAGGATGTCAACATTCTCCAACAATGCATTTATACCTGAAAACAATTACTACAATTGAGATCGTGTCGTGTTATTTCTGTGATCTTTTGTATACTGGTGCCTTTTGTTTATACTCGTATATAGGAAACAAATATATTTACTCATTAAATACGTCACAAGGAACTGTAACAAATATCTTGGTTTACAACTTACTTTCATCGACGCCTCGCTGTTCGTCCTGTATTTGTTTTATAGCATCCTGGGCCAGGTCAGAGTAGCCCCTCTGATCCACCTTGTTATCCGGGAGAGCGGATACCAAGAGAAGAGGCAGTAGCCAGGCAGGCACGACTGCCACCACCGCACACACACAACCCGCCTGCATGACTGCTGGCTGGATGGCTGGTAATAACTCCCCATACTAAGTACACACGCGCTCAACGCTCACGAAAATAAATCTTACAGAACCTCGAAATTATGTTAAAATATATAGCTTGTTCTTGCACAGGTATTTATATAGTGAATTTGCTACGAATACTTTGTTACAAAGAGGAACCACTATGAGAGAAGAATGAAGGTAGATTAGGGAAGAATTGATGGTGGAAAGCTCCCCCCCAATCAATTCAAATCTCTCCCCGCTCATTCCCACTCCTCCACCACTAACCCTCCACCCTCCACCACTAACCCTCCACCACTAACCCTCCACCACTAACCCCCACCCGGCCCTCCACCACTAACCCCCACCGGCCCTCCACCACTAACCCCCACCCGGCCCTCCACCACTAACCCCCACCCGGCCCTCCACCACTAACCCCCCCCAGCCCTCCACCACTAACCCCCACCCAGCCCTCCACCCTTCCACCACGTAGTTATACAATGTTTGTGATGTAACTATAGGATGCTTTTACAGGCTCAGGTTAATTACCTTCCGTGGGTAGGTGCTTACAAACACACTAGTTTGTATAGCAGCTACCTTACCCTGTCAAAGTAAGACATAATGTATGTGTGTGTATGTATGTGTATACAGGATATGTGGAAGCGGGTTAGAATTGCATTTCACTTTTGTAAACGCACATTAATGACATTATGTAAAAAAAGATACATCGAACACTTAATGTAGAACAGACGTAAATCTGTGTGTTTCTGTATGTACGTTAGAATATAATTTCATGAGCATTGCAATCACCTTCTGTGGTTGATTGTTCAATAAAACACTGAACTCTGATAGGTAAACCTGCTCACACCCCCCCCTCCCTTACACTGGTTCACACCCCCCCTCCCTTACACTGGTTCACACCCCCCCACCTCCCTAACACTTTTTTTTTTTGGGGGGGGGGGGGAGTAAAGAGGAAGGAGAGGCATGGGTGAAGGGAAGTTTAGAAGTGGGAAATACAATGAGAGGTATGAAAGCAGGCGGGCTGTCCGCCTTGCTGACACGATGTGTGGGTGTTGGCAGCTAAGCTAAGCTTGCTCCCTCTTGTCATGGAGCTGTGAGTGTGTGAGAGGTTCTTCACATGTGTTTCACCATATATGGATGTCTATAGATGAATACTGTGTAGCATTCATATATACACACTCCGATGCTTCCGCACATGTTGTTCTGTTTAAGGCTCTTTATTTTTTATTATTATTTATTGAGTTATACATACGCATACATATATATTATATATATANGGAACCAAACACAATGTCGTTGCTCATTTTTGTACAGCTGCAAGAGCGGAGAGTTGTACAAGAAGTAAATTGACTTGATGGTAGCATGATAGTCAACAACTAAACACAAAGACGCTAGGTAGAAAGTGTGACCTAGTCGGTATGCTCCCCCAGGTGTTACTACATAGAAATGTTCAACACAAAGTCCTTGCTGAAGAAAACCTTGGCATTCATGCCCAAACGTCTTCAAGGGCGCTCGTGACTGAGATCCTTAAGCTTTGACGCTCGTTATCGCTAGTCTCAGAATTTGTAATAGGTACTGTGTTGGTGTGTTAACCTCACAGCCTATTATGGAACCATTTCATATTAGTTTTGAAATATATTTGGCTCACATATGGGTGATTTAATGATGTAATTCGGTGTTTTCATGCAGATCATCTAATTGTAAATTAAAATATAGCATGTATGGTACAGGCATATTTTTCTGAGTGTACATCACGATGCAAGACGCTTCCTCTCTTCTCTGAGCCTGTGCGCTAGGATGTGCAACTTTCCCTCTCCTCTATGAGCCTGTCCGCAAGGCTCATAGAGGAGGCCTTGGGGACACTTTTCTCTCTGCTCTTTGAATCTCCCGCCATAATGTGAGACTGTGGCCCTCTCCTCCTGCAGGGTCCGAGGCGCTGGGGGTGTGCGGGTGGTGGACGCTTCAGTGATGCCGTAGTGGTCTCAGGCAACACTAACGCCCCTGTCATCATGATCGCTGAGAAAGCCTCCGCGATGATCAAACAGGACTGGGGAGCAACGTGAACAACTGCTACTGTTATTCATTATGATATTTATGGATGGTGCTAAGTGAATCTGGTCATGTGGACGCCTGCTTGATAGTTATAATTCGTGTCTCTACGTTGACTGATGTGACTTTATGTGACCTGCCGATTTGTGCAACCTATGCAATCTAAGCTGTATATTAATAGAGAAAGAACCTGGTTATCACTCTGGATTATATATATAGGCTTACTGAGAGTTATTCTCGCACTCATTAGCACATGCTTCCCAGCCTGATGTTCACATATGCACAGAAGCTAAATGACCTACAATTGTATATTGTAAATTGTCATAAGAGAGCCATGCATTGTTACCAGGAATAACAATTTTCAAGCGAATGTCCTTGCTGTAAGTATTAATATGATTCTGTGGAAAGACACTTGAGGCTGACTGATGTATATAAAGGCGTGGTTGTTCCCAGAAAAGAATAAAACATATAGATAGCAGGGATAACCTGGTGTCAAAATTTAATATTATTTGGGGATTATTACAGGCTTGCCGCTGAAAGGTTCAGATCTTCTAGTCAGTTTTCCACTGTATCTGTTTTGTATACAAAGTTTAATCCAGGCTTGTTCCTGCACTGTGTGTTGTGCTGTTGGTTAATGTGCAAATGTTAATCACCAAACTATCTGCCTTCATTATAATTTCTACAAACACGTTACTGAAACACTTACACCTCATCTTGCTGCACCAACAATATTGATCCTACTTTGGTACATTATTACTACCTATTCTGCAACTACAACTATTACAACATCAAAATATACAACTTCTGGTGTATGTTAGTTGTGCCTAGAAATAAATCATCTGTATGTACATCTCATGTTACTAATACATTGGCAACTACAGCTCCAGAACACCAAATTCTTCACAACAAATTTCAAACTTAAGTTATTTGGAAAACTTAAACTCTGGTCGTGGAACTTTGTTCATTAAACTTGTTCATGCAACTTTGTTCATTAACTTCTTCATGCAACTTTTTTCATAAAACTTGTACATTAAACTTGTTCATTCAACTTTGTTCATTAAAGATGTTTATGGAACATTGTCCAGTAAAGATATTTATGAAACTTTGACCATTAAAATTACTCATTAAACTTTTTCATTAGACGTGTTCATGCTACTTTGTTCATTAAACTTGTTCATGCAATTTTGATTATTAAATTTGTTCATGCAACTTTATTCATTAAACTTGTTCATGTTTAAAGTATTTACTTGATACATAATTTAGTGTGGATAATACTGGACAACTGGCCAGAGACCACTGATATTGTGGAGGTAATAATGGATAACTTACTAGCCAGGGACTATTGATGATGTGGAGGCAATAATGGATAACTTACTAGCCAGGGACCACTGATGACGTGGAGGTAATAATGGATAACTTACTAGCCAGGGACTACTGATGATGTGGAGGCAATAATGGATAACTTACTAGCCAGGGACTATTGATGATGTGGAGGCAATAATGGATAACTTACTAGCCAGGGACCACTGATGATGTGGAGGTAATAATGGATAACTTACTAGCCAGGGACTACTGATGATGTGGAGGCAATAATGGATAACTTACTAGCCAGGGACTATTGATGATGTGGAGGCAATAATGGATAACTTACTAGCCAGGGACCACTGATGATGTGGAGGCAATAATGGATAACTTACTAGCCAGGGACTACTGATATTGTGGAAGTAATAATGGATAACTTACTGACCATGGACCACTGATGTTGAGGTAATAATGGATAACTTACTAGCCAGGGACCACTGATGTTGTGGAGGCAATAATGGATAACTTACTGACCATAGATCACTAATGTTGTGGAGGCAATAATGGATAACTTACTGACCATAGATCACTAATGTTGTGGAGGCAATAATGGATAACTTACTGACCATAGATCACTAATGTTGTGGAGGCAATAATGGATAACTTACTGACCATAGACCACTGATGTTGTGGAGGCAATAATGGATAACTTACTGACCATAGATCACTAATGTTGTGGAGGCAATAATGGATAACTTACTGACCATAGACCACTGATATTGTGGAGGCAATAATGGATAACTTACTGACCATAGACCACTGATGTTGTGGAGGCAATAATGGATAACTTACTGACCATAGACCACTGATGTTGTGGAGGCAATAATGGATAACTTACTGACCATAGACCACTGATGTTGTGGAGGCAATAATGGATAACTTACTAGCCAAGAACCAATGATGTTGCGTAGGCAATAGTATAAGTTTCTAGTATTTCTATAAAAGTTTCTATAACATTTCTGAATATTTGAATTATAAAATCAATATTCTAAGCCGAACCTTTCCTCAAGAACAGACAAATACATTTTCTAGGTTCCTTAAATAATGTGACAGATGAGTTTTGTGTTACCTGGCATAATCATCATGAGAATCGCTCAGAGAATGGAAATCACAGAGGGTTAATATTGCTATTCTAGAGCTCACATTAAACAACCTATGGGTGTTCATAATTTGATTGAAATAGCTTGAGTTACATTTGTATATTATTGAGTGCATATGTAATTAACTAAAAAATGCATATTTCTTATTCTAAGATGTTGCAGTAGGAATGTGTATGCAAAGTTAGTGTTTTTATGAGAAAAACGAGATGCATTCTAATTTATCAGTATCAGTAGGCTATTATTTATGTTGCAGTTCGGCTTATATTACTATATGAGAATATTTATTGAATATTGTTTGAAATAACAACGTGTATTATGCTTGCCTATCAAGGTAGGCCTATGAAAATTTATTTCTAGTTAAGGCTTTTAATAATTATTTAGGCCTTGAACCCTATAATTAATACTATTAAGTTGCTAAGAAATCCCAATGCAGGAGATTTTGGTGAGAGATATTAGTTCAATGAAGTTGAATTTACGCAAACTATAAGATTTAATACAGTTTTGTATTATTTAATTAATTGTTTCATCTAATAGTCCCGGTCAGGCAGGGCAAGGGAGATGATGCCATCCAATTGTCTTGTATATTACTGAAGAAAGAGTGTCCAGCATGCCTATAGGGTACTAATATGCTCTTACTAATTGAAATGTGATTATGGCAGGTTATTGATTATATACTATAGGAGAGTATTTGAGAGTCACCATGGGAGGCTAGATATTTATAGAGACAACGTGTCTATTTTGGATGGTTAATTGTATAAGCGGCAACTCTTAGGAGGTCTATAGCTATGCCCACTGCCCGCCGACGACAGTGTCGTGTGAGCTACTGGAGGGGATACACGCACACACACGTGGCTGCTCACATCTATAACCCTTAAGTACCCCTTTATATATTGTATACATTGTATACATTTGTGTTTTCATCTGATGTCTTCAAGAGGGGTTCCAGTAGTACAGTCGGGTTCGTTCTCGGCTTACAATCGTGAATTCCTGGTTGGAATCCCGGGCAGGACAGAAACAAATGGTTGTGTGGGGGGGGGGCGTTTCCTGTCACCTCATGCCCCTGTCCACCCTGAGATGGTCAACACTGGCAACAAGTTGCTAGTATACAGGGTTGCAACACTGGTGCAACTCTTTTAAGTTGTGAGTCAATCTGTAACACAGGTAAGTTGAGGGTATAAAGTTGTAACGCTCAGGTAACAAGCTGTAAGGTTATAACACTTGGGTAACAAACTGTAAGTGTGTAAAGTTGTAACACTCATGTCATAAGCTGAGTGTGTGTGTGTGTAAAGTTGTAACACTCACGTCATAAGCTGAGTGTGTGTGTGTGTAAAGTTGTAACACTCACGTCATAAGCTGAGTGTGTGTGTGTGTAAAGTTGTAACACTCACGTCATAAGCTGAGTGTGTGTGTGTAAAGTTGTAACACTCACGTCATAAGCTGAGTGTGTGTGTGTAAAGTTGTAACACTCACGTCATAAGCTGAGTGTGTGTGTGTAAAGTTGTAACACTCACGTCATAAGCTTAGTGTGTGTGTGTGTAAAGTTGTAACACTCACGTCATAAGCTGAGTGTGTGTGTGTGTAAAATTGTAACACTCACGTCATAAGCTGAGTGTGTGTGTGTGTAAAGTTGTAACACTCACGTGATAAGCTGAGTGTGTGTGTGTGTAAAGTTGTAACACTCACGTGATAAGCTGAGTGTGTGTGTGTAAAGTTGTAACACTCACGTCATAAGCTGAGTGTGTGTGTGTAAAGTTGTAACACTCACGTCATAAGCTGAGTGTGTGTGTGTAAAGTTGTAACACTCATGTCATAAGCTGAGTGTGTGTGTAAAGTTGTAACACTCACGTGATAAGCTGAGTGTGTGTGTGTGTAAAGTTGTAACACTCACGTGATAAGCTGAGTGTGTGTGTGTAAAGTTGTAACACTCACGTCATAAGCTGAGTGTGTGTGTGTAAAGTTGTAACACTCACGTCATAAGCTGAGTGTGTGTGTGTGTGTAAAGTTGTAACACTCACGTCATAAGCTGAGTGTGTGTGTGTAAAGTTGTAACACTCACGTCATAAGCTGAGTGTGTGTGTGTGTAAAGTTGTAACACTCACGTCATAAGCTGAGTGTGTGTGTGTGTAAAGTTGTAACACTCGGGTAACAAGCTGTAAGGATGTAACACTCAAATAACAAACTGTTAAGTTGTAACATTCGGGTAACAAACTGTGAGTGTGTTAGGTTGTAACACCCAAGTAACAAGCCGAGAGAGAGAGAGAGAGAGTGTGTGTGTGTGTGTGTGTGTGTGTGTGTGTGTGTGTGTGTGTGTGTGTGTGTGTGTGTGTGTGTGTGTGTGTGTAAAAAGTTGTAACTCTGGTAACAAGCTATGTGTGTGTGAATTGATTTTTAACAACAATATATCATGTTACATAAGAGAGAATACCCCCACACATAAAGTTAGGAACATTATATAAAATATCTAGTACCACTTGCTGGGTGTAACGTGTCATGGGCAATTGGGGTAAATTGCCGACTCGAAATGAATTGTTTTGACAGTTCTGTATCATTCATCTGCAACTGTGACTCGTTCACTGGCAAACAGCTTAATGAATGCAAGGAGATTGAAATTGAATTGTATATTGAAATTGAAAACAGAATGCAAGGGATGGGGTGCATCAGTCAGGATATGCGGGGTGGTGACCTTAGAGTACTCGTTGGAAGCAGCAGTTAGCAGGGCTTTATACTTTTTTTTTTATCCTTATTTAATAAAATACAATATAAATCATATATACATAAATTATACAAGGCAATACTACATAACATATACAGTAGTATAATTCTCAATAAACAAGTGTTTCATATTATCACAGAGCATGAACTTTAAACCCTTAAATGTTATACTTATTTTTCTTTCAATGATTTACAATTTTAGAGATTATATTTACATTAAATTGATAGAAACCAATGGTCTAGGTGTCAACACCAACAATATAAAGGTGAGACTAGACCTTGTTGGGGACAGGACATAAAAATAGAAAGTTGTGGAGTGTAAAATAGAACTGAAATTATAGTAACATCCTAAATTTGTACTACTCAAGTAATAAGAGACAGAAATAAAATAGATGCATGCAAAATGGTGCACATAAACAATATATATAGTTTGCACAAACAGAAAGTGGGGACCAATAAGCTGAATATAAAATTAAGGACTATAAACCATTTCACGCTAATAGATTAGAAAGGGAGAGGAGTAATATATATATCAAGAGAAAATTTTAAATAGTGTCAGGAATTAACCCAGCTGTAGGTTATGGCACTGTGCCTACCCAGAGTGCCATAGCTAGAGCACACAGTGCCGCCATTGTTGCTGTATCAGGTGATGAAGGGTTCAAGACTAAACACAATAAATGGTACAATCATAATTTTATTTGAAAAATACATTTGCAGGTGTTAAATACAATACAGATGTACAATGATTGTAATAGAGAGAATATTGAGGTATGAGTTGGCGACTACCACCACAACCAAAGGTTCCTGCTATCATTTTACCACCACTACCACCAATATATCACCACTACTACCATCACAAATAACAATTCACCAGCTCACCACAAGCACCAACACTGCCGCCAGTTCACCACAATCACAAAGCTCACTACCACCAGCACCACCATTACTACTACCGCCAAGTCGCCAGCCCCATCACAAGAACCAGTTCACCCCCCACCACAACAACCACCACCACAACAACCACAACAACCACCACCACCACCACAACCTCCACAAACTCACAGACATCTCATCACCATCATGTTTTCCTACCACCAATCACTCTCGACAGGCTGGGAAGATTTGGGGTCGTACCATCATTTGCAACTGGTCGAGATAAACCCACTTATCGGCCCTCGGTTTCCAGTAGTATGTCCTTAAGTTACCGTGGGAAGTGGTAGGGAAAAACCAGCTGCAAGCCCTGTACCACCATCCGCCTCCCTCTCCGTATATCCGAGCACAGGAACTACCTGTAGGGTGATATATGAATGAGAGAGATTTGGTGATCTGTCTACATGTTTACACACCTACATGCGCGCACACACCAGTGTCCACATGCATGTACAAGAACGCATTCATGACAGGAAATGCATTACATGATTTAGGAGTTATTCATCCCCGTCGTTCATTAATGAATTAAATGGTACCTAGTAGCCAGAACGCACTTCTTGGCCTACTGCGCAAGGCCCGATTTGCCTAATAGGCCGAGTGATTTTCTATATTTTCAATAAATTGTTTCCTATTGGTTTATTTTAAATATTATTATATTATATTAAGAACATAAATTATTGATTTAGTTATGTTAAGTTTAGGTTTGGTAGGGTTGGTTAGGTTTGGTCGTATATCTACATTAGTTTTAACACAAATATATTTATATATATATATATATATATATATATATATATATATATATATATATATATATATATATATATATATATATATATATAAATTTCCTCACCTCAAGAAAGAAACAGTGAGATGTTCAGTGCAACCAAACTTACCTGACCAGCGGTCATGGTCTCTATCGTGGGTGGAGAACCTCATTTCACTGTGGTTGAGGTGCTGTACAAGTTGGTCCCCCATGGTACTCTTCTCCTGGTACTCGTTCACCTGCAGCTGGAACCTGGGTCACGGTAGGAAATGGTGTGGGGGGGTGGGGGGAACCAGGTATCACATAGGTAGCTCTCAGTTGAAAATCGCAGGCAATCATTTAAAAATTTTATATATAAACATATGCTCATAGAAAGAGTCGAGTTTGTTTGATTAGTTTTGCAGTATGGCGTGAAGATGTCACCACCACCATTGTAAAAGCTGTCACAAGTAGTAGCCCTACAAGCAACTCGAACAGTACTACAAGCATCACCGTCAGTAACACAAGCAGTAGCATTACAAGCAACACAGCAGCACAACCCCTAGCACTATAAGCAACATAACCCTTAGCACTACAAGCAACACCAGAACCGTCAACAGTAACGCAACAATATCAACAATAACAGCATCAGCAACAACATCGGCAACAGAAACAACAGCAACATTAGCAACAGTAACAACAACAACAGCAGCAGCAGCAGCGCCAGCAAAAACATCGGCAACAGTAACAGCATTAACAGTAGCAGCTCTTGCAACGTAAACAGAATCAAGAATCATCGTTAACAGCACCAGGAACAGGAGGAATATCACCAACACCCACAACAGAGGAAAGTAGCCAGACTCACCCGGTACTCTCGGCTTTGACGCGGAAGATGGACCAGATCGCCCAGCCGTGTTCACCATGCTTGTTGGTGGCGGACAGCTGCAGGGTCTGGGGCGAGGGCTTGGTCAACTGGTGCAACCACTCCAACCCTGTCACATATGGTAATATAGACAGGCAGAATGCAGGACTGTTTAGTGCAGGCTCGGTGCTACATATAGCCTTCCCGGCTTGGTGCTTTCTTTTGATAATTACTTAGTGCGGGCTCGTTCTCCTGCTTGTGGGCTCGCTAGATAGTAGATCGAAAGAGTGAGTAAATCTGGTTACTCCCTTCATGCACGTCATTAATTAGATGACGAGGCATCTGGCTACCTGATGTGAGGAGATGTAGAATCTCCTCAGCTAGTTTTCCTAGTTTCTAGAATAGGCTAGTCGCTCTAGGGACTCTAGAAACTGAAGCTTTCAAATTTACATATACTTGTTGGGTGTCATATGAAAGCTTATGTTAAATGCTGGCAGTTAAAACTAATGAGAGGTCTGTGATTGCTCTGTAGAGAGAATTACAGCAAAATTTGCCTGTTCTGTGAAACAGAGAGGGTAGTATAACAAAAACCGTTAGAGGTGGAGGGGGGACAGTGGGGCGAACGCTGCCTCCCCCCCACCAAGGGAGACATTGAGACGTTGTGTTAGGCCTCACCCTCCTTGTGACGTCACGCCACGCCACAGGCGAGGGGCCCGTGTGATTGGTCTAAGCACCCCTACTCCTATGCCGAGTTTTGGCGCGAAAAGCTGTCATTGGAAGCGGCATCAGGACCAGTGCCGGCTTCCTGCTGATTGGTCAAGACAAGGTAGGGGGAGAAATATGGGCATGTGAGCCTCTCTAGCCGCCAAGAGAGTTTAGTTTGAATTGGGCAGCCAGGGTGTGAGTAGTGTCTAGGTGGGGGGTGGCGGGCCTGCCACCCCCACCACCGTTATCGCTCCTGTCGTTCTGTTTACTCATATTGCATGGCACTCCAGCCACCCTGGGTGTGTCGAAGCCCAAAAATTGCGAGAAACTGGGACTTGGACTTTGAATTGCGCCCGACGTCGTCCATGGGGAGGTGACGCCGGCCAGTGTCACTCCTGTAACCCCAGTGTAAGAGCGAGTCATGCTCTGGTATGATGGGGTTGTTAGTGATTCCCATCCAAGTGTGTATGGCACGCGGCCACCCAGGCCGCCCTCTGGCCACCCAGGCCGCCCTCTGGCCACCCGCGGCCGCCCAGTCACCCACCCATGCGGCCCGGGCGGCCCGGCCCGGGCCACCCACCTTACACCGCGCGCGAGCTGCTCGGGTGGGGTGGGGTGGGGTGCTGTGACGTCACGCGCCACCCGTGGCCACCTCCTGAAGGCCACGCAGTGGCCACATGTTGGCCACCACCTTTGGCCACCCCCTTGGCCACATTCCAGGACAGCCTAGGCCACATCTTGTCGACGCACGAGGAGCAAGCTAAGTGTTGACAGCCAGGTGGTAAGGACCTGGGAAATGAGGAAATGTGTGGACGGAAACGTGAGTACTTTATCGGTGTCTCAGATTAGTGGAAATCATAGTAGAAAAGTTGTGTGAGCCCCTAGCCCGGCCAGGCTAGGGAAGTAGCTGAGACGCCCGTATGTGGCACGCCCAGGTGACTGTGGGGCAGTACCTGGAGAGGAAATTGTCACTGTAAATCACGTAGTGTTATAATTATATATCTGTAGATATATTGTTGTGTGTAGACTGACTGGAGTTTGGGACCAGTCAGTGTAGAGAAATCATCATATAAATGATCCAGTCTGGCGATTCTGTATAATCGTCCAGCCTTGGTTAGTGCCATAGTACCTCATTGTGTAATAGGCCAGGTTAGAGTTAATTAAGCAGGCCCGTGGGGCAGGGTTATTAGTGGATATCCTGAGGTCTGTATAATTACCTGGTGATTAATTTCATTGATTATGTAAGGCATTTCAATGTGTTTCATTTGCATGATGTTGTACTGGGTGTGTGGTGAGTCAGTAGATGTGATCGCTGACTGATTGCCTAATGATGTCATTAGCATGGGGGGGCATGCTGACGGTATCATTATGTGCAGGTTTGTGCAGTGTTATCAGGTATACGATATTACTGTCCTAGGAACTGTGTTGAGGATTTAAGGGACCCTTTGAGTATTCAGGGAAATTCTCAGTCACTTAATGAGGAGCGAGCAATTAGTTAATTTGCCTAATTATGGGAGAATTAGTGCCAGCTGTCCGCGTAGAGCGACGGTGTCTTATATTAACGTAATTGTCTTGCTGAAGCCACCGGGATCGGGCGATCTTTGCAACGTTTGCAAGATTAGGGGGACAGTAAGATTGGTATACCTTGATTGTGCAAAACCGTGTGTCATTACTGTGTGGGCATAGTAATTAACGAGTTGCAGTAGTCGCAACTGTATGTGGGCAGTGCTATTTTATGTTTTGCATGCCATTATATGTGTGACCTATGTAACCTTAGGGTTACTTTGTTTCTTTGTTGTGTGGAGTACTTAAGGATTCAGTGAGTTAATTAGGGGTAATTAACTGGATAAGGGGGTGCACACTTGAAGTTGTTGAATGAGTGAGTGCTGTTATGGGAGAACAGTGTTGAACTTGAGCTTGTGGAATACGTGTCCGGTGGCAATTAATTGTCCTGTGTGACAATTAATTGACCACTCTAGCTAATTATGTAATTAGCATTCTCATCATGAATTCACGTAGTGGGAGAGGATCTGTCAGAGTCTGTCAGTGATAGTGCTAACGTCAGTTGCTCGAGACTAACTGCCTTTCAGGGTGGGGCAATTAGTGGCTCATGATAATTAGTGGAGTAATTAACGTCTGGAGTCTTGAGGACTCCGATGACTCGGTAAAGCGAGGTCATGGGGTTAGCATAATACGTTATATTAATCATATTCTGTCTGGTGACAGTGGATTAAGTTGCACTCATTGTTAATTAGGGTAATTAACTCCTCTTCCGTGAATTCACAGTGTTTGATGAGACCTGCTTAGGCAGTGCGGAGTGAGACGTATTATGATGATAATTATCGGTCCTGGTGACAGTTAATTAATTGCTCAAGGCTAATTAGGGTAATTAGCACTCATTAGTAAGTAAACGTAATTAGTGATACACAGACTGTTGAGAAGCCACCCACTTGGGGTAGGCTTAGTTAACGTAACTCAATTGGGATGTAATTAGTGGTCCGTTTGACCTTAATTGAGAATACTCACTGAATACTTGCAAGGAGTCAAGTGTGATGTAATTTAAGAGTTGAGTTATTGTGACAAGAGGACTTGTGTAACGTAGAGTACTATCATGTTGTGTCTAGCGTGAGACAATTGTTTGTGATAAAGTAGTACTTGTTGCTGATGCTGTGATCAGTCAATTTCCATCATTATTCACATAATCAGTTGTAATTGATTAAGGCAATTTCTTTGGTTATCGTCTAGTGGACGAGGGTAAAGTAACTTAGGGATGAGTGGAGCTGTGTCCCAGAATCCCCACCTGCCGACTGTGTTCACTTTAGTTGGATAGTAGGGGGGAGTCACTGTTAGATACCCACCTGATTACGGGGGTCGCTCCTGTTGGACTGGGAGGACCTTAAGCTTGTGATTAGAGTAGCTGCCACTAGGAAGTCGTGTCACTATTGATTGCTTGCTTGTCATCGTGGAAGGAAGAATTGTTCAGTTAGTTCATATTGTCAGCCCGAAGTGTCAGCAGGATGGAGGCCTGCTGTCATTTCTCGAGGGGCTGTTGAATAGCTGGTGTTGCCAATGCCACGGGTTGGACTTTAACGTAATTAAATCACACGCTGTGTGTGTAACTTAGTCTGTGATATTTTTCTTTGAGTTGCAATATTGCGTCATCAGTGTGGCACACCTGGTTCAGGTTAGTTCAGTATGCAGCCACCAGCAAGGGTTGCTATTTAGCTGTTTTGGTTATGGTGCCACTGGATGGACATTAACGTAAAGATTAAAGGAGGAAGGTGCTGGAGTTGCCAGTGAACCCATTAGTTTATTGATGTCATTGAAAGCTACTGATTTGATTTGCATTGCAACCGCTATTGCAGGTGTAGACTGCACTGAGGCGTAGAACAGTTAGGAGGTTACTGGAGACGTGTTCCAGAACTCACTGTGTCATTTGTTGTAATTGTGATTATAGATCTGTTAGTTCTTGCTTGCGTGTTGATTCCTCTGTGGGCACGCTATGTTCGAGTAACGTCATTGACATTCTTTTGTTTTAATGTAGTAGTCTAGTCTCTTGTTATAATAAATTGTTATTGTTAACAGTCTTTGATGTCAACCTTCAACTATTCTGTACCAACTCCCATTGTTCTGATATATATTGATATTGTTGTTTTAAATCTTTGATATGACGGCTGCGCTTGGAATTCGAATTCCAATTCATAGCGCCACACAACAAATATAAAATTTGATTGTGAGAACCCGTCGGTTCCNGAGAGAGAGAGAGAGAGAGAGAGAGAGAGAGAGAGAGAGAGAGAGAGAGAGAGAGAGAGAGACCTTGAGCACCACTACAATTTTGTCCCCAGTGCCTCAGAGACACTTGGTGCCTGGGGTAAAAGTGCTGCTAGTTTTTTGAATGAGTTGAGGTCCAAGCTAATTGAAACAACTAGAGACCCTAGAGCTGCCAGTTTATAGAGCAATCAAATTTATACAATTCCGGAATTACATTAATGGAAATCTAATTCGCTATTTTTTTTTTTATAAATGGAGATTCAATTTTTTTGTGTGAGAGTTGGAATGTTGAAGGAAGAGCTTCGTTGTGTTCAGTTTAGGTATAGCCATAAGGTCAATTAAGGCCATTACGTTTTATTTGATTTGATTTGATAAACAATGACATCATCAAGCATGTTGTCACCATGAGAGGTGTCTTGCAATACTTGGCTGGTGATATTCTGAAACACCTCAGCCGCCGCGTTTAAAATGCCAAAACTTAAGCGTTTGTTCCTAAAATTGTACCTAAACAGACCTCGATGTTTCGTAAACGTTGTGATGATCGACACTCAACATCAAGTTCAAGCTGGTGATAGCCCTTGTTTATGTAAAGTGGGTGGAGGACGACTAATACACTTATTTGCTCCCTTGGAAATACGTACGCCCACCCTGATGGGTATCTTATCTGAATGCGCTAGGCTTGAGGAGCGTGACAGTTGGTCCTGTTACTGGCGTAATGATATCTCTCATGATATTGGTCCTGTTATTGGCTTAATAATATCTCATGATGTTGGTCCTGTTATTGGCTTAATGATATCTCTCATGATGTTGATCCTGTTATTGGCTTAATGATATCTCTCATGATGTTGATCCTGTTATTGGCTTAATGATATCTCTCATGATGTTGATCCTATTATTGGCTTAATGATATCTCTCATGATGTTGATCCTGTTATTGGCTTAATGATATCGCTCATGATATTGGTCCTGTTATTGGCTTAATGATATCTCTCATGATATTGGTCCTGTTATTGGCTTAATGATATCTCGTTTTTTCAACCTACGCAATTCAAACAGCTTTGCTGCGAGCATGGAATGGCTGTCGACGATGTTCTAGGGCAACTAACTAGAATTACATATGGGATGATGTGCAACTGTAATTGGCTATCAGTGTAACAATCTATGGAAGCTTTGGGAACTGGTTTTGTTTAACTTCTCGAAGTGGCAATCAACAATGGTGTCAATGAGAACTTTGAGGCCTACACCAGCAATCTATGCCATAGTCTCTCGGTTGTCTGGAGGTTTATTCCATTGGGCGGTGAAGGGTAGGAAAGATGGCGAAGGATAAGGAATATGATATTAGGTTTGGAGCGACTCTCCCCATTCTTCCACGTGAGGTGTTTCAGGAAAGGACACAAATGGCTAGTGGAAGATCCCTCCACTCTCCCTAATAAGAGTTTTCCAGGTGGGGCTTGCACAGGAGAGGACCCAACCCTGGCCGGTGACCTCCCTCGGGGCCATGCCAAGAAGCGACCCACCACCCCGGGCAGGTTACACCCTTTCCATTACCACCTTCCTGTGCTAATGATGACATGACTTAGCATTCACCTTGACACCACCTATTGACGTGCCTCCTCTCATACTGATGACTTTCACCTGTGTTTGTGTCCCTATATATATATATATATATATATATATATATATATATATATATATATATATATATATATATATATATATATATATATATATATGTAAAGCATCATTATTCTGCTGAGCCACGACACCTCGTCTCGCTAGCTATAAGTGGCGACAGTAACACCTGTGGGAATTTAATTGTGTATTTACGCACGATACGCCTTTCACCCGAACCTTGTAACCTAGCGAAACAGAATCTTGAAACCTAGCGAAACAGAACCTTGTAAAATAACGAAACAGAACCCCTGTAACCAGGCGAAACTGAACTTTGTAACCTAGACAAACAGAACACCTGAACCTTGTGACCTTGAAAGAGAGCACCCACAATGGTGTATAACCTTGAGAAACACGCAACCACGTAATCTTGCAAAACAGAACACCCACACCTGTAGAAATAGAACACCCCAAACCTTGAGAAACAGAACACCTCAGCCTTGTGACTAAGATAAACAAAACACCTCAGCCTTATGACCATGAGAAAGAGAACACTTCAACCTTGTGACCATGAGAAACAGAACACCTCAACCTTGTGACCATGAGAAACAGAACACCTCAACCTTGTGACCATAAGAAACAGAACACTTCAACCCTGTGACCATGAGAAACAGAACACCTCAACCTTGTGATCATGAGAAATAGACCACCTGCATATTTTGTAACCCTGAGAAACAGAACACCACAACCATGTAATCTTGATAAACACGACATCTAAGCTCTGTAACCTGGAGAAACATCTATACCTACTAACTTAGAAAAAGCAGAACACCCACTGAAAAAAACGAACACTCAAAACGGTTAACCTAAACAGAACACATTATTATATTGCTATGACCTCAAAGTCACAGAATTGTTAAGAATAATGCTTTGTGATTACATTACCGCATCCCAAGCTCAAACAGCCAAGGAAATCACAACTCTTCGTATGTACTTAACGAAACAATTCATCTTGCAACATTTCACGCTGGACAAGATCATTAGGGCAAATGGGGGGGGGGACCTTCGACAAGCCTCCGGCTTCCTGCCCTCATCGAGGCCACTAGTTTTAGTGGCCCCTCAGGTAAATTCAGGTAAATATAACAAGGAAAATTGAGCTCGTGTTCGTTCTTGTTATTTTTCGGGGGTTAGGAGGGAGAAGGGGGGGGGGGACGCTGTAACGGCGGATATTTCTAAAAATATTACAAATGTCTTCTTTGTGGTGCATGGAATTTGCGTGGAGGTTTCCTTCTTCCAAAGATTACACCATTTTAGTGTGTTCATCATATTATTTTTGTCAACGAGTTTCCTTCTGTCAAAACTTACAACTCATCATTTTCATCACCTGGTGGTTGCCTTTCACCTTTTGCATCACTGGTAAATCATTACATAAACATCAGGGGTTGTGGGGGGTCGGTCCTCAGGTTAGTTTTGATCCTAATTATTTAAGGTGTGTTCTATGACTCGGTTTATTATTCTTCACAAGCACAGGCGTAATCAAGGGCTTCCCTTTAGGTTTCTACCCTCTTTTACGAACTGTAGGCTATTTTCCTCCACATATCATTCCTAGTAAAGTTAGGTCATTATAGTCATTTAAATCCATCTGCCTTGACAGTACAGTAACTTAAATCCGTTTACCTTGATAGTAATTTAAATCTGTCTACTTAAAACCCGTCCACCGTGACAATAACTTTATGCCCGTCTTCTGTTACACTTAGTTCGTGCCGTGAAATTTGGTTGAGATGTGAATATATAGGTCTCATCGTCATTAAGGAACACTGCTTGTGGCTTCAAGTGTTCACATCCGACCTTGGTCATGAAAAAACTTCCGACTGTACACATTTGATCATCGTTATAAAGGAACATTGCCTCCGTCTCCAAGTCTCCACATATCACCCTTTCACATTACAGCAGCGCATTCCTTGGCTGTTTTGCTTTTTCTCTTACATTGCTATCATGTTATCATATCTGAGTTGTTTCCGCCAGTCTGGCGCAGTCTCCCATGTTAACGTTAAGAGAGCGTGTATGTGTATGTCGCTTCGCAATTTCTGAATAATGTATGAGAGAAAGAAAGAGAAAGAGAGAGAGAGAGAGAGAGAGAGAGAGAGAGAGAGAGAGAGAGAGAGAGAGAGAGAGAGAGAGAGAGAGAGAGAGAGAGAGAGAGAGAGAGAGAGTGTGACAGACATTGACAGATAGATAGTGAGAGAGGGAGGAGGTTCACGGAAGAAGTCAAGGTAAGCCACTCGTGTTGAAATTAAGGGTGACGCGGGAGTCAGGGGAAAGTGAAGGAGAGGAAACAGAGAAGACGAAGGGGGAGAGGAAGCAGAGACGTAGGTGACTGTGGTAATGATGGTTGAAGTAGTAGTGCTGGAACTGGTGGTGGTGATGGAAATTGTGATATTAAATTAATGCAAGTGGTGATGCTGGTGCAAGTGGTGATGCCGGTGCAAGTGGTGATGCTGGTGCAAGTGGTGATGCTGGTGGTGGTTAAATAGCGGTAACTCATCTTGATGAGTCCAGGAAAGGAGAACTTCGCCTCAGCCATGTTCCAGGTGTTCACTACAGGCGTGTTCTACAGCCTTTTGCTACATGGGTTTGGCAAAGGTGCTTGTTACGACTGCTGGCTACAGTGGCTTCCTGCATGTGTTTGTTACAGATGTTTTCTACAGGGGGGAGGGGGACGCGGACAAACAGGTACTCGCTACAGGGGGGATAACCACGCACTTGCTACAGGGGGGATATAACAAAAACTACAGACGGATACAAGATGCACTTGCTACAGGGGGATACAACATTGACTCACTACAGGAGGATACAACAGGCTCTCACTACAGGGGGGATACAACACGCACCACACTACAGGGGGATATAACATGCACCACACTACGGGGGTATGCAACTTGCATTCGCTGCAGATACTGCTGTTGCAATTTAATTATAACGAGGAAGAGCGAGTGGGTCAAGGTTTGTCACAGGAATGGTGAGGTGTTCCCTTGAAAGGTTGTCAGTGTGGTGGTGTGTTCTGTTGGGGTGTGTTGCAGGCTGCGTTATGTAGTGTTGCATTTTGTGTAATGTGATGAACAGTGTTCTGCTCTGGGCAGTGATGAACAGTGTTCTACTGTGATGAACTGTTCTATAAAGTTCTTTGTCGATATTTATTGTGCTCTTCGCTGTGTGAGTTAGTGCTCTGTTCTCTGGTATGTGGAGCAGTGTTCAGTTGTGTGCTGTTTTTGTTATCTGTAATGTTTTAGTTGTGTTCCGTTTTGTGCTGTGATAGAGTGAAGTGTTTCGAGGTGTTTAGTGAATAGTGTTCTATTATGATTTGTAGTTAGTATTTGTTATTTGGCATCATTGTGTATTATTTCTGATTTGTGGTGAATAGTGTTTAAATATTCATCCTGTTGTATATAGCTCTGCTTTGTACATCGTATTCTGCTCTGCTGTTTATCGTGTTCTGAGCTTTATGTTGTAGTGTTATAATTTCTGTTATGTTGTATAGTGTTAGAATTTATGTTATGCTGTATAGTGTTAGAATTTCTGTTATGTTGTATAGTGTTATAATTTATGTTATGCTGTATAGTGTTAGAATTTCTGTTATGTTGTATAGTGTTATAATTTCTGTTATGCTGTATAGTGTTAGAATTTCTGTTATGTTGTATAGGGTTTTAATTCCTGTTATGCTGTAGTGTTAGAATTTTTGTTACATTGTAGTGTTAAAATTTCTATGTTGTATAGTGTTATAATTTGTTATGCTGTATAGTGTTATAATTTGTTATGCTGTATAGTGTTATAATTTGTTATGCTGTATAGTGTTATAATTTGTTATGCTGTATAGTGTTCTAGATCATTGTGAATAGCGTTCTGTGATGTTTTGCATAATAGTTTGTCTTAATTAAATCTGTATTGTGCAGAACAGTGCTCTGCTATGTGGTTTACACTATTCCTTCACGTTTCTTGTTGTCCATTGTAATGTAGCTATCTACCATTATATTTATCTACTTGTATCTACCAGTACCCACACACACACATCTATCAGAAACCATAAGTGTTAGCCTGAATCTTAGTTTGTGGCAATTTTTAAACCTCTTCGTGAATTTAAATTTATTGGTATAAATTCAGAAATAGATTATACGTTGAGTAATCATCTCGATTGAAAGTGACTCAAAATGTGCCAACACACGTGACTAGAGTTGTGCCGAAAGTGAACTTTGTAGTGCCGAAAGTGAATGCAGGTGCCCGGAAAGGGTGTACCTTACAACTAGTTATGGTGCCGAGAGTAGGAGAATGGTTGAGCCAGGCGGTGTTACCATTGGTACGCCTGCTGTTGACCGGGGTGGTGATGAAGGCTGGTCACGACAGAGGTCACTACCACTCCTCCGCTACCATACTTCCGCAATACGACTTCATCGTGGGTGAGTATTGGCACATTGCCTCCATGCTGAATTCTATTCCTACTGTGTTTGGGTACAAAAAGCCTGCTAGATTTATCGGGACTCCCGTAGGTCAACGACTGACCTTCTCCAGGATGTAAGCCACAATTCCAGTTGCCCAATTCCCAGATACCTAATTACTGCTAGGTGAAAAGAAACATCAAGTGAAAGGAAATGTGCCCTATTGGCTAATGCCATTAATGATCTTTGGATATCGGCTCGCTTTCTGAGCTCAAGGACCGCGATCTGCCCCATTTTCCACTACCACTCGCAGTATGGGTATGAGGTGTATAGTAATTGAATGGACAAATGGGGGGACCATTGACACGTCGCCGGCTTCCTGGCATCATCGAGGCCACTAGTGTGTTAGTGGCGCTAAGGTGAATTCAGGATTTTTTCAGAAAACGAGGGGCAAGTGTATTTATCTTGCACGACAGACACTCATCCAATGGCCGATGTCGGAGTTTGAAAATCATCCTGCATGTACTACCCACAGTAAGGAAACTTGGGATAGTTGACTAAGATTTCTGGTAGTATATAATTTTGAATGACGTACTTATACACGTTTCTGAACACAATTTTACAAGGCACTCTAAATTTGGAGTTTTGTTGTCTCCCAGCCCAGATATGTAACTTTCGCCTTCACGAAATTTACATAACATGGCACGATTTTCTGTTTTTGGTAAACATTAATTGCTGCCACATCCAAGTGGCCCATTACCAAAGGCGAGGCTATATACACAGGTCCAGTTACTGACCAGACCCACCCAGTGGGGCTCAACCTGACTGATCAAGCAAAGCATAAGCTCGATCAGAGTTTTATATTTTTCAGTAAATTAAAGTACTACTTTAATTTTGATTACCATGGAATTTTCTTAAATTTATCTCAAGTCTTTACTCAAGTTAAAATTTTCTTGGAACATATTAAAAACGAACATTATGTAATTTGATAGGAGAAACTATAGTACTTTTTAACAATACCTAATAATATTGATATGGGGTACACACACACACACGGTCTTAGAGGAGGCTTCGTTCTCAACTCACAATTAGGGATACCAGATTCGATTCCCGTGCGGGACAATAATGGCTGGGCACGTTTCCTTTCATCTAATGCAGTTAAATAGGTACCTGGGAATTAGGCAACTTGGTGTTGCGTCCTGGGGAAGGCCAGTAGTTCGACTTTAGAGGAGCCCTCGATACAAACCTAAAGTGTATGTATACACAAGCTTCCTGTCCCCCCGACAATGGAAACCCGTATATCACAGTTGGACTTACTGGTATATTCTCTGGTTTGTTATACAGTGGGCGGAGGTTCAGCGGGCAGCGTTGTGGCGTCTCGCCTGTCGGAGGTGCAGGAGTGGCGGGTGCTGCTGCTGGAGGCTGGAGGTCTCCCTCCTCCTGAGAGTTACGTCCCTGGCCTCTCTCAGACCTTCTACCTCCCCAGCGACTTCACTTGGCAATACGACATAACTCCGCAGAAATACTCACACAAGAGCTTCGTCGGAAGGGTAAGTGTAACTTTTGTGGCAGTGCGTGTTTCCCAACCCCCAAAGTAACTAGGGGTTCCATAAGAGATAGGGATAAATAAATATTAGCCAATGTATTTTTTAAGTCGTTTTTGTGTTTAATTTGTCACATTTAATTAGCATCAAGAGCAAAGACAGACCGGAATTATACCAAATGTACAAAGTCAATAATGAAATCCGTATGTGTTTATCTAAAGTATGAGCCGGAATTATACCAAGTGCACAAAGGTTGTGAAATGTCTTTCTTAGAGGTTCTCGGACTTACCCGACTCCTGGTTCACGACCTTGACGACGACGAAGGGACACATCCTCCGCCTGGGAGCCGCCGGATCACGTTCTGTTTCGCAATTTTGGATTATGATACTGCAGTTTGGCATTCCTATTCAACGGTCCGGATTGTTATAACGCCTAGCGCACATGTCGCCTTGGGTCACAGGATAGTGATAGATTTTGAACGTTTTCTGGCTGGTTCTTCGGGCGAGGTGACGGTGTCCGGCGCCGGTTTGGCCGAAAGGTGCCGGGAATTAGTGAGTGTTGGTGTGCCCTCAGATGTGGTGGGCGGCTGGCTTGCGCTCTGCCAGAGGGCACTGGATGACTTTTGCGTTTTCATTATGGGCCGAGTTTTTTGCTTTGCTATGGGGTGCAAAACCAAAAAATAATAAACAAACCCAAAACCAACGCCTCGCGGCGTTTATTGGCCGCGAGGCATATTAGTTTTCGCTGATAAGCGACATTTATTTAGCTATTAGGCTTCCTGATTAACCCTTCACGGGTACTCTGGGGCGCATTCAATCCTACGATCGTCGTCGCCCCCTAAATCAACAACACCAACAACGACTGACTTACCCGAATTTACCTGATAGGTAAATTCTTATTACCTATGTAATATGACTTATGGAATGACATGAGTTAAGCTATTCAATTGCTTATAGGCATCATATCACTGCTTAGTACTTCTTATGGTATACTTCAGCAACTCTTGGAAGATCCTGTTGACTTGTCTGAATATAAAACTCATCGTAATATGTCTCACTAGTGAAGAAAACAAGTTGTAGCATTGGGGGCACTGTAGGCAGGTCTAGTAGAAACACCAGTACTTACAATAATGCTTATAACAGTACTAGAACACTTATAATAGCAATACTAGAAATTAAAAATAACAGTTTTGGTAACAGCTGTACAAGAAGCAACAGCAGAAGTAGCTGAAATAATAGAAATCGTAGCAGTTGTAGCAACTGAAGTAGAAACTGTTGCTGAAGTAGTCGAAACCAATTCATTAGTAACAGTTGAAGTAAAGGAAACCGTAGCATTACTAGCAGCAAAAGTAGAAATTATAGCAGTAGTATCAGTTGAAACAAAAGCACTGTTTGTAGGTGAAGTAGTTGGAACATAACCATTGTTTGTAGGTGAAGTAGCGGAAGCCGAAGCATTAGTACCAAATGAAGCAGTGGACACCAAGGCATTAGTAGCAGCATTAGCAGAAATTGTAACAGTAGAATTATGACCTCATGTCCCTTGACTGTGACCCCCTGTTAAGAGATTTATATTTGACTTTTAGAGAGAGCGGCTGCTACAGGGTCGGGTCCTGGGAGGCTCGTCGACTGTGGGCGGACTGCTGTACAAGCGCGGTAGCAGGCAGGATTTCGACCAGTGGGCTGCTCTAGGCAATCCAGGCTGGGACTTCCAATCCGTCCTACCTTATTTCAAGATGTCTGAGAACTACATGGGACCGAAACATGGAATGAGTGGTAAGATTTCCTACTTTTTCTGTAGGGTACAATAGTAGTTTACTTTTGACTCGTGTTAGTTGGCTTCAGAGAAACAACACCCAAATTCAAACCACCTGGATAGTTATCTAAATATTTATGATGGTCTGAATGTATATTACGGTTCTAGTAAGTCTACATGTTAACTGGCAAATGAACCTTTGTCGTAACCAGAGATTATTATCAAGTTATAACTTTATTGTAATATAAATCGTTGGTTTTAAATATAAAAAGTGTATGCTGAAAAAGAGTTCAGGACATTTATTAATGGAAAAGCACGTTCGGCTGCCTTGGTTTGGTGTTGGGCTTAATGCACATCAATCTCTGAAAAGTAATTAAGGCAACTGCATACTAACTAACCCGCAAGAATAGTCTTGAACATAATCAAGAACTAAAGTAAACTAAGTGAATAAACACCGAGAAGCAGATTACACCGTTTGGTTTACACATCCTGCTGTGCATAGCTAGAGGCCTATCGACCAAGGGAAGGTTATTTAGGCTATTGCAATATTTACTGACCAACCAACATGTTCACTTTAATCCTGAACTAACCCAGGACAAAACTAAATATATACACTAAGAAGCAGCATACACCTCTTGATGAATATATTGATGTACTCAAAGTTTGAAGCAAATCTGTATCTCCCGTATTTAAGACAATCTTTTGATTGGGGAACCGAATGTAAGTATTAAGTATTTATAGTCAATAAATATAAACATTTACCATGATATTAATATGTAATTACATATAGAGATAATGTTGGAGTAGATATAATTATTAAAACTTCATTGGTTTGATTTAGTGTTGGGCTTAAGGCCAAACAGTAGTAAAAAAGTATTAACCTCTAGAGGGTTAATAAATCCACCACAATAATTTGCTAACCAAACAGCCAGTATACTTTAAATCTTAACATTATATACAGTGCTAATAATAATGTTTATTAATTATAAATACTATAATCATTATGTTAAATATGTTAGAACTAAATCCTTGTCATATATATACTGTATATGGTAATTAAGTTATATAAAAGAAAGTTTCAAAATATTAATTAAACTAGTGTAATACTCAGGTACATTATCTAGATTCTAGAATATACAATTGGTGAAATCGTTTGTGTTCATTCCAGAAATCTTCCTACTTACTATTCCATATACATTCCTATGGTATTGCAGAGTGATTCTGTTGTTGTTGCAAAAAAATTCCTGTTTGTTATTCCAGAGACCTTCCATGGCCGGGGCGGGGCGATGTCAGTGACACCTACAAGGAAGCGGTCAGCGTTAAGCCAAGCATTCCTCCGAGCTGGCCAGCAACTTGGCTATCATCTTATTGATCCCAACGGAGACGACCAGATCGGTAGGATCAGATTGAAACTATGGACGAATTTTGTATCATTTCTTAAAAGATTTGCACATTGCAGTATGATAGATAATGTACAAAAATGCGGTTACGTCTATAAATGTTTAAAGTTCGGTTTTTATATAAGATGAAAAGTGTCTGAGTTTACATACATGTTTCAAATGAAGGGGTCAATATATGAAGCAGGCTCAAAGACTCCTCAAAAAGGGTTGATATACTATATCTTGAAGTTATCTTGAGATGATTTCGGGGCTTAGCGTCCCCGCGGCCCAGTCCTCGACCAGGCCTTCTT
This sequence comes from Procambarus virginalis, assembly GCA_020271785.1. Taxonomy (NCBI): domain Eukaryota; kingdom Metazoa; phylum Arthropoda; class Malacostraca; order Decapoda; family Cambaridae; genus Procambarus; species Procambarus virginalis. Next base: position 25,299,605 of record WNGS01164437.1, read on the forward strand.
TTTGTAACACACCCCGAGGAAACAGTCAGTAGCAGCTGACTAACTCCCAGGTACCTATTTACTGCTAGGTGAACAGAGGCATCTGGGTGAAAGAAACTCTGCCTATTTGTTTCCGCCTCCACCGGGGAAATGATATGGATGGTCGTCAAACAGGGTTGACAAAGGGTCGTCAAACAGGGTTGACAGAGGGTCGTCAAACAGGGGTTGACAGAGGGTCGTCAAACAGGGGTTGACAGAGGGTCGTCAAACAGGGGTTGACAGGGTCGTCAAACAGGGTTGACATGGAGGATGCAATAAAGAAGTGAACGAATAAGATATTACGTAATCCGCAGGTTTTGCGACGTCTGATTACACGGTTCTGGATGGTGTTAGGGGGTCCACCGCAGAGGACTTCTTACGGCCAGCAGCAGCTCGACCCAACCTTCACGTGGTTCACAGCGCCATGGTCCACAAGGTAACATTGCAAGTTTCGCTCTTGTAACATTGCAAGTTTCGCTCTTGTAACAGTGCAAGTTTCCCTCTTGTGACAGTGCAAGCTTCGCTCTTGTGACAGTGCAAGTTTCGCTCTTGTAACAGTGCAAGTTTCGCTCTTGTAACAGTACAAGTTTCGCTCTTGCAACAGTACAAGTTTTGCTCTTGTAACAGTGCAAGTTTCGCTCTTGTAACAGTGCAAGTTTCGCTCTTGTGATAGTGCAAGTTTCGCTCTTGTAACAGTGGTTTTACTTGTTCGCAGACAGGAAACCTGTTACGGGGAATGGAGACTTTTCGAGAGCTACGACTAACCGTTCCCAAGATACAATAACTTCAATTTCATTTACAAAGTAATATCCATGAGTAGTTTTACATTAATAATTGACTTAATTAAAAAAATTAAAATACATAAGTAAAATTAATAATAATAGCCTAATACTGATCATTGCAATTCTGATAGTCTCACCAGCAGATACCGATATCATAAGAGACGGTATTATAAATGATGAGACATAACAAATAATTTAAATCAGTAAATCAATAAAATGCAAACAATTTGACGGACTGCTAGCATAGCCTCAATACTCTAAAATTATTTTCTATATAATTTTTTATCCTTGATTCAATGTTTTGGAGTATATCATTAGTAGGTCTTAATTTCTACAAATCTCTATTATATCGTTTTCCTCCATTTGATTTAAAGCGGGGAATTTACAAATACAAAATTATATAATACAGTTTTATAGCCCTGTCTTACAGTATATTGTATATCGTTTTAGATTCTCCTGAATGAAGATCAGAGAGCAGTGGGTGTGCGGTTTATGCATCGAGGGAAGGTGAGTACAAGACTCTACACAGCATGATCAAGACTCCTATTGTCTTAACATAGAGTTATTGCATATATGATAACACCCTTCAATAGCGGAGAAAATTTGGTGAGACGGAGCCGAACGTCTCGTGCAGCCGTGAGTTCTCAAACTGCATTTACCGTTTCAAAGGTGCTCTCTCTGGTGTATATATGTTCCATGGTTGCTCTATTGTCTATATTTGTGAAGATTGATTTAATGTACTTGTATTCTAAGGTTGCTCTAGTGTGTATATGTTCCACGTTTGCTCTGGTCAAGAGAGCAGCCTTGGAACATACAGGCATTAGAAGAGTACCACATATACACCAACCCTGGTTCGAGAACTCCTAAATTATTGATAAATTTCCACTAGAATCACTTTCTATACACGTTATTTTTATAATATTTCCCCCTCACTGTAAAGCTACCGTAGGTAGACTTAGCAATGGTGGATATTATTCAACAAGACTTGAATAAAGAACCTGTGTTTGCGACTATTGATGTGTAATGTTGGTCATGTTTCTGTGAGAGGCAGACGCAGGAGGTGCAGGTGCTGAGGGAGGTGGTGGTGTCGGCGGGGGCGCTGGCTTCCCCCAAGATCCTCATGCTCTCGGGTGTAGGGCCACGGGAACACCTGCAGGAACATGGGGTAAGGCATTGCTACTCACTCATATGTTGCGGGCATGAATTGTATTTGCTTGCCTGACTGGTTGAATGAGTCAACCAATCAGTAAAGCATCTTAATCACCTTCAGTAGTTAAGTTCTTAATTGCACACTAGTTTCTCTTGTCAGCTATCTCACTTAAATGAGACAAATATATGTGTGTGTATGTATGTATGTGTGTATGTGTGTGTATGTATGTGTATAAAGTATAAAGCTGATCAGAATTACATTTCACCATTATAAATTCACATTAATGCATGCATAAATCTGTGTATCTATGTATTTACGTATGTAGCTTAGCCTAACATTTTAAAGCACTACGATCTGTGTGTGTGTGTGTGTGTGTGTGTGGTTGTTCAATAAATCTCTGATCTGTATGTTTGACAAATCTTTCACCCTGTCCATGGAGGATAGAAGAAAATGAATATATGCTGGTTAGCATTGTAAATGTATGGCCACGTCTGTGGTAGAAAATAATAATAATAATAAAAAAAGAAAAGTCAGTGCAGCAGCCCATGGTACGTAAAATGTACAAGGGCTAGTTGTGCCTAATCTATACTGTTAAAGTAGTGAGTTTAGGGTAAAGGTGAGGCTGCGTATACACTTCACGACGATTGTATGTGTAGTTAAAATCAAATTAAATGTTTATTCAGGTAAAAGTACATACATACAAGATGAGTTACAAATAGTTCTCTGAATCCGTCAGAGATGTATAGAAAATACTGCTGACCCTTGGTGAATGACGGCCCAAAGGTGTATACAATAATTATTATAAATAGATAATGTAACAGTATTTTTTCAAACGTCAATATATATTATTATATAATAATATTTTGGGCATAGTATGACCTAGGGTAGGTTAGGAATTTTGGTTCGGTTGGTGATTGATTCATTGATGAAGATTAAGCCACCCAAGAGGTGACACGGGCATGAATAGCCCATATTCGGTTGGTAATTATATGTATTTACTATACGTCACTGGCAGGTGCCTGTGGTTGCAGACCTACCAGGTGTAGGCAAGAACCTCCAGGACCACCTGAATGTCCTGGGCCTCACCTGGACAGTGTCTCCTGGAATCATCAAAATGCCTGACTTTCCAGCTTCCTTCCAGCAGTACATCACCACAGGAACAGGTTAGTTTCTCTTACATTTCTTGGACCAGACTGCCACTGCCTGAATGTGATTTTCCAAATGCACATTTATCTGCTGTCAATCAAGAGGATGCTCATTTTCCCGAATTTATTCCCCTTCTCTGTGTACAATGTTCACACTCTTGTGTCCAGTGCCCCTTCTCTGTGTACAGTGTCCTCTCTGTGTAAGTTTATAATCTCTATAATCCCCGTACACAAATATCTATAATTATTGCACATAATTATATAATTATCTATAAACTCTATATTCCATTGTCTACAATATCTATAATCATTGTTCATAATTTATATTATAATTTATCTCTTTAATCAATAATTTTAATTATATAATCATCGGAAATAATCTATTAAATCATTGGCTATAATCACTATAATCATTGGCTATAATATCTATATTCATTGGCTAAAATATCCATAATCATTGGCTGTAATCTCTACCATCATTGTGTATAATGTCTTATACGTCGCCTGAGGACCCCTAGCTGAGCCGCAAGGGGATAAGACCAGCGCATGGGTGACTGTTAGAGCAGGTGGTGAGGCCGTGACGCCAACTGGCCTGACGTCCAGTGTCATGTCATCACGCCTCCGTTGTCATATGACAGGGGACTCCTCACCCCAGAGCTCACCAGTCTGGATTATGGCGTAAGTAGCAGTTATGGTAGTTCCCTGCCGTAGCCTATCAAGTCCCGTGTACCCTTCTTTGTGTATACAGCATTTTAAAATAATTTAGCTTTGATAATTAATTAAGCCATCGTTCAGGGACCAGCCAAGAAGGGCACACACACACACATTATAATATTTCTTAGACGCCTTAGTTATTATTTCAATAATACAAACAATAATATTACCATTAATGTTCCCAAGGGAGCCTAAAGTTAAAGTCAGTAGATCCACGTCTAAAAGCTGCTTTCTCCTCAGAGTTTCATGAAGTATTTCGAGCCAGTGTTTGGTAAGGAAGGATTCAACATGGCGTGCCACCTGATGCGACCCAAGAGCCGAGGCACGGTCACCCTCAAGTCCAATGACCCCAACGACCTACCTCTCATTGACCCCAATTTCCTCAGTCACCCCGATGACCTGTCGACACTAGTTAGTTGTAAGTGAGTTATTCGTTTCTGATCTTTTGGAGAGAGAGAGAGAGAGAGAGAGAGAGAGAGAGAGAGAGAGAGAGAAATTACCTAAACTGTACTAAAGGTACCAGGTATCCAATTACAAATTGATTCGCGAAAGGAGCCAGTATATTACAACTGTGCTACCTGGGACCTGTTTTTAAAGAAGAAACTAATATATATATATATATATATATATATATATATATATATATATATATATATATATATATATATATACATTAATAATTGCTTAAACTCATCATTATATATTTTCTCTTCAATAGCAGTGAGGTTTCTGCTGGCAGTAGGGAACACGTCTGCACTGGCAACTGACCTCGGAGCTAAGTTCCACGATAAGGTAAACAACTATTGTTATTTGGTGTGTGTGTATGTGTGTGTGTGTGTGTGTGTGTGTGTGTGTGTGTGTGTGTGTGTGTGTGTGTGTGTGTGTGTGTGTGTGTGTGTGTGTGTGTGTGTGACCATACGCACACAACATTGTGTGTGTGTGTGTGAAGGGCTTTGTGATATTACAAAGTAAAATAGTACAATAAGCCAATCATATTCTAATCAAATATATTTAGTAAATTTGTAATATTGGCCATACATATTTTGTATATAATTAAAATAAAAATTAGGCATATTATAGACTAGCCATATTGAAAAAAAATAATTTAATATATCATACATGTGGCATGAGGGTCTATCACCAACTTTCTTCTGGATGGCTTTGGGCTTCAGCCTCTGCCAGGGTGCGAGACTCAGGCCTTCGGCAGCGACGCCTACTGGAGGTGCTACGTAACCCACATGGCTGCCAGTTACCTCCACCCCGCCGGCACCTGCAAGATGGATCCTGCTACTGACCCTCTGAGCGTCGTGGACCACCAGCTCAGGTCAGTTGTTTTAGATCCATCTATCAGAACCAAAAGTTGCAAGTAGCACGGGCTATGGTGAGCCCGTAGTGGACTTACCTAGCACAGGAGTGGGGTTATAACTGTCAGGTCGATGAACGAGAGGGAACCAGCCGTTCAAAAAGGGTTTTCTCTGTAGTAATTTATAGATTTTCATTCAGGTATTCCAATATTGCTGGATTCTGTAATATATAATACAAAACATATAATACTGTTTTTTATTATATGGAAATATAATACATAACTGAGACTTGTATTTTTGTTTATATTTTGTATGAGGACGGATATCTATGCGGGAACCATACACGAGGTAGTAGTACTCTGGCTACTCAGTAAGTACTGACTAGTTGAAGTACTTACTGAGTGCTCAGTAAGTACTGTGGCTACTCCCGCGTACTCAGGCTGGATTTTGTTTGGTTTACTGACACTAATCTGTTTATTATACAGTTATAAAATCCACCTCCCAACTCTGCCCGGTATTGCTTTGAATTTAATAATTATATGGGCTATTATTTCAAGGTCACATTTATCAAATGCTTTTTGCAAAACCTGCATATGCAACACGTGCATAAACAGTTTGGTTTACTTCAATGGCCTTAACCCTGTTAAGACTGTTCACGTGGGATGCATAATAATTGAACTAACGTCAAGGCGAGGGTCAGCGCAATCTTGCTTACTAAGACAACACAAGATGAGATCCATATTAATTATACACCATTATGGCCTTTCACTTAAATTACTTTTATCTATATTTCACTCTGTTTTGAAAACTAAAGTATGTGAACTTTTTAATGAACGAACAGCACTTCTACCGTCACAAAAAATAACTCCACCTACACTAACATTGAGATGGTCTCAAGGTTGTAACATTCCACGAATCTGAGGTCGAGCTAGCCTAGTTATGGAACCTTGTAGTTGGTTTAGCAATACCATTGCTCTTATAGAGAACCCAAGCACGATAGGGTCTTGTACTACTGATACATTTAAATTCAAGAGAATCATAACACATCTATGGTGAATGGAACATCTAAACGAAACTAATAATATAGATTTGGGGAACCAAACACAATGTCGTTGCTCATTTTTGTACAGCTGCAAGAGCGGAGAGTTGTACAAGAAGTAAATTGACTTGATGGGTAGCATGATAGTCAACAACTAAACACAAAGACGCTAGGTAGAAAGTGTAACCTAGTCGGTATGCTCCACCAGGTGTTACTACATAGAAATGTTCAACACAAAGTCCTTGCTGAAGAAAACCTTGGCATTCATGCCCAAACGTCTTCAAGGGCGCTCGTGACTGAGATCCTTAAGCTTTGATGCTCGTTATCGCTAGTCTCAGAATTTGTAATAGGTACTGTGTTGGTGTGTTAACCTCACAGCCTATTATGGAACCATTTCATATTAGTTTTGAAATATATTTGGCTCACATATGGGTGATTTAATGATGTAATTCGGTGTTTTCATGCAGATCATCTAATTGTAAATTAAAATGTAGCATGTATGGTACAGGCATATTTTTCTGAGTCTGTACATCAGGATGCAAGACGCTTCCTCTCTTCTCTGAGCCTGTGCGCTAGGATGTGCAACTTTCCCTCTCCTCTATGAGCCTGTCCGCAAGGCTCATAGAGGAGGGCCTTGGGGACACTTTTCTCTCTGCTCTTTGAATCTCCCCGCCATAATGTGAGACTGTGGCCTCTCCTCCTGCAGGGTCCGAGGCGCTGGGGGTGTGCGGGTGGTGGACGCTTCAGTGATGCCGGTAGTGGTCTCAGGCAACACTAACGCCCCTGTCATCATGATAGCTGAGAAAGCTCCGCGATGATCAAACAGGACTGGGGAGCAACGTGAACAACTGCTACTGTTATTCATTATGATATTTATGGATGGTGCTAAGTGAATCTGGTCATGTGGACGCCTGCTTGATATTTATAATTCGTGTCTCTACGTTGATTGATGTGACTTTATGTAACCTGCCAATTTGTGCAACCTATGCAATCTAAGCTGTATATTAATAAAGAAAGAACCTGGTTATCACTCTGGATTATATATGTAGGCTTACTGAGAGTTATTCTCGCACTCATTAGCACATGCTTCCCAGCCTGATGTTCACATATGCACAGAAGCTAAATGACCTACAATTGTATATTGTAAATTGTCATAAGAGAGCCATGTATTGTTACCAGGAATAACAATTTTCAAGCGAATGTCTTTGCTGTAAATATTAATATGATTCTGTGGAAAGACAACTTGAGGCTGACTGATGTATATAAAGGCGTGGTTGATTCCCAGAAAAGAATAAAACATATAGATAGCAGGGATAACCTGGTGTCAAAATTTAATATTATTTCGGGATTATTATCACAGGCTTGCCGCTGAAAGGTTCAGATCTTCTAGTCAGTTTACAAAGTTTAATCCAGGCTTGTTCCTGCACTGTGTGCTGTGCTGTTGGTTTAATGTGCAAATGTTAATCACCAAATTATCTGCCTTCATTATAATTTCTACAAACACGTTACTGAAACACTTACACCTCATCTTGCTGCACCAACAATATTGATCCTACTTTGGTACATTATTATTACCTATTCTGCAACTACAACTATTACAACATCAAAATATACAACTTCTGATGTATGTTAGTTATGCCTAGAAATAAATCATCTGTATGTACATCTCGTGTTACTAATACATTAGCAACTACAGCTCCAGAACACCAAATTCTTCACAA